>CM071646.1:1191863-1759796 GCA_036419045.1 Scirpophaga incertulas | reverse complement strand
TTTTTGAGGTAAGAGTGGCGTTAAGATCTGCTGGACTGTTGACAACAGGTTGACTGGCTGTGACATCTTCAGTGAAAGAACTGTTGACGCCCACCGTGCGTCAAGTATGAGTGAGCTCACTGTGCAGCGGAAGCGGGCGACGGGGGGCAGAGTAGCCGCGCCACCAGTCTGCTCGGGCCGTTCGCTACAAGTGGGGCGGGGCGGGGCGGGGCGCGGTACCCACCAGCAGCGGCGGGGCGCGCCACAGCTGCAGCGCCTGGCTGGCGGGGCGCAGCGCGCGGCAGCGGCCGCAGCGGTAGGCGCCGTCCAGCCGCGCCTCGGCGGTGAAGGCGCGCAGGCAGGACGCCAGGCTCACGGCGCCGCCACCAGCGCCGCCACCACCAGCGCCACCACCAGCGCCGCCACCAGCGCCCGCGCCGTGCGCCGCCGCCGACCGGTGCACCGTGTGCGCGCGCTCCAGGCTGCTCTGGTACCTGCCGGCACACGACGCGCACTCTCCACTCACCACCTGCCCACCTGCCCACCTGGCACCTCGGCACGACACCACACCACAACCTCGACTTCCTTATTGCATACAAGATGACAGCTGTGGTCTCGGCACTGGTTTGTGCGCCGCATAGAAGCGGGAGGCCCGCGATCTAATCCCCACCGTGTACCAATGTGTTTTCCGTTCCGAATTTCATATGTACTCCTACGGTGAACGAAAAAATCGCGAGGAAACCTGCGTACATCTACGAAGCGATTCAAAGGTGTACGTAGTCAACCAACCTGCACTGGGTCAGTGTGCTTGACTAAGGCTTTTTTTTTTATTTCTCTGAGGAAAACGCATTAAGTTGCATACCCCGGCTGTGGCGAGCCGGCGGTTATGTGGGGCTCTCCTCCCCAGAAGGGGGAAGCTTACCCACAAAAAGGGCCCCTCAGGGATGACCATCCTCAGACATGTAGGGAGCCCCCGGGAACACCAAGCTATTTCCGGAAACCCTCAGCCTCCGCTCCCCCGCCGATACAGGGGAGCCCTCCTCGGGGGAGGCCACAATACCTCCCCCGATCTCTACCACCGATGACGCCCCCCAGCCACGGAAGAGGCGTGGTCCCTCCCGGGTCGCCGCATTCGCTGACGCGATTTCCTCGCGCCCGCCGGCGACCCATGGCGGCGCCACAGCTGTGCTATCGAACCCCGCGCCGCCTCCTTCGAGCGGAATCGGCCATCTCCCGATTCCGTTTGGCGGCCTCCTTCTGGAGCATCACTGCTTCTCAGGAGGCTACAGCCCTCCAACCTCCCTCGTCCGCCAGCATATTGCGCAATCAATGCACGGCGGAGGACAGATCTCGCCCATCTCTGCGACCAAGACTCGGCGCTTCGGAGGCCCACGCGGGGCACTCCGCCAGCGTGTGCTGGGCCGAGGCGAGGTCGGATGCGCAGTGGTGGCAAGGAAGGTGTCGATCCCCCCGTCCTATTCGACACAGATACTCACCGAAGCAGCCGTGCCCGGTGAGTATCTGAGTCAATCGGTAGGTGACCTCCTCCTTCCCGTGGAGTCAAGCTTCGAGGTGCGGGAGTACGGCACCGACGGCCCGCTGGCGCGCGCAGATCCGTAGTTGGAGCTGCGCACGCCAGGCCGCCACAATCCGTCGGTGTCACTCCCGCTTAAGCACTTCTTGCGCGGGTTCAAGGGCGCTCCCCCGGTCGACACGCCGCGACGCATACGTCGCCGCGTACATGTCGGCCAGGATGTCGAATGGGGAGGAGCGTCCCAGAACCGTCGCCGCCTCGTACGAGATTGTACGGTAGCCTCGCACGATCCGTATGGCCATTATCCGCTGCAGGCTCCGTAGCAGAGCTCTGCAGCGGGGGGACCTCGCGCAGTCTTGCGACCACACGGGAGCCCCATATATGGCCACGGATCGCACGACGCCCTCGTACAGGCGGCGAACTCCATCCCTGACTAAGGCCTAATTGCCCTAACGTAGTTAGAGTAGGCTCAAGCCCCTCGAGGGGTCCTCGAAAGGGCGTTTGAAGTTTCTTTTAATAATTGAACCAGAAATGATCAAATCCGGAAAAGAATCGCACTCCTTTAGTGACAATGGATAGTCACATCGATCGAAGAACGGATCGTTAGGATGTAACAGTCTTTAAAAGACAGACATGAACCAGACAACGCAGTGTCTGTAAGCCTCTCATAAAATGGGTGTACGATTTGATGTAGATCACAGGAAGGTACTAGATGCTAGTTAAATGCTGGTCTGATCAGCGTAGTTTCATAAGAGAAACGTCTACTAAGCGGTGGGCGTCACTCGGATCGACGCAGACCTGAGATGCAGGGCGGTGGGCTCCCAGTCCACGGCGAGGGCGGGCGCGGCGCAGCAAAGCGGCAGGCGCCGCGTGACGCCGCCGCCCCACGCGCCGCCGCGCCCGCACACGCCCTGCAGCTCCGCTTCCTCCGCCTCCGCTTCCGCTTCATCGTCTGAATCGAATCCGTCGTGCGAAGCGCAACTCTCTGCGCACACAGAATACAACAATAAACACCTATCCGACCTTTTATACCGTATCTGCAAAACTGACTTTTTTTTTTATAATTCCAAGCGTAAGATAAGATATATTATGTAAATATGTCATATGACTAGAAGCTTCAACTACTATCACCCCAATCTGATCATCTACTTCTATTCCTCTCTAGTACTAGAATAATTTGACACCACAATGATGACGCACGACGCATCAGTTAGGTATGTATAAACCGTAAAATCATAAAAAAATAATCTTTTTAACTTTGATATTGGTCAATGAGCATTTTGATCTCGAAAAAGTGATAGCTATTTTATCATTACAAGATACCAATTAAAAAAAGCAAGAACAATATGTAATTTCAAAACCATAGCATCAATTTATTTTATTTTTATTTCGATAAAATAAAGAATAAATGCACCCCTCTATCTTCGTTTGTGCACTTCAACAAGACTCATCATACTATATATGGATGGTACGTTCTAGACAAATGGCAATTGAAAAATAACAATTGACAACGATCAAGATACACAAATATCTTGATCGTTGTCAATTGTTATTTAAGTTGATCTAGGCGACGTGTGAGCGTGATGTGTCCTGTCTGCCACACACGCACGATATTGTGATCTGGCAGACTGAATTGTGGTTGTTACGAGTGTTATAATTTTCGTTATTCCATATTTTAATGTGTGGGTTCGTAGACAAATAAAGAATCTATCTATGTAAACGAAGTGTGGGCAATATGTGAGCGAAATGTGAGTGAGATAAAAATGAGATGTGAGCAAGGTTTGAGCAAGGCCTGAAGTGTGGGCTCAGTGTAAGTGAGATGTGCGCTCGATGTCAGGTGTGGGCTCAGTGTAAGCGAGGTGCGAGGTGTGGGCTCGGTGTGAGCGAGGTGTGGGCGGGGCGCCACTGACCGCAGGAGCGCAGGAGCGGCCTGGCAGTGGGCACGAGCGCGCAGCCGCGGCAGAGGCGCGGCCAGGGGCACACGGCGCACCACACACCGCTCGCGCCCACCACGCGCAGCGTGAACGGGAATTCGTACCCCAGGCTGTCGTCGCTGCAACACACCGTAACGTACGCGCCGCTCGTCACTACACTACCCACCGCGGCCAACTACACAAGTCCTCCTCCGCGGTACGCGCGGATGTCGGAATGCGACATTATAAGGAACAGTGAACAGTACTCAAAGAAATCGTCAATAAAAAAAGTTAGCTATTATCAAAGTCGAGGCCCAAATTCCTTCGCTGTTCTTCACAGTTTCGGATATCGCCATCTTTTTTTTTTTATCGCTTACGGTGGCAGACGAGCAAATGGCCCACCTGATGGTAAGTGGTAACCATCGCTCATGGACATCTGCAGTGCCAGGGGCACAGCTGAGCCGCTGCCTACCTGGAGAGAAATACCCTTTTTAAGCCTCGTTTGAAGTTAGACATATCGTAGCGCTTAGGAAACACTGCAGCTGGGAGCTCATTCCAGAGTTTGCAGGTACGCGGAAGGAATGAACGCTGAAACCGAACTGTACTAGGCAAGACCGGTTCCAGGTGATATGAATGAACTCTACTGCGGTGGCGGGTGGTGCGATGGTAAAAAGGTGACGAAGGAGTTCCTCAGAGCACACTCCGTTAAAGAGCCTATAAAGAACACTCAGAGAGCCAGTCTCTCCGCTGCTCCAAGGTCTCTGTTGAGGCCGTAACATTGGGATGATACGGAAAGCACGCCTTTGCAGGGAGTCCAGAGGGTCGAGTTGATATTTGGGGCTCCAGCCCAGAGGTTAAGCAACATATATGCCGCCGTATTTGAGCTTTATAAAGCATCAGACGCTGACTGGGCGTCAAGTACCGCTTCGCTCTGTTGAGAACACCCAATTTTCTACTTGCCATTTTGGCTTTGTCCTCCAAATGACTCCCGAACTGCACTGTGGCTGAAATTTCAAAATCCCAATAGACTCGGACATACGAAGAGCGACTCCTGAAACTGAGGCACTACGATAAATGGGTCTTTTCTTCGCAGTGAACGCGCACACTTGTGTCTTCGTGGGGTTGAACTTGACTAAGTTCTTTGCACCCCATTCCTCTAGAGAGTTCTCGACTTCAAACACAAGGTGCAATTGTCTTTAATGTAGCGACATCCGCGGGGACGTTCTGGTGGTTGGTATACCGCACATCATCTGTGCTGTCATCTGCATAACAATGTATGTTCTCAATGGATCGTTGATGTGCAGAATGAACAGTGTTGGGGAAAGCACCGAACCTTGTGGAACGCCAGCATTTATGGGCATGGTTTTCGAGCAGCAGCCATCAACGACGACTTTATTGCTCCTACCGTCCAGGAAGCTGGCTATCTATTTGCAGAGTCCCTCGGGATTCCATATGATGGTAGCTTCGCCAGAAGACCTCTATGCCAGACCCTATCAAACGCCTTCGTGATATCAAGTCCAACGGCGAGAGCCTCGCATTTGCCCTCCAAAGTTTCTGCCCAATGGTGCGTTAAGTAAACTAAAAGATCACCAGCTGAGCGTCCGTGACGGAAGCCGTATTGCCGGTCGCTAATCAGCTGGTGCTCTTCTAGGTACAGTAGAAGGCAGGTGTTGAGGACCTTCTCCATAATTTTGGAGAGTAAGGACGTTATCGCGATTGGCCTGTAATTTGACAGACCGGATCGGTCACCCTTTTTGGGGATTGGGTCTACACTAACTTGAGAAAATCATTTAACGTTATATGATTAAGATCTTACGGGTTCTGCCGGATTCTTTTCTTTTCGAGATTATTTCGTATTGAAAGGTTTTTATATATTACAATAAGTAATTACAAGTCATAGACTTGTACAATTCAACATAGGTTCAATATAGATTATAATGATTTTAGTTTCGTGCATAATATTTTATATTTCTATGAATTATTATAATATAGTCCATATACTCACCAATCAGTTGCATGGTTGGCTTGATCGTTTGCTGGCTTTGGACTCAGTAGCCTCGCTACCTAAGAGATAGAGAATAAATACTGAAAATTAGTTGAGACAGATATTACACATGATACTAGTAGTTTTTTTTTAAGTAAATCGTGTGTAAATTTTATAATTGGATTTGTTAGGGAAATATTTTATATATAAACAACGTGCCGGGCTCTGTTATCGTTATCGTAAACAGGATTATATGTTATTGTGATATATCTAAATATGGGAAAACATAATTGATAGATAACAGTTCACTAGGAAGATAAAAATATTGTGTGTGATATGATTCAAAGAGACAACATAAAGAATGATTAATTGAGACTCCTCCTGCCGCAGCTGGTGCGTACGTGGCCGCGTGTAGCTGCAACGTGTGCGGGCACACGGGCGCACCGCCCCCGCTGGCACTGGGCACGCACCTGCGTCCACACGGCGGCGTACAGGTCGCGGCCGCTCACGGCGCCCGCCACGCCCACCAGCAGCGGCCGCCCGAACAGCGCCGGCTGGCAGCGCTGCGACGCCAGGAAGTACGCCTCCTGCCGCACCTGCTTCCTGCGCACGAGCGCACCGCCCCCGCTGGCACTGGGCACGCACCTGCGTCCACACGGCGGCGTACAGGTCGCGGCCGCTCACGGCGCCCGCCACGCCCACCAGCAGCGGCCGCCCGAACAGCGCCGGCTGGCAGCGCTGCGACGCCAGGAAGTACGCCTCCTGCCGCACCTGCTTCCTGCGCACGAGCGCACCGCCCCCGCTGGCACTGGGCACGCACCTGCGTCCACACGGCGGCGTACAGGTCGCGGCCGCTCACGGCGCCCGCCACGCCCACCAGCAGCGGCCGCCCGAACAGCGCGGCTGGCAGCGCTGCGACGCCAGGAAGTACGCCTCCTGCCGCACCTGCTTCCTGCGCACGAGCGCACCGCCCCCGCTGGCACTGGGCACGCACCTGCGTCCACACGGCGGCGTACAGGTCGCGGCCGCTCACGGCGCCCGCCACGCCCACCAGCAGCGGCCGCCCGAACAGCGCCGGCTGGCAGCGCTGCGACGCCAGGAAGTACGCCTCCTGCCGCACCTGCTTCCTGCGCACGAGCGCACCGCCCCCGCTGGCACTGGGCACGCACCTGCGTCCACACGGCGGCGTACAGGTCGCGGCCGCTCACGGCGCCCGCCACGCCCACCAGCAGCGGCCGCCCGAACAGCGCCGGCTGGCAGCGCTGCGACGCCAGGAAGTACGCCTCCTGCCGCACCTGCTTCCTGCGCACGCCTCTACACTGTAGCTTACAATACCACACACATGCTGAGTCTGCACTGTGAAACCTATGACTTGGAAATCTTGGTGGAGTTGTATGTAGAAGAAATCGAGACTTTTGAATCACATCTTTCGAATGAAACTTTTCCCACCACACATACAAATAACACTGAAAGACACACATTTAAAAAGAGGAAAATGTATGACGACGCTTACAATAAATCTGGAATACCAAATAAGCAATGTGGTTTATTTGATGATTACACATTCCGACGTTGAGAAAGCTATTAGTCTAATGTAGTTGGTAATAGCGGTGATTTTGGTGGTACGCGTGCAGCGTACTGGACTAACCTGTGCACGGCGACCAGGTATTGCGGGTTGGCGGGGTGACGGCGCGCGGGGCGGGCGGCGCGCGGCGAGGGCGGCTCGGCGCGCGCCCCGCCCTGCCCGCCCGCGCGGCCCACGGCGCTGGGCGTGGAGCCGAACTTGGAGCGCGCCAGCCGCGGGCTGGGCGACGGCGCGCCCAGCGACCGGCTGCCCGCCGACAGCGCGCGCGCCTCCGCCTCCGCCCCCGCCCCCATCTCCCCGCCCTGCCCGTACAGCGTGCCGGGCGGGCTCTGCGACATCAGTATTTCCGACCGCGAACGCTGAAATGCCCACCTCCCTTTACGTCGCCGTCTCCGTCGGATGCGCAACGTCCTCCTAACGCACGCAGCGCTACGTGCGCGCGGATTCAATAGGCCACTACAATGACTATTCGCAATTGAACGTACAATGAAAATTCTACAATATGATATCAGCAAAACTGAACGACCCTCTTATTAATTTGATAGATTTGCATATGACGATATTGATACCACAAAGAAATAAAGAACAATGGCGCACTCTGTTAATTTTTTTTTGTCATCGCTGAGGAAAATGCATTAAATTGCATACCCTGCACTCCGGGAAAAGCGCAGAATTATGTGGGGCTCTCCTCCCCAGAAGGGGGTAGGCCTACCCACTAAAAACCTCAGCGATGCCCCTCCACGGACGCCTGCCGCGAGCGCTCGGTTGACGGTGCGGCCGACATCGCCGCCAGACCCGCCGACGGCGCGACTGGGCCGCGGGGTGGGAACCCGTGGGGATACTACCACGACCAAAGGCTCCCCGACGGACTGGGGAGACCGTCGAATCCGTTACCCTAGATTCCATAACACACAAGCCTTCAGAGCTTACTTTGGGCTAGACTAATTGGTGTAAATGAAAGAAATATTTATTTAATATACAAGCCTATTATCCAAATATACTAAATGCCGAATGTAAATATTGCTTAAGTGTACAAAAAGTCACCCACACATACACAAACCAAAAGTCAAATGTTAGGAGTCGAAACTCTTCCCACGCGCATTGTAACTTCAAGCAGATGCATCTCGGTAAATGAAAAGCACAAAAACAGGTAAAAAGCAAATAGACGGAAGCTATTTGAAGTAATGTCTAACAAAACATTAGTGCAAATGTTTTGTTACGTTACCTATTTCATCATTATTATTATTTGTAATATGTAAATTTGATTGATTTTTATGTTTCTGGATTAGTCAGGAAAATGCCATAACTTCAATAGCTGAAGAAGTTTGTGCAACCGGCATTTGGGGATGTGCGCGAACACTACGGACGCGACAGACAGAACTTAGGATGGGACGATGTATGTATATGTATGCACGATATCGAACTATGTCGATACGAGGTTTGAGGTAATGCCTAAATATTTAACCGGGTTTTGCCAGGGAATGGGCCTGACGAAAAGTTCTATTGACGGAAGTTCGGGAGTGGCTACTCGAGCTCTACCTAAGTAAAAGTACATTGCTGCACTCTTGTCGGGGTTTAACTCAATTCGCCATTTATTGAAGCAGGCGGCTAGTTGAAGAGTTTATAATAGTTTGGGGATATTAAGCCCGGACGTAAATATCGCGGTGTCGTCCGCGTCGTAAGGCTAGTTGGGTGCCACCGTGAGGCTGCGTGCTAAGGGTAAGTGCGCACGCCGTGGTGGAGTCTCTGTCTGGGGGACTGTCCAGGTGTTCTCGGACAGTCCCTCCTTTGGCGGTGGCTTGACCAACTCTAGGTCGAGCCGGCCCCGGGACACATGGCGGTCGAATCGCGAGAGCGCACCCCGCCATGTGCTCCGTATGGGCCCAGAACTCGGAGGGGGGGGAGGGTTTAGTGGGTAGGCCGGTCCTCTTGACTGGAGAGAACCACACACGGCCGCGTCTTGCCAGCGTGATGTCATGGTGCATAGGGTCGCATTTCCTCCCTCAAAAAAAGGGGCTAGTTGGGTGCCGAGAGGTGAGCTGGAGATTACACTCACGTACGCGAGAATAGAAGGGGAACGAGTACCTATACTACCTTGAAACAGTGCGGGCATGCAGAGCGAGGCGGGCGGGTGAAGGTGTGGGGGTGTGGGTGTGGGTGTGGGGGGTGTGGGCGTGGGTGTGCGGTGTGCGCTCTACCTTGAAGCAGAGCAGTGCGGGCATGCAGAGCGAGGCGGGCGGGTGAAGGTGTGGGGGGTGTGGGTGTGGGTGTGGGGGGTGTGGGTGGGAGTGTGGGCGTGGGTGTGTGCGGTGTGCGCTCTACCTTGAAGCAGAGCAGTGCGGGCATGCAGAGCGAAGGGGCGGGCGGGTGAAGGTGTGGGGGGTGTGGGTGAAGTGTGGGGGGTGTGGGTGTGGGTGTGGGGGGTGTGGGTGAAGGTGTGGGGGTGTGGTGTGGGGTGTGGGTGTGTGGGTCTGTGGGTGTGGGGGGGGTGTGTGGGGGTGTGGGGGGTGGGTGTGTGGTGTGGGGGTGTGGGCGTGGGTGTGCGCTCTACCTTGAAGCAGAGCAGTGCGGGCATGCAGAGCGAGGCGGGCGGTGAAGGTGTGGGGGTGTGGGTGTAGGTGTGGGGGTGTGGGTGTGGGGGGTGTGGGCGTGGGTGTGCGCTCTACCTTGAAGCAGAGCAGTGCGGGCATGCAGAGCGAGGCGGGCGGGTGAAGGTGTGGGGGGTGTGGGTGTGGGGGTGGGGGGTGTGGGCGTGGGGGTTGCGGTGTGCGCTCTACTTGAAGCAGAGCAGTGCGGGCATGCAGAGCGAGGCGGGCGGGTGAAGGTGTGGGGGTGTGGGTGTGGGTGTGGGGGTGTGGGCGTGGGTGTGCGGTGTGCGCTCTACCTTGAAGCAGAGCAGTGCGGGCATGCAGAGCGAGACGGGCGGGTGAAGATGTGGGGGGTGTGGGTGTGGGTGTGGGGGGTGTGGGCGTGGGTGTGCGGTGTGCGCTCTACCTTGAAGCAGAGCAGTGCGGGCATGCAGAGCGAGGCGGGCGGGTGAAGGTGTGGGGGTGTGGGTGTGGGGTGTGGGGGGTGTGGGGTGAGGTGTGCGCTTCTACCTTGAAGCAGAGCAGTGCGGGCATGCAGAGCGAGGCGGGCGGGTGAAGATGTGGGGGGTGTGGGTGTGGGGGGTGTGGGCGTGGGTGTGCGGTGTGCGCTCTACCTTGAAGCAGAGCAGTGCGGGCATGCAGAGCGAGGCGGGCGGGTGAAGGTGTGGGGGGTGTGGGTGTGGGTGTGGGGGGTGTGGGTGTGGGTGTGGGGGGCGGGGGCGTGGGTGTGCGGTGTGCGCTCTACCTTGAAGCAGAGCAGTGCGGGCATGCAGAGCGAGGCGGGCGGGTGAAGATGTGGGGGGTGTGGGTGTGGGGGTGTGGGCGTGGGTGTGCGGTGTGCGCTCTACCTTGAAGCAGAGCAGTGCGGGCATGCAGAGCGAGGCGGGCGGGTGAAGGTGTGGGGGGTGTGGGTGTGGGGGTGGGGGGTGTGGGCGTGGGTGTGCGGTGTGCGCTCTACCTTGAAGCAGAGCAGTGCGGGCATGCAGAGCGAGGCGGGCGGGTGAAGATGTGGGGGTGTGGGTGTGGGTGTGGGGGTGTGGGCGTGGGTGTGCGGTGTGCGCTCTACCTTGAAGCAGAGCAGTGCGGGCATGCAGAGCGAGGCGGGCGGGTGAAGGTGTGGGGTGTGGGTGTGGGTGTGGGGGTGTGGGGGCGCGTGGGTGTGCGGTGTGTGCGCTCTACCTTGAAGCAGAGCAGTGCGGGCATGCAGAGCGAGGCGGGCGGGTGAAGATGTGGGGGGTGTGGGTGTGGGTGTGGGGGGTGTGGGCGTGGGTGTGCGGTGTGCGCTCTACCTTGAAGCAGAGCAGTGCGGGCATGCAGAGCGAGGCGGGCGGGTGAAGATGGGGGGGGTGGGTGTGGGTGTGGGGGTGTGGGTGGGTGTGGGCGTGGGTGTGCGGTGTGCGCTCTACCTTGAAGCAGAGCAGTGCGGGCATGCAGAGCGAGGCGGGCGGGTGAAGATGTGGGGGGTGTGGGTGTGGGTGTGGGGTGTGGGCGTGGGTGTGTGCGGTTGTGCGCTCTACCTTGAAGCAGAGCAGTGCGGGCATGCAGAGCGAGGCGGCGGGTGAAGATGTGGGGGGTGTGGGTGTGGGTGTGGGGGGTGTGGGCGTGGGTGTGCGGTGTGCGCTCTACCTTGAAGCAGAGCAGTGCGGGCATGCAGAGCGAGGCGGGCGGGTGAAGATGTGGGGGTGTGGGTGTGGGTGTGGGGGTGTGGGCGTGGGTGTGCGGTGTGCGCTCTACCTTGAAGCAGAGCAGTGCGGGCATGCAGAGCGAGGCGGGCGGGTGAAGATGTGGGGGGTGTGGGTGTGGGTGTGGGGAGTTGGGCGTGGGTGTGCGGTTGTGCGCTCCCTTGAAGCAGAGCAGTGCGGGCATGCAGAGCGAGGCGGGCGGGTGAAGGTGTGGGTGTGGGTGTGGGGGGTGTGGGCGTGGGTGTGCGGTGTGCGCTCTACCTTGAAGCAGAGCAGTGCGGGCATGCAGAGCGAGGCGGGCGGGTGAAGGTGTGGGGGGTGTGGGTGTGGGTGTGGGGGGTGTGGGCGTGGGTGTGCGGTGTGCGCTCTACCTTGAAGCAGAGCAGTGCGGGCATGCAGAGCGAGGCGGGCGGGTGAAGATGTGGGGTGTGGGTGTGGGTGTGTGGGGGTGTGGGCGTGGGTGTGCGGTGTGCGCTCTACCTTGAAGCAGAGCAGTGCGGGCATGCAGAGCGAGGCGGGCGGGTGAAGATGTGGGGGGTGTGGGTGTGGGTGTGGGGTGTGGGCGTGGGTGTGCGGTGTGCGCTCTACCTTGAAGCAGAGCAGTGCGGGCATGCAGAGCGAGGCGGGCGGGTGAAGATGTGGGGGGTGTGGGTGTGGGTGTGGGGTGTGGGCGTGGGTGTGCGGTGTGCGCTCTACCTTGAAGCAGAGCAGTGCGGGCATGCAGAGCGAGGCGGGCGGGTGAAGATGTGGGGGGTGTGGGGTGTGGTTGTGGGGGGTGTGGCGTGGGTGTGCGGGTGCGCTCTACCTTGAAGCAGAGCAGTGCGGGCATGCAGAGCGAGGCGGGCGGGTGAAGATGTGGGGGGTGTGGTTGTGGTGTGGGGGGTGTGGGCGTGGGTGTGCGGTGTGCGCTCTACCTTGAAGCAGAAGCAGTGCGGGCATGCAGAGCGAGGCGGGCGGTGTGAAGATGTGGGGGGTGTGGGTGTGGGTGTGGGGGGTGTGGGCGTGGGTGTGCGGTGTGCGCTCTACCTTGAAGCAGAGCAGTGCGGGCATGCAGAGCGAGGCGGGCGGGTGAAGGTGTGGGGGGTGTGGGTGTGGGTGTGGGGGGTGTGGGCGTGGGTGTGCGGTGTGCGCTCTACCTTGAAGCAGAGCAGTGCGGGCATGCAGAGCGAGGCGGGCGGAGCGGCGCGCCCACTCACCTCGGCCCAGGGCTCCGTATCCCGCTGATGCTGCTGCTCCTCCAGCTCTGCTGAAATACAACCTGGTTACTTCCTGTCCTCAATTTCTTAACTTCGAATGACAACAGTATAACATAGTCCGAAAATCCTGCATATAAATCAATGTTTTCTTTCAAACTAAAGCAAGACTTTCCTTGCCGCCGACGTGACACTCACCGGGCGCAGGGTGTGCCGCGGGTGTGGGCGGCGGCGGCAGCTGGTAGGCCACCAGCTCGCAGTGGGGCCGCACCTTCGCCGAGTCACCCAGCACCCGCCCGATCTGCGACCCCGCCAGCTCCACTAGCAGAATTCTGCTCGCAAACAAGATAAAGACCGTTTAAAAAGTACCTCTTTTGTTCAGGATTGTATGGATGAAACTCGAGTCCATTTCAGACTTCATTCAACTTGCAAGTTTTTTTATTAGTACGAGGGCAGGTTTTATGTTGTGTCGTTTGAAACTTTACTCGAACGAGATCCGAAAAAGACTGGTATTGCTCCTTGTACGGCGCACACGTTTTAGGCAAAGTGTGGCGCTAGTTGGCGCTTCCGATATGTTAAGGTAATCAGGATCAGATAAAGAAAGTTGCCAGTCTCAAAATGTTAGAAAAACGAATTATTATTTAAATTGTACTGTCTGCGACTAAACATAAACATATTATGCTCGACCGGAGTGATACCGCGGCCTCACAGAAAACCGGCGTAAAGTAGCGTTTGCGCTGTTTCGCCGAGTGAGTGAGGGTACTGGAGGCCCAACCGAACCTTTTCCCTTTTCTCTTTTAACAGGCCGGCAACGCATCTGTGACTGCTCTGGGGTTGCGGGTGTTCATGGGCAACGGTTATCGCTTGCCATCGCTTTTTATTACTGTTAAGGATCTATTAAAATGAACATTTATATAGTGTTGTGTTGTGAGTGTGATAGAAGTGGATAGAAGTGACTTTAGTGGGCTTACGATTCCGGCGGCAGCGCGCACAGCTTGGAGAGGTTCTGCTTGAGGTCCAGGTAGGTGCCGTCCGCGTTCACGCGCACGCCGTACCGCACGGGCACCGACCCGTCCAGCAGGATCACTGCGCCGCCACAGGGACGAGGTTATATATTGTTATCAAACATATGCTACTGCCTAATACATTCGTACAAGGGTCAACTACTATAAGGATTGGTTGTAATCTGATACAGTTTGACGTTATTTTGAACTAGGTATTGATTGATTTTATTAACACTGCGAACGAAAACAAGCTCGTTCGGATCAAAAAGTTGATATGGAATTTTAGTCTAATATTTTATTTCTTGTGTTTAATTTTCATATAAGCTGGTATTTATTGTAGTTTTTATTAAATTGAATGCAGTTCGTGTATAAAAAAAGAATATTGCTCTTGATTGCCTCGGACACAGATGTATTCCAATGGGGTTTTTTAAAAAATGTGGTTAATATTATGACAGCATAAAAGAATATGAAGAGTGTACAAATGTATGAATGTTAAACGCAGACCGGGCAGCAGCACGGGCACGGCGCGCTCCATGGGCAGCGGCACGGACAGCATGTTGAAGGCGTCGTGGCGCACGCTGTGCGCGCCGCACGCCGCGCAGCGCACGCGCGAGCGCAGCTGCCCGTAGTGTACAAATGTATGAATGTTAAACGCAGACCGGGCAGCAGCACGGGCACGGCGCGCTCCATGGGCAGCGGCACGGACAGCATGTTGAAGGCGTCGTGGCGCACGCTGTGCGCGCCGCACGCGCGCAGCGCACGCGCGAGCGCAGCTGCCCGTAGTGTACAAATGTATGAATGTTAAACGCAGACCGGGCAGCAGCACGGGCACGGCGCGCTCCATGGGCAGCGGCACGGACAGCATGTTGAAGGCGTCGTGGCGCACGCTGTGCGCGCCGCACGCCGCGCAGCGCACGCGCGAGCGCAGCTGCCCGTAGTGTACAAATGTATGAATGTTAAACGCAGACCGGGCAGCAGCACGGGCACGGCGCGCTCCATGGGCAGCGGCACGGACAGCATGTTGAAGGCGTCGTGGCGCACGCTGTGCGCGCCGCACGCCGCGCAGCGCACGCGCGAGCGCAGCTGCCCGTAGTGTACAAATGTATGAATGTTAAACGCAGACCGGGCAGCAGCACGGGCACGGCGCGCTCCATGGGCAGCGGCACGGACAGCATGTTGAAGGCGTCGTGGCGCACGCTGTGGCGCCGCACGCCGCGCAGCGCACGCGCGAGCGCAGCTGCCCGTAGTGTACAAATGTATGAATGTTAAACGCAGACGGGCAGCAGCACGGGCACGGCGCGCTCCATGGGCAGCGGCACGGACAGCATGTTGAAGGCGTCGTGCGCACGCGTGCGCGCCGCACGCCGCGCGCGCACGCGCGAGCGCAGCTGCCCGTAGTGTTACAAATGTATGAGATGACGCAGTCGATTGTGCTGTGGCCGGCTAGATCGCTTAGCAACGCGTTGCATGGTGTATCCAAATGTGAATGTTAAACGCAGACCGGGCAGCAGCACGGGCACGGCGCCGCTCCATGGGCAGCCGCACGGACAGCATGTTGAAGGCGTCGTGTGCGCACGCGCTGTTGTGCGCGCGCGCACCGCCGCGCAGCGCTAGCGCACGCGCGAGCGCAGCTGCCGTAGTGTACAAATGTATGAATGTTAAACGCAGACCGGGCAGCAGCACGGGCACGGGGTGGCGCGCTCCATGGGCAGCGGCACGGACAGCATTTGAAGGCGCGTCGTGGGGGGCGCACGCTGTGCGCGCCGCACGCCGCGCAGCGCACGCGCGAGCGCAGCTGCCCGTAGTGTACAAATGTATGAATGTTAAACGCAGACCGGGCAGCAGCACGGGCACGGCGCGCTCCATGGGCAGCGGCACGGACAGCATGTTGAAGGCGTCGTGGCGCACGCTGTGCGCGCCGCACGCCGCGCAGCGCACGCGCGAGCGCAGCTGCCCGTAGAACAGCGCCGCGGGCAGCGAGCGGTTGCGCCGCGCCCACGCCGCCCACGCCGCCTCGGCCGCGGCCGCCGCGTCCTCGCCTTGCTGCGGTGGCGGCTGCTCCTCCTGCTCCTCCTGCTCCTCCTCCGGCGGCGGCGGCTGCTCCTCCGGCGACGGCGGCGCGCAGTTGAGGTCCTCGTGCAGCGCGTCCAGCAGCCAGGCGAGCAGCTCCTGCGCGTCGTGCTGCCCGCCCGGCGCCAGCAGCGGCGCGTGCCGCGCCACCGCCACGCGCAGCCGCAGCGGCGCCACCGACCGCGCGCTCATCGACCACACCTGCCGACACGGACACGATAGATAAAACTTAACAATAACACAAAACAAACTAAATTGTGTGCGCTGCAGAAGTGCAAAAGGGTCGTAGCTCAGTGACTGAAATTTACTCACATCAGGATATGAGCAAGGCACTGGTATTCTGCTATGCTAATGGCCGTTTTCACCAACCTTGTCTTAGCTTAGGTGACTCCTAAGTGACATGCTGTCACTTTTTATATTAACTGAAAAGAGTGAGACAGCATGTCTCTTAGGAGTCACCTAAGCTAAGACAAGGTTGGTGAAAACGGCCATAAATGTCTTATCTTGGCCTGGTTTGATCTCAATGATTAAAAATAATGTTTTACGAAACTCGACATTTTATTGAAAAAATCTGTCAAAAAGAATAACAGGTGTTGCTTAGGAACTGATGGACATAGAGAATTTCATTGGGTGTTAACCACACATCAACCTAAGGGACACCTCCACACGCCAAAAGACAACTGACCTCCTTGCAGAGCTCGCCGAAGCGCAGCGCCAGCACGCCCCGGGTGCCCAGCGGGTTGGTGGTGTTGAGGTCGTACAGGTGCAGCCCCGCGTTGAAGTACTGCACCAGCGGGCCCGTGTTGAACAGCTGCAACCAGACACTTCACTCAACTCTGTCACTGTGTCAAGCTTTCGCCACGGTACAATGACCCTGGCGAAGAAAACGCTCTTTTTTCGCATCAGGTGATCCGTTTGCTCACTTCACGTTTGCTTTGGCAACACCAGAGTCACAGATGCGTTGCCGGCCGTTTAAAAGGGAATAAGGGGGGAAAGGGGGGAGGGGGGCTCCGGTACCCTCACTCACTCGGCGAAACACAGCGCAAGCGCTATTTCACGCCGGCTTTCTGTGAGGCCGTAATATCACTCCGGTCGAGCCGGCCCGATTCGTGCCAAAACATGGCTCTCCTACGGTAGAAATGCATCCTATCAATATAGGATATAATGGGTTTGGCCTTATTCCATTGGAAGTCTGTTTCGTGAAATGGCCCTAACCACATCCCGAACAAACATCCTACACAGGCGATGTATTTCCAGGAGAGATTTAAGCGATTAGTTTACACTAGAATCGTCCAAATTATTTTGCCTGCCACCCATTCAGGACCTATTTTTTAGATGATAGAAAATGAGCGCAAGAAACTTATCAGCTTTATCAAAAGTTACAACAAAATTTAAAATAAATTATGTCATTATATACAATTTACATATGTGTTTACAATTTATACGGGAAGACAAATGTACTATTTACTAAACTATTTACTATTTACACTTAGAATGTATCTTCAAATCAACACCAAGCATTGACATTATTTAAATAAACATTGACTTTGTAATAATAAATACTCATTAGCGTCCTTTTTTTTGTTCCCCTGAGGATATGCATTAAATTGCATACCCCGGCTGTGGCGAGCCGGCGGTTATGTGAGGCTCTCCTCCCCAGAAGGGGGAGGCCTACCCACTAAAAAACCTCAGGGATGGCTTTCCTCAGGCATGTGGGAGCCCCCCGGAACATCAACAATCGCACGACGCCCTCGTACAGGCGGCGAACTCCATCCCTCGGTCCCCGAGATTGGGCAGCAGGGCGATGCAATGCGCCCGCCACCCTTTTGGCTGGGGGACCAACCGCATGAAATGCTCCTCGAAGCTCCAGCGGCGGTCCAGGGTGAGGCCCAGGTACTTTGATGTACGGCCCCACCGGACCACCGCGTCACCCACCCGATCCGGCAGCTGGACGGTTCCCGGCGCCTCGGATGGCCGTGGAACCATAGCGCCTCGGTTTTGTGAGGCGCTATTTGTAAACCCAGCTGGCGGATCGCCCGCACGACACATGCCACCCCAAGCTCGGCAAGCCTGAGCACCGGCCCGAAGTCGCCCCAGTCGTCACGACGAGAGTGTCGTCAGCGTAGCAGACGACACTCACGCCGCCAGGAAGGTTGGTGCGAAGGACCGCGTCGTATGCGAGGTTCCATAGCAGGGGTCACAACACTGACCCCTGCGGAACTTCGACTCTCCTCGACGTTTCCATCCCGTCCCGTCCCATCACGCCGATCGTCTTGTTGCGCAGATAGTCCCCGACCACGGCCCGCAGGTAGGGAGGCAGCTCGTGGGTATACGAGTGCCTCCCTAATGGCCTGTCAGGGGAGGGTGCCGAAGGCGTTGACGATGTCTAAAGACACCGCCAACGCCACCCCGCCGATCGGACTGCGGACTCCGACAGGGAACGAACACGCTGGACGCCGTTCAGCGTTGATCGTCCCCACGGAATCCAAATTGGCAGTCCGATAGGTCGGGACCCGCGCGCGACAGGTGCTCGCTGATATGAACGGAGATAACCCTTTCGAAGAGTTTCCCCGCCTTGTCCAGCAAGCAGATCGGACGGAACGTCGCCGGTCCTTCCCTCCTTCCTGAGGAGCACCAGCCTGGCCGACTTCCAGTCGACGGGGAACACGCCCTCGCGGAGACAGCTCGGGAAGAGCTGCCTCACCGTGCTCCCGAAGGCCCTGAGTGCCAGCGCTAGCACCTTTCCCGGGACCCTGTCCGGTCCCGGCAGTGTTGCGCGCAGAGAGCCGCGAAACGGCCCCGGCGTACTCATTAACGTCCTATTAACATGGACCTTGAACTTATGAAGCGGCAAAGAGGCTTATGAAAATTAAAAATTTATACATTTGCCCATAAACGAACCTCTAGTTTTTTTGTAGTCTGTACATTGGAATTGCAAGTTTATTTTTATTTGTTGTGTTCAAATTATTATGCGCTTGAAAATTAGTATGACTAAATTTGTCATTGCTGTAATCAGAATCGTAGCGACATACCCAAACAAATAATGCAGTCAATTATCCTTGTGATAACTGAACTAAATGATCGGGGCTTCAGACTCACCGCCTGCAGCGCCGCGTTCATGTAGCAGGTGTTGCCCAGGTTGTGTAGCCCCGTGGCGCCGGGCAGGTTGGGCGCCACCAGCGTCTCCCTGCGCTCCGTGGCGCGGTTGCCACTTTGGAACGACATATAGTTACGTTAATTACCAGCAGCTGACAACAAGCAACTTGCACTATATTTAATAAAGTCTCTCTTTCTATATCAAACATTTGAATTTAATTGGTTTTTTAAGAAAAAAAAGAGGTCGTCACTATGGTCGAAATCTATCAGTAATAAATAGAATCAGGTACTTTGCATACAGTAGCTATGTAGCCACGTATGTGTCGTGACAAAGTGCAGGTGGGCACCTGAGCGCGCCGATCTCCTCGGGCCAGGTGAGGTCGGGCCCGCGGCGCTCCAGCAGCACGCGCGGGCGCTCGCCCAGCAGCGGCCGCAGCGCGCCCAGCGCCGGGCGCTCGTCGTCCAGCAGCACGGCCGAGCTGCCCAGCGCCCACAGCCGCACGTCCTCGCGCGCCAGCCCCAGCGCGCCGCACAGGAACTCCGTCACCTGCGGCACCCGCCCCGGCCCCGGTTATTATTTCATACAAACGTAACGTTGTAATGTCGAGTAACCCTAATAAGGGTTCAAACAATCTTCGAAAATTTTAATCGCTGTCAGTCGATTCATGGCGAAGACGGCAAGTGGAAAACAGCCCGAGGCGGCGGCGTGGGCCAGCTGCCCGGGGAGCACGCACCTGTCGCACGGTGGCCAGCCGGGAGGAGGCGGCGGCGTGGGCCAGCTGCCCGGGGAGCACGCACCTGTCGCACGGTGGCCAGCCGGGAGGAGGCGGCGGCGTGGGCCAGCTGCCCGGGGAGCACGCACCTGTCGCACGGTGGCCAGCCGGGAGGAGGCGGCGGCGTGGGCATCTGCCCGGGGAGCACGCACCTGCCGCACGGTGGCCAGCCGGGAGGAGGCGGCGGCGTGGGCCAGCTGCCCGGGGAGCACGCACCTGTCGCACGGTGGCCAGCCGGGAGGAGGCGGCGGCGTGGGCCAGCTGCCCGGGGAGCACGCACCTGTCGCACGGTGGCCAGCCGGGAGGAGGCGGCGGCGTGGGCCAGCTGCCCGGGGAGCACGCACCTGTCGCACGGTGGCCAGCCGGGAGGAGGCGGCGGCGTGGGCCAGCTGCCCGGGGAGCACGCACCTGTCGCACGGTGGCCAGCCGGGAGGAGGCGGCGGCGTGGGCCAGCTGCCCGGGGAGCACGCACCTGCCGCACGGTGGCCAGCCGGGAGGAGGCGGCGCGTGGGCCAGCTGCCCGGGGAGCACGCACCTGTCGCACGGTGGCCAGCCGGGAGGAGGCGGCGGCGTGGGCCAGCTGCCCGGGGAGCACGCACCTGCCGCACGGTGGCCAGCCGGGAGAAGGCGGCGGTGTAGGCCAGCTGCCGCTCGGGCGGGCCGCCCGCCGCCAGCGCCGCCGCGCCGCCCAGCGCGGTCACTCCTGTAGACAAGGCGACACCATTGGCTCACTTAATACTATTAACTTGATTGATTGATGCCATAAGCGCACGGACACGCAGTGTGAGAACGTAGAATGTTTTCTCAATTACTTTCTACAAAACTATGAAATAAAAATATATGCTGCATATAACCACAAGAACATACTCACTCTGGGTGCTCGGGACGTGGCGGTATATCAACAACTGTATTGGATACAGTTCCAATTCTACGTCGGAATTGGGCGGCCGTATCACCTGCGAAGTATAAAGAATGCAGTAAATAACTACTCTTAAATAAATCTCTATACTCATCGTAATGCAAGTAAATACGCACATAAAAAATATACAGCAGGGGTCTTCAAAAGGGGAGTAAGTAGGGTTTTAAAGTTTCTTTATAATCGGCTTCTATTTTATTATTTTTGAGGGGGGGAAATGGCCCTGGTACCTGTCGCGGCAGCGGGTCGGGCCCGCCGTGCCAGGCGGCCAGCGCGCGCCACAGCGGGTCGGGCAGCAGCTCGAAGTCGCGGTGCTGCGCCAGCGTCACGTCGCGCCGCAGCAGCCCGCCCTCGCCTGTCAGCGTGCGCACAGCGGCGCCAGTGGTGGGCGGCGCCAGCAGCCGCTTGTTGTCCACGGGGCCCGGAGGGCGGGCGGCGGCGGCGCGCGCGCGGCTCACGCTGCCCACGCCGCTGCTGCCCGCGCTGCCCACCGACACGGAGTCCGCTCGCCACAGCAGCGAGCCCATCGACTCTACGACATCACACACAACAACACCATAATGTTAACAACCGCTGCACTCGAGCATCGCGCTACATAATTAACACTGCCGGTGGTTCGTATCGCTTGTTATATTTAACTCCATTTGAGCCGCGCGGGAGAAGGGGGTTCGGGTAGAAACATATTATATTAAAACAACAAATACAACACGAACCACTTAGTAGTGATGTGCCGAGTCGCTGTTTTGGTGGATCGAGTCGATTCGAGTCAGTTTATATGGTATTCGAATCAGGACTCGATTCCCTCCGGCAGGCTACCGGGTGGGCAGCAGGAGATGCTGCCCACCCAAAAGAAGGGGGGGGGGGGTCGCCCAACCTCCCGCCTCGGCCCGGGGGCGAGCGTAGCGATGGACGTCCAATCTTAACATGGACGTCCAAAGCACAGGGTGCAGGGGGCTCCAGGGCAACCTCGATCACTGCCGCGCGGCGCAGGATCTTATAATCCAAGTGCTCGCGGAGGGTGAGGTTGCCCTGGCGGTCGTCGCAGAGCCCTACTCTGTCCCAAACCACCCAAGGTGGTTTGGAGACGACCAGGGCTTGGTCGCCATTTATTGGGCGACCAACCGACCGCACTGCACCCTGCTCGCTACGGGGCCGGGTTACGTGGCTGTGGAATGGGGGTCCACGGCCACGATAGGCTGTTACATCTCCCCGAACTGCGGCCTCGCCGCATTCGAGGCATTTCTGGACGGGGTAGCGAACTGCGTTTGCTGTTGCGCTACCCGTCCAGTCTTCGTCCTGGGTGATTTCAACGCCCACTCACGAGAGTGGGACGACACCCGGGACGACGTAAGAGGGGAGACACTCCTGGAGTGGGCGGCGGGACTGGACCTCCGGCTTTTAAACCGGGGGTCAGTCAGCACCTGCGTGCGGTGGCAGGGGGAGTCGATCGTCGACCTGTCATGGGCGACTCCCTCTGCGCACCGCATGGTGTCAGGTTGGAGGGTGGCGGCGGAGGTGGTTACACTCTCCGACCACCGGCACATCGTGTTCGACGTGTCGGTGGCCCACCGCCGCCCTTCCCGCACACTCCAGGAGGACAGAGGAAAAATTACAGTATTATTATTTTTGTGTCATTGTGCTTAACTTAACCTACACGCTGTTTGAAACTAACTTCCTTTTATTTTTCCTTTTTGTTCCAAAGTCGGAATCTAGTTCTGGACTGAACTAGAATTTCCAGACTCGAGTACTCGTACTAGGTATCGGACTCGAGTCTAGAAATATTGGAATACCAAACATAGAATTCGAATACTGGGCTCGAATCAGGGAATGGAGTCCTGATTCGAGTGTAATCTGAGTCGAGCCACCAAAACAGCGACTCGGCACATGAGTGAGGTAGAGGTGTGGAGGTGTGGAGTAAGGCACCTGTGGAGGTGGTGGTGAGGCTGTCGTCGGCGGGTGGCGGGTCGCGGCAGCAGCCCTCGCCGCCCGCCGCGTGCAGGCGCCACGCCGCCCACCACTCGGCGCCCACCAGGTACCAGAACTGCCCCACCGCGTACCCGCGCGCCACCGCGCGCCGCAGCCACCCCATCACTGGGAGGGGGGACAATACCATTGTTATTCCCTTTCGACCAACTCGCTTTCCTAGTCTCGTCTTCCCGGTTTCTAGTCACTTGTAAAAAAATTCAAATTTGACAATTTCGACCAATCAGAATACACGATATGATCGTCAGTGATCAGGAATGGAAGACATCAAACTATAACATTTTTTTATGGATTCGTCATGAATATATAACATTTTTTAAACATCAAACTATAACATTTTTTTATGGATTCGTCATGAATATATTGCTCAAATCAGATAATTGTAGTATAAAAACGGCCATAATCAGTGGTGGTCGTCCCTGGTCCCCTGGGAGCAGAGCACAGTACCGATGTCGCGCTGGCGGTGCGGGCACTGCGGCCGCAGCCCCAGCACCACGTGGCACGCCTCCACCAGCAGCTGCAGGAACGGCGCCACGGCCCTGGTCGGCCCTGGACAGCCAGACAGTACAGTACCGATGTCGCGCTGGCGGTGCGGGCACTGCGGCCGCAGCCCCAGCACCACGTGGCACGCCTCCACCAGCAGCTGCAGGAACGGCGCCACGGCCCTGGTCGGCCCTGGACAGCAGACAGTACAGTACCGATGTCGCGCTGGCGGTGCGGGCACTGCGGCCGCAGCCCCAGCACCACGTGGCACGCCTCCACCAGCAGCTGCAGGAACGGCGCACGGCCCTGGTCGGCCCTGGACAGCCAGACAGTACAGTACCGATGTCGCGCTGGCGGTGCGGGCACTGCGGCCGCAGCCCCAGCACCACGTGGCACGCCTCCACCAGCAGCTGCAGGAACGGCGCCACGGCCCTGGTCGGCCCTGGACAGCAGACAGTACAGTACCGATGTCGCGCTGGCGGTGCGGGCACTGCGGCCGCAGCCCCAGCACCACGTGGCACGCCTCCACCAGCAGCTGCAGGAACGGCGCCACGGCCCTGGTCGGCCCTGGACAGCCAGACAGTACAGTACCGATGTCGCGCTGGCGGTGCGGGCACTGCGGCCGCAGCCCCAGCACCACGTGGCACGCCTCCACCAGCAGCTGCAGGAACGGCGCCACGGCCCTGGTCGGCCCTGGACAGCCAGACAGTACAGTACCGATGTCGCGCTGGCGGTGCGGGCACTGCGGCCGCAGCCCCAGCACCACGTGGCACGCCTCCACCAGCAGCTGCAGGAACGGCGCCACGGCCCTGGTCGGCCCTGGACAGCCAGACAGTACAGTACCGATGTCGCGCTGGCGGTGCGGGCACTGCGGCCGCAGCCCCAGCACCACGTGGCACGCCTCCACCAGCAGCTGCAGGAACGGCGCCACGGCCCTGGTCGGCCCTGGACAGCCAGACAGTACAGTACCGATGTCGCGCTGGCGGTGCGGGCACTGCGGCCGCAGCCCCAGCACCACGTGGCACGCCTCCACCAGCAGCTGCAGGAACGGCGCCACGGCCCTGGTCGGCCCTGGACAGCAGACAGTACAGTACCGATGTCGCGCTGGCGGTGCGGGCACTGCGGCCGCAGCCCAGCACCACGTGGCACGCCTCCACCAGCAGCTGCAGGAACGGCGCCACGGCCCTGGTCGGCCCTGGACAGCAGACAGTACAGTACCGATGTCGCGCTGGCGGTGCGGGCACTGCGGCCGCAGCCCCAGCACCACGTGGCACGCCTCCACCAGCAGCTGCAGGAACGGCGCCACGGCCCTGGTCGGCCCTGGACAGCAGACAGTACAGTACCGATGTCGCGCTGGCGGTGCGGGCACTGCGGCCGCAGCCCCAGCACCACGTGGCACGCCTCCACCAGCAGCTGCAGGAACGGCGCCACGGCCGCGTCCGCGCTCTCCACGCTCCAGATCAGGAAGTCCTCCAGCGTCAGCGCCACCCCGCCACCCTCTGCCGCTTCCTAAAATCCGCGTTTAATAAATACACGTAATCCCTGTCCACCCACAGGAGACACAGTCTACGTGGCCAACAGAACCTATCAATGCTTTGAGTCTCAGAGGTACTACCGCCATCTTATTTTTTGACGTGACAACGTCTTAAATTAGGTTGCGGCTGGGAGTCACGTATGAAAAAGTGTAACGCTCGGTAACGTTACGATGAGTCACCGAACGAGAGAGAGGCCCGCCGAATGCCTTGCGTCTCTCTCCCACTCAACTATGTTTGTTATACTTTTATATGATTTCAATTTGTATTTTATTAATTGGCTTGTGTTTGATTTTATATGTATATTATATTTGTATGCACGTGCATGCATATTATATTTATAAAAATAAATTGTGTTTTATTTCATGTAAAATCTTCGCAAATTATTGGCAAATACAAAACCCTTGGGATGTAGCAGAATACCAGCGCTTTGCTCACATCCTTTTGTGAGCAATTCCAATCACTGAGCTATATACGACCCTTTTGCACTTCTGCTGCACTGGGTTGTTTGTTTTAAGAAAATATTATTTTTCGTTTCTTTGTGTTCCTTTATTTGTGTGTGATGAAGATGTTTCGTAAATAAAATTTTGACGTGACGTCTATTAAATTGGTACGGCGGCGTGGAGTCATTCTCGGAAACACCGTAACGGCCGAATCTGACGCCACACGGAGTCCACGCCTACTTTACCCCCACCCCTAGAGCGCCCGAAGGCATACTCGGAACGGCGTTACGGCCGATCTGACGCCACACGGCAACGTAATAGAAATATAAATGTTATACATTACTTTTTCATTGGACACAACGTCATAAGTGTCGTTATGAAAATTTCAATATGGCCGCCGATCCAACATGGCGACTGACATTTTTTTGCGATTTTCGCTATATGGGTATCAAATGAAAGGATTTTAAGAGTAGAACGGATCCAAATGTGATTTATAGTAAAATGACAATTTCTTTTTTTTTTTTACATACCTCGATATGCTTTTGTGCCGCTTAGCAACTGTACAAGATTTTATTTTGAAAATCGCAATAGTGAGCAGCGCCACCGCGAGGTGCGCGCACCTCGCGGCACTCACGCGACCACAAACGCCGTGAGCTTATTAGTGTATTTACAACCGCACAAACTTTTTTATTTTCTTCTGCCACAAATGAAGACAATTTTGTACCAATTTTTGACCGACCGCCAATTTTTTTTATCAGTAGTGGGATAGACCACACCACCGCGAGGTGCGCGCACCTCGCGGCATTGACGCGATCAGACTCACCGTGAGCTACTTAGTGTTCTTGCAACCGTACACAGTTTTGTAGTTTCTTTTGACACAAATGGAGACAACTTTTACCAATTTTCGACCGACCGCCAATTTTTTTAACAGAAGTGGGATAGACCACTCCACCGCGGGGTGCTTGCACCCCGCGGCAAGCAAGCGACGTCTACGTATTTTTTCAGTGCTATCGAAACCTATTAGTGGCAACGTAAAAAACCAATATGGCCGCCGGTCCAAAAAGGCCAAGTATCATTTGTACTGTAATCCCTACAATATGGGTATCAAATAAAAGGGTTTTGCAAGTCTAATACAGCCGCGTTAGAGACAATGAAAAAAATTCAAAATGGCCGCCGCTCTCAAAATGGCGGACCGCTTTTGTTTGCCAACCCAGGCTTCATGGGTATCAAATGAAAGGTCTTGACGAGTAGAACACAACACCGTGAGTGACGTTTCGAAAATTTCAATATGGCCGCCGATCCAACATGGCGACTGACATTTTTTTGCGATTTTCGCTATATGGGTATCAAATGAAAGGATTTTAAGAGTAGAACGGATCCAAATGTGATTTATAGTAAAATGACAATTTCTTTTTTTTTTTTTTACTTACCTCGATATGCTTTTGTGCCGCTTTGCAACTGTACAAGATTTTATTTGAAAAACGCATTGTGAGCAAAGCCACTTACACGACCACCAGCGCCACGAGTTTTTCAGTGTGTTTACAACTGCACGCGGTGTTTCAGTTTGTTTTGACTTAAATGGAGACAATTTTTCACCAATTTTCGACCGACCGCCAATTTTTATTTTTCAGTAGTGGGATAGACCACCCCACCGCGAGGTGCGCGCACCTCGCGGCACTCACGCGACCTGACTCACCGTGAGCTTCTTAGTGTTCTTGCAACCGTACACAGTTTTGTAGTTTCTTTTGACACAAATGGAGACAATTTTTACCAGTTTTCGACCGACCGCCAATTTTTTTTTGACGTGACAACGTCTTAAATTAGGTTGCGGCTGGGAGTCACTTATGAAAAAGTGTAACGCTCAGTAACGTTACGATGAGTCACCGAACGAGAGAGAGGCCCGCCGAATGCCTTGCGTCTCTCTCCCACTCAACTATGATCGGTCTGCCGCGCGCGCAGCACTAGAGAATTAGGCGCATTGAATCGGCGCATGCTTGTGTCTCTGTCTTTGTCTTTCTCGAACGTTCTTGGCGTTGGAAAAACAAGAAAGCGTCATAATACAAGTTCACACGTGTGGTTAAAGTATCGTCAGCTGTGTCTGTAGTGAAAATGTGGAGTGCTTAGATTCGTCATTTACAACAACTACAACAATAAAGGTAAATAATTGTACACTGATATTTCATTATCGTAAACTATGATTGATTGATTAATTGTTAGATTGACACAAAAGTTGAGAAACTGAGTTTTTTCATTCAATTCCTTGTTCCTATTGTGCAATTTAATGATATTCATATCAATAAATATTCTACCGAGAAAAAGACGTTGTCACGTAAAATCTTTTTATGTAAAATCTAAAAAAGACAGACAGACTTGATGGTAAGTGATTGGTTCTGGTGACATTTTTGGCAAATCTGCAATCCCATTGTGTTCATTGCCAACATGCGACATACATAGGATGCAATCAAAATACACAATAATTTCTGTTCACGCAAAACGAACATGTCTCAATATTTAAAATTGTCTTGTATATTTTAATTCAAACCTTGCCGCGCTTCACTTCATTCCTACTAAGGTGGTCTATAATCTGTGACTTTAAAAAAAAGGGCGCACACGACGCTAGCGCCAACTAAAAAATAAGAACAAATTTCATGGCGTCGGGCTCTTAACCTGTCAAGCTGTAATTAGTAATAATTCATTTTATCATCATAAAAATAGGTTGTTAGCTCAGTAATTAAAGGCAATCGGTGTAAGGAAAATTATCAAGTGGTTTCAATCATCATCAACCCAATATCTCAGGACGAGATAAGTTCCTGCAACACACGGGGACGGCGTGTACGCAGGTGGTGGCCCAACAACTAACCTAAAACCGGGACCTGGTAAGAGATACAGGTCATAATCATCAAAGCTCAACACAAGAACGGAGTATCAGGGCGATATTTCGATCAATTTCTCTGCCTATTTTATATCTACCTCCGGTATGAAATCTACTCATTGTATTTTGACAGATTAGTGTCAAATTGTACCGCTTTTGATGGTGTTGATACAAGAGCTGAAAAGGTATATTTATTAGAAAGAAAGAAAATATTTGAGACTGAATTACATTAATATAATGTACAAATTTGCCTCAAGCCGTCCCAGTTGAGTAAGTTGCTGATCTTCCACTGGTACCAAAATTAACTTAACTCTATATTTTATCCAGTAATACAGATAATAATTATTGTAGTAATTAACTGTAGATGTATGATGGACTTTTCCATTTTAAATATATTAAAAAAATAACAAATATAATATCAGTAATACAAAAGTAAACTATATAAAGAATATTCAATATAAGAATCACAGTTTTCCATTTGCTACGATTCAAAATATTACTTCCACGCACGCTCTTCGATTAAGAGTACCTAACCTTCCTTTAGTAAATAATTTATTTGGTAAATTATAAAATTTAAATAAAAAGAATTATTAAAATTAACTATACTAAAGTCTAATCATTAATTCACTGGAGTAAACTGACGTTTACGGTGTTACTACTTTATGATGAACAGAAAATAGTGTTGTGACTAGAATATTGAAATCAAACTCATTCATTCAATTTCATTCCGTCCTCAAATCACATTACTCATTTTATTTACATTAAAAAATCTTAATCCAATTTTGTTTAATCGATGTAATAATATTAGCATGGTACCTTTAGGGCAAATAGGTGATAACTTTGAAATGTCGTAATTACTCGAATTATATAATAATATATGAAATGAAACAAAAATATTCAATGGATAGCTTTTTATTCGTCATCGTCAGACATAATTTTATCACTATCGTCGTCGCTGTCAGTGACACTTATTATAAAACGGTCCGTAATATTGTCCATCATATGGTCGAGATTAAACATTTTATGCAAGTTTATATTACAAGTTTATTACATGATCACACAGCTTCTCCATCTTGTACCAGTAACCAGTAATAACCAGCAATAAATAAAAAAAAAACTTGACGTAAAATTGTCGTGGTTATATCCATTACAACGATAAATAATTTACAGAATTATGTTTTGTCTAAAATGAAATACAATAACTACTATTACACAGTGGTCAAATCTGTATTTTACTTTTAAAAAGATTGCAATAATTAAAGTACTTCCGAATGTTCGAATAATTACAGTTCAAAAAATTGATTTACTGATTAACTAAACGCATAGTTCGGGAACGCTAGCAAGTGAGTGAATTTCATTTTTTGTATCTGATAGAATTCATGTACCTATATTATAATTAATTTAGTACTTTTTTTTAATAAACGTTGTTACTGACTTTGTGTGAGTGATCTGAATAACAACGAAGGGTGAAGTCCTTATCGATTTATTCAATTTATCCAATTATATTTGCAGGTCACCTCACTAGTACGATAAATATGGCAGCACAATTTTACAATGTGACATTAGCATCTGTCAGTTTACTCCAGTGAATTAATAATCAGACTATAAATGTCCCCACTTTGCAATATATTAACTTCTCCGTCCCACCTTAATTAAGTCTGTTCACTTTTCGATCTCATTCCTCATGTCGCACTTTACGAACTGACTCTTCATATACCACCCCGAAGTACTGATTTCATTTCATATCCCTTTTTCTGCTTATACCATCCGCTTTTGAAACTCTCTCCCTGAGAGTATTAGGAGAGCGCGAACGCTGGAGCCCTTTAAAAATCAAGTTCGTACTCAGTTCAATGTTTCCTTAACTTAAAACAGTTATAGCCTATTTTCGTCCAGTCCAATTACTGCACCCATCCCCTAAATCTCCTTTTTAGGATTCCGAAGCCAAATGGCAAAAAACGGAACCCTTATAGATTCGTCATGTCTGTCTGTCCGTACGTGTCAGAGCCATTTTTTTTCCGAAACTATAAGAGCTATACTGTTGAAACTTAGTAGGTAGATGTATTCTGTGAACCGCAATAAAATTTTAAACTCAAATTTTTTTTTCGTCAAACATATACGTGTGGGGTTTCTATGGATAGGTCTTCAAAAATGCTATCGAGGTTTCTAAAATATATATTTTTTGTAAACCGAATAGTTTGCGTGACAGACGCTTCCAAAGTAGAAAAAAGTTGGTACCCCCCCCCCCCCCTAACTTCTAAAATAAGAAAATGAAAATCTAAAAAAAAAAACATATGATGTACATTACTATAAAAACTATCAACGAAAATTATTTTGAACGAGATCTAGTAAGTAGTTTTTTTTTTAATACCTCGTAAATCGTAAACCGCTTATTACCGCGTAATCTCCTATATAAAAATAAGTCGGCTTTTCCTTCCAGACGCTATAACTCCAGAATGCACGAACCGATTTCCACGGTTTTGCATTCGTTGGAAAGGTCTCGGGCTCCGTGAGGTTTATAGCAAAGAAAATTTAGGAAAAATTTCAACAAAAAAGCGGGAATTTTTTTTTTCACATACAGCGAGACAACATTACATTTGACAGGACATCGTCTGTCGGGTCAGCTAGTCTTTCATACAAATAACTTAAATTAAAAAAAAATCATTAAATAAAGCTTCTGCATTTAAACTACTAACTAACCCTTTAATTTCATAAATCAATGGTACGGAACCCTTTGTGCGTGAGTCCGGCACGCACTTGGCCGGTTTTGTAAGCTAAGACCGCCTGTTGCGCATTTGTAATTTGTTGTATTTTTTTGTCTATGTTCTTGTTTTTGATGTGCAATAAAGTGTTATCCCGTTGTCTTGCTAAAACACATCAAATGGCACTTATATCTTGTAACTGGGCGTAGTTAGCTAGTTAGGTCCACTAACTGCATATTGTTGAGGTTTTACCATAATTTAAAACAATCACAGTTATAACATAATCTATCGAGATATTGATCAAAAATAATTACGACACGTAAATTATGTATTAAAAATCGATCAGTATACGCCGTAGCTAGATTACAGCGTCATCGACCTTAACTGACCATTCAACGTGTACGCCGGACTAGGTCAAACGGTCAAAATCAAAGCATGGCTTGCTTATAGACAAATTAATGTTACTGCACCTACAGCGATAAACGCAAACAATAGACAAGTTTAACACGACCTTTGCTACTGTCCTTACGTTCTTCCTGGGATTGTGTCTGCGACACAAAACTTGCTAAAAGTGGTAATTTTAGTAAACAGTGACATTGCAATATGGACCCTACTGTAAGGCACCCAAAAGGGCAGGGAGAACTCCGGTTTTGGTCTAGGACCGGCATTCTTCCACCACTGCGCATCCGACCTCGACTCGGCCCAGCACACGCTGGCGGAGTGCCCCGCGTGGGCCTCCGAGCGCCGAGTCTTGGTCGCAGAGATCGGGCGAGATCTGTCTCCGCCGGCATTGATTGCGGCAATGCTGGCGGACGAGGGAGGTTGGAGGGCTGTGGCCTCCTTCTGTGAAGCAGTGATGCTCCAGAAGGAGGCCGCCGAGCGCGGTCGGGAGATGGCCGATCCCGGTCGAAGGAGGCGGCGCCGGGCTCGGTAGCACAGCTGCGGCGCCGCCGCGGGTCGCCGGCGGGCGAGAGGAAGTCGCGATCGCTACGGCGACCCGGGATGGACCACGCCCCTTCCGTGGCCGGGGGGCGTCGTCGGTGGAGGAGACCGGGGGAGGTAGTGTAGCCTCCCCCGAGGAGGGCTCCCCTGTATCGACGGGGGAGCGGAGGCTGGGGGTTCCCGGAAGTAGCTTGGTATTCCCGGGGACTCCCTACATGCTTGAGGAAGGCCATCTCTGAGGTTTTTAATGGGTAGGCCTTCCCCTTCTGGGGAGGAGAGCCCCACATAACCGCTGGCTCGCCACAGCCGGTAGGTATGCAATTTAATGCATTTCCATCAGGGGAACAAAAAAAAAAGACCGGCATTAGGGGTTGCAAGATCGCTTCCCCCTGAGCAGGACTCCCTTAGCGCACCCAGGGAAGCGGAAACCGGGGGTCCTCAGATGCGACACTCGATTCCGAGGACGGCCATCGCTGAGGTTTTTAGTGGGTAGGCCTCCCTCTTCTGGGGAGAGCCCCAAATAACCCACGGCTCTCCGCAGCCGTATGCAATTCCATGCATTTTTCTTAGCGGAAAAAAAAAGGACTGGCATTCCTGCTAGAAGAGTCAACACAGCGGCTGGGTACCGAGCGATTTCACGTGTTCCCGCTAAAAAAAGGAATAACTATGTAAGTGTTATGTGTTATAGGCGTTCTACCGACTCTATTCCGTATCATACTAGTAACGGCACATGATTATTTTCCGCTCTTTAACATTAATCTCGGGATTTGAGGCGTATCCATTTTATTCTTTCGCTGTATGAAATCACTGTAAGTACAACAATGAATAACTCGACCTCGACCAAATTTCGACCTGTGATAATAAACTCTTGATATTTATTACAGACTAGCTGACCCGCGCCCACTTCGGGCATAATATTAATAATCCCCGAAGCGAGCACGAAAGCGAACTGAATTAAACCCGAAGCCATCGCGCGCCGTCCGCTGATGATGATGATGACACTCAGCAATAATGTGGCTTTCTATTGGTGAAAGAATTTTTAAAATCGATGATGATGATGATGATGACACTCCGCAATAATGTGGCTTTCTATTGGTGAAAGAATTTTTAAAATCGGTTCAGTAGATCCCGAGATTACCCCTTACAATTTAACAAATATACAAACACACAAACTTTACTTCTTTATAATAATATTAGTATCGATTTAAAATGACAATACACACTTTATTTTATTATATAGTGACTAACACACAGTGTATTATGTTTTTGGAAATTCAATCCCCTGTTCCAGTTACACGCAATTGCAAACTCGTGCGCGGGTAGTGACGTGTTAAGATTGATCCTATTTCACACCCCAGCAAGCTTTCAATGTCAAACAGTGACACGCCTAGAATCCGAAACAATCGGTATTGAAAACACAGTTCACGTAATTAAATCAAAATTATGCCGGTGGTGTTCAGGGTTGGCGTGCTAAACTCATGCAACATAGTTCGAAAGTCTGGCAAGAAAATGGTAGACTAATGAGAGGGGAAAGTGAGGTCATCACGAACCGATTTGAATTTATGTCGGGACGGGGACTAGTTGCGCCATGTTTTCAACTTCAAGTACGAATATGCACGCAAGAACTTACGTGCATTCGTTGATTTAAAGAAGGCGTACGATAGAATACACCGAGAAGTGTTTTTATCTTCAGGAGAGGAAGTCTCGGCCTTCCTCTCAAGGAGCACGAAACGTGCCCAGGATACTCCCGCAACGGCAAGTGTCACGAGGGTTATGTTGGACTCCACACAACCGGAGCGATCCGATCGCGTGACCTACCAACTAAACTCAGCCTCAGCCTTGGCCATAACGGCCCTGAAGAGAAGAGGCTTGAATGAAGAGAGGCTACCGAGAAGTTCTGAATGGGTTTTGAAAGAAATGATAGAAATACATATATAAATAATAATATATGAATGTCTATCCGTTATCAATAACTAATTCTGTTTATGTAGACACGTAAGATATTCGTCAATTTGTGCTTAGAACGAACAAATTTCGATTTGCTCAAAGAGGCTTTTTAAGAACGATCAGTTCCATTTCTGTTACACGTCAACAACCCTAGTTGTGTTACGGGGTGTGATAATGATCTGTGTCAAGGCCGACCGATCGACTGTTATAATGGAAACTAAGTGAGGATTTAGGGCGCATTTTGGGGGTTGACGGCATAACTTAGTTATATATTTTTTACGTTATTACATATATATTCTCTATTTTACGTTATATTCTTTAGAAATAAATGTGAAAATCTCGTATTCATAAGTTTGAAATATTTCTTTGTCGCGATATCATAGCCTAGCCGCTTCGTGCAAAAGGTATTTCCGAAACCTTGTTTCAAGCTAGTTTGTCTGGGCGTGTTTTCGACTTAGTTATTCTACCTTTCCTTCTGACATCAAATAACATTTCGATGTTAATTGATGTCAGAAGGAAATCTTAACCCTCGTTAAGTCAATACATTCTATTATATTGAACTTAATAGATTAGAACACTAAAAATACTAATGGTAACACGACTTATTATGCCAGCTGCGTCAAAAAATACCCCGATTGAATATAATGACACAAGTTTGAATTCAAGTGTAGTAAAGCTTGGTTTCCGTGTACATAGACATTCCTTTGCCTACTTGCTTTAAAAGGAAACTGAGCCACGAGGAAATATCATCGTTCAAGCACCGAGTCAGAACGAAAACTGCTATCCATAATTTTGTACACCCGAAACCAAACAAGCAATCACGTAACTTCGAAACATGGTCCTTCGAGCCCAATAAAATTGAAAACAATTTTGAGTTAAAAGATTCAGTGTTTAAGAACCAGTGTTTACTGCACTCATAAGGCACAACATGTTTATTTCTTTCATTTACCTCTATCACGATACCGCAGGCGACAATTCATTCCACAAATTGCTAGTGCGAGGCAGAAAGTTCCAGGATAAAGGAACTGTTGTGGGCCCACCATCGAGGTGACGGTTGGCAGTTGAAACATTGACCACCTAACCTTCGACAAGAATATGTATTTGTGTACTAACCTGTTTAACAATAATCTCCTCTCCTTCCCTGGGCCCGAGCTGGAAGGTGGGCTTTCTCCCGTCCCTGGGCACGGCCACCAGCTTTCCTTTAAGGTCGAGCAGCACGGCTTCTGGCTCGAACGCCTTCTCCAGCGCTGGCTCTGCATCTTCCACTTCGGGGGTGGAGGCTCGCGACTCCTGATCCCGCTGAGCCTCGTTGGCCACCGTGCACAGAATGTCCACCATATCAGTCAGCTCCTTCATGTTTAACACGCCGTCTTGGTCCATGTCGAATATTTTGAAGCAGACTGGAATAATGCATTAGGTGATGATATGACGATATAAAGATAAATTGAATCTTTTTTTTACTTCTTTTTTATGCTAGGCCCGGCAGATGACTTCCTCCCGCCTGATGTTAAGCGGTGAAAGAGGCCCAAATGAGATGACAGATAGGATAGTGACTTTACTCCAGTCTCCTACCTGCCCTATCACTGCCGGCCCAAAAGATGCTTTTTCACGCTTCTTTTGAAGGAACCCATGTTATAGGATGAAGGAAACACATACGCAGGCAGAGAATTCCAAGTGCGGGAAGTACGGCAGAAGAAGGAATCTTGGAATTTCTTAGTGCGGTGTGGAATGGGGGATATAGTGTACGGATGGCTTCGAAGACCCTTACGTGTGTTTCTATAAAGGAAAGTCTTTTCATTTGTCAGACTTTATTGTTAAGCATTGTTAAGTGACCTAAGAAATTGTCGATTAGTATGGAGATTTTGTTAAGAATAATGCTTTCCTTATTCTTAAACACATGTCAACAGATAATAAAAAAAATGTAAATTTGAAGGAAAAGAAAACTTCGTAATTCATCCGAGTATCACACAGCAACACGTCAGACTTTAAACATTCAAAGATCTTACGAAGCTTTTAAAAATAACAGTTTACGTGTGCTGTCTGTGCAAAATTGATTAGAATTGACTTGACGAAAAATATTAATTACTTTCGAGTTTGTTTTTGTTTAGGCTTATTCAACCACGGCGGCACAGTGCGGATCTCATCAATTTTTTTTTACGTTAAGTAGAGCGTTTGACCACACTATCACAATCATGCGATATACAAAGCTATGATGAGGTATAGAGCGGAACACGCAACATAACATAATGGTTTATAATGAACAAGACATTTTCTCAGGTTCTCTAAAACTCAGTAAAACTTGCCGTTTTTAGAGCCCTCGACGAATTAGATCAGAGGTCCCCAAACTTTTTGTGTCGTAGACCCTTTGTAATGTTTTAGGTAGCCCCTACTTACTTGATATTAAATGCCTACATCCTACAAGTTATAAAATTTTAATACATATATAATAATTAAAGAGCAAGTTTGAAAGTAGCGCCAGTGACTGAGAAGGTAAGGAGCAGTAGGTTAGCATGGTTTGGGCATGTAATGAGGAGGGATGAAAGCCATATAACAAGAAGAATGATGGATATCAATATAGATGGACCTAGGATGAGAGGTAGACCAAGAAAGCGATGGATTGAATGTGTGAATTCTGATATGAGAGTAAAGGAAGTGGATGTTGAGCTGACGAGTGACAGAGGAGAATGGAAGAGGAAAACATGTTGTGCCGACCCTACTTAAGGTGGGAGAAGGGCAGGAAGAAGAAGAAGAGAAGATATGTACTTTTATAAGTAATGTTTAAGTCTTTATATTAGAAGATAGTTTAATGTAAGTAGATAGGTACTACCAATGTATGTTGATATTCATTATCATGGACCCCCATTTTCACTTCATGGTCCCCCAAAATGTTTTTTCGCTGACGTAGATCCCTTGCAGGTTGTCATAGACCCCTAGGGGAATCATTGTTTATGTGTTAATATCAGAAACTACATCGTGCGTGTTTTATTTGTTTTGTAGTCATAATTAGTAATAATCTTGGGTATGTTTCAAGTAGTCAACCAAGAAAAAAGAAATAGCATATAATGTGAAAGAAATAGCAATAGCATGATCTCAGTCACCGATTCGGACCTTTCGACCAATGTTCTAAAAAAAATTAGGATTCAATATATTCAAGAACTAGCGACCCGCCCCGGCTTCGCACGGTGCAGTGAAAAAATGGTTATGGTGGGTTATCCCTAAGAGATAGACATATACCATCGCGGACTTTTTTGTGGATTTTTGTAAGTTGTACAATACTGTAGTACATTATTTTGGTCTATCTCGTAGGGTTCAGCCAGCGTTTGCAATATAAGCGCAAAAAAACGTGCTTATTTACGACATCACATTAGAAACCTTTAAATTTATCAGTGTTTCTCTACTATGTTATGCATTTATTATACATACAAACCTTCCTTAAGAATCACTCTATCTATTAAAAAAAACCGCGTCAAAATCCGTTGCGTAGTTTTAAAGATCTAAGCATACATACGGACATACAGCGAAAGCGACTTTGTTTTATACTATGTATTGATGATTCAATTCAAGAACAATCAAAATTGCATGGAGGGTTAAAACGATATACAAAAATAAATATATTGAAAAGTTATAAGTGCGTACGACAAACATGGGAGTATTATTAAAACATGTAACTTCTGTACGTCTTGTCGAGTAAAAATTTATTAAGAGACATTTCTAACAGCGTCGATAGCTGTTCGGGACTGGTCGTCACTAGATTCGAATCCGCATAACTCAAATTTCAGGAGGCAAAAAACAACCAGTCTAATTTTGTAATATGCTAATTAATGTGTAATTTGTTGCCACAAATGCTTATAATTACAGCATTGTTAAGTATTTGTAGCCCAAAAAATAACACGTTTCTTAGCTTGTTACAAAATCAGACAGATTTATTGCCTGCTGAAAAATTTTTAAATTGGAGTTACGTGGTGTTGTCACTTATCGAAGATAGTCTCTACGGCCAACCCGCATGAGACTAAGTCCCACAACCTCCAAATAAGAAATACTAGGAATAGTGAGTACCATCAAACGAAACTATCGAAAACTACTAACATCGCTACTAGAAATATAAACCTACGTACATTCGAAAATTATGTACAAACTGAATTAGGCCGTAAATGCTACAATACGTTCGTTTATTCAATTGTACGCGTCCATTTCACTTATGGAGTTATTATTTAATTTTTATGCTGCGAGGAAACTGGTTAAAATAGCCGTTCAATCAAACTGCTAGTCCTAGCTGTTTGATTGAACGGCTATTTTGACCAGTTGACTGCGACATATATATTAACTAGTAGCTATTAAAATTGACTTCGGTTTTCGTTTAGAAATAAGAAGAGGTGAAATAAAAAATCAGACCATCATTATTGGTACTAGCTAAATTAAAAAAAATCGCTATATATTCTTACAGGCATCTTTGGTCTTCATTGATTCAGAAACGTATGTGTCATTGTACACAAACAAACAATAACATTGGAAATTCCATTAAAAGTCACAGCGTAACATTAGGAAATCCTACCGTGTTCCTTCGTAATAAGAATTAAAATTCTAATAAAACATTATCATTAGACCAAAAGCAATACTCAAACCTATTATCGGGCGTATAATCCATACTAATATAAAAGCTGAAGAGTTTGTTTGTTTGTTTGAACGCGCTAATCTCAGGAACTCCTGGTTCAAATTGAAATATTATTTTTTATTGAATAGATCATTTATCGAGGAAGGCTTTAGGCTACATAACATCACGCTGCGACGAAGAAATAATGGAAAATGTGGAAAAAACGGGAATAATTATTCATCTTTGAGGGCTTCCGTTGCGTGCGCTGCGAAAACGGTTCAAGATACCAAAAAAATATGTCTGAAAGAATTATTCCTCTTGAAATGATCTAAAAAAATGTCCGCGCCAATATATGTCTATCTTTTAAGATTAACTTTTTTTTATTTTTTTTTTATTGCTAAAGTTGACAAACAAGCAGGCTGCCCACCTGATGGTAAGTGGTAACAGTCGCCTATAGTGCATGTGGTTCCCACGAGATTCGCAGCAAATCTGCAAAACCTCATAAGAACCACAGTGTACGTTGCCAACTTGTGACATAAGATGTAAAGTCACAGTACCCAGTAATTTCACTGCCTATCTTACCCTTCACGCCGGAACACAGCAAAGCGAACCCTGCTGTTTGGCGGCGGAAAATAGGTAAGACGGAGGTACCCATGCAGACGATCCTGGTACAGAGTCTACCTCCTAGAAAGACTCACTAGAATCGTTTTTATGGTAATCAAATTTGGATATGTCGCGTTGTCAAGATCGGGTTGCGGAGAAAGCCAATATGTTCTTCTGCCACAAGAAAATAAACTAAAAATATTCTGTACGCAGAAGTACTTTAAAATAATTATGTTCTTTTAAAAATTTAAAACTAAATTGTCTAAGATAATAACAGAAATTACCGCGGACAGAGTGAGGTGGTTGTTTGCAAAAATAAATATGATGCTCAAAATAACTATTACACGCGCACGAAGTCGCGGGCACAGCTAGTTATTAATACTAGTAGCATCAATTGTTATCGGTACTAATTCCAGGCACTCGCGGTGCAGTTTCAACACTCGCCGCTGATAAGCTATCGCGTAATTGTTACGTGCTCTAAATACAATGTTTGCCCGAATAAGGATCAACAATATCGAATGCTGCGACATTGACGAACGACCGTAGACTTAAGAATAGTCAGAGAACAGTATTACACAAAATATTTCAAAGTTTTACAAACTGAGGTTGGTGCATTAGATGGACTATAATTCGACCTACTTAGTCGAATGGTAACTACACTGCTTTCAAGGTGTTGCCATCTCTTAGGTCCAGGGTTCGAATGCCCGGTGGGGAAAGATGTTTGTGTGATAAATGTGAGCATTTGTACCTCAGTTATGGTTGTTACTGTATATTTGTATCAAAACTATTTACATATGCATAATATATGTATGTCTATCCGTTACCCTAGATCCCATAGCACAATCTGTCGATTTTTCCGGGATAAAAAGTAGCCTATTATTTAATCCGGACTTTTATCTTTACGTCTGCAAAATTTCAAAGCAATCGGTTCAGTAGTTACAGCGTGAAAGCGAAACAAACAAACAAACTCACTTTCCGATTTATAATATTAGTAAGGAATTAAGGATTGTGTGAATTGTCTAATGTATGACGATAAGTGTCCTGCGCAGACGAAGTCAAGGGCACTAGCTAGTTGCTAAAATATTTCTCGATAGCTGGAACATGTAAATAAATATTATATTTCTGTGTAAATCATTCTCTTGAGGTTCTTTTAAAGAGTGAACGATATGAATACACATTCTTAAATCACTACATAGTATTAAACAAAGTCGCTATCTGCCGTCTGTCTGTTCCTATGTATGCTTAGATATTTAAAACTACGCAACGGATTTTGATGCGGTTTTTTAATAGATAGACTGATTCTTAAGTAAGTTTTATATGTATAAACTTAGAGGTTTCTAATGTGATGTCGTAATTAAGCACGTTTTTTTGTGTATGACAGGACATTTTGTAGTACGTATATTTACATAAGTCCAAAACTTCGTCGGTCGTCGTCTTATACAGCGAGTACAAAATGCATGTTGTCGCTTTTGCTTCAAGATACCTCCTAGGAGTCACAACTCTCCTTATATAAATGAAGCTTCCATGCTAAATATGAGCTCTAGGAGACATCTGCATCTTGCTTGCTTGATGTTTGATATTTTAAAATATAGAAAGCCGGCATATCTCTTTTCGAAAATCAAAACATCTTCTTTTCGTTATAGATATGGTACCAGAACCTGTAGATATCTAATAGAAAGTCATCCTCATAAAACTGTGGCTTTCACTGGCAGTTTCCGTTATCTAGCTGCCAAATGTTGGAATAATATACCTCCTCCTTTAAGACAGTTGACATCTAAATTTTCTTTCAAAAAACATATTAAATTATTTCTTTTACAAAAACAACGATTAGGTATTCCAAAGGGGTATTCGGTAGCGGATTTCGCCATTTGAACGGCGGACTCACATTTTTCGCTCGATCTTTTACTGCTGTGATAGTATTAAAATAATTATATATTCTACTTGTGTGTTGCACGTATGTGTGTGTGTGTGTGTATACGCAAATACGCTTGCTTAAGGGCGCGCAAAATGAAAAAAAAAATGATTTAAGTCACTATAAGACCTTTGTAATTTCCTGCTAAGAAACCCTCGGGTGGTAGCAGAATACCAGTGCTTTGCTCACATCCTGATGTGAGTCAATTTCAGTCACTGAGCTACGACCCTTTTGCACTTCTGCAGCGCACACAATTTAGTTTGTTTTGTGTAATTGTTAAGTTTGTATAATTTTAAGTTCTTTGTATTTGTGTTTGATGAAGTCAAGTGTAAATAAAGTTTTATCTATCTATCTATCTATCTATCATAAGCATAGCACACGTGCGAAGCCGGGGCGGGTCGCTGGTATTGTATAAATTACATTATGCCGATGTGACTATCTATACATATTTTAGCTCTATGCACACCGCATGAATGGACACAGCCGGCGGAGGTCACGTTGCCGATAGAAGTGGCCATCTTGAGATGCACCCGTTCATAGTTTGTTAAAGCGTTACACAATGGCCATTCATTGATGCGCGCGCATTTAAAACATTCCGTTGGTCGGCGCCCGCGGTTTATCGACAGGTTGACAACATATAGTTTAATGATTTTCTTTTTGAATATTATATGCTAGTGTTTCCTTAGTAAACAAATAATACAAATATTTCTTACACTTCCACCAATTAGCCTAAATTTCATATGCTCACACTTATTAACCTAACCCAAATTAATAAATAATAGTAAATAAGAGAAATATACAAAATAAAGGTAGGTAGGTGCAATGGAAGTAAGAAAATTTATATAGAGGATAAATAAAATAAGAAACAAATAAATGTAATAGACTAAGGAACTAATGTAAAATAACAGTGAAATAATATGAAAGATGAACACTATGAAAGGACATCATCAATATAGCATACTTATTGTAGTAATAGAATTCCAAAATAGTCGCTAAATCTTCATCGTACTGAAACAAATTCAACTAACTCTGTTCATAATACTAGCGTTCCGCTCGCGTTGTTTTGCGCGGATTTTCCATAATAACATTGCTTGAGCTTCAAACTTAGAATGTCATATTGATTTATACATAACTTAACGATACTTCCATAGAACCTTTCATCCTCCCTTTCAACCCATTTTTTCATTGATAAGTAACATACATCCTTATGATAGTCTAAAACCTGGTCTAGAGCCTAGACTATCTGTGTGCTAAATTTAAGTTAATTGTACTGAGCCGATTTTGTTTTGGCGTAAAAGCGCAACAGACAGACAGAGTTGCTTTCACATTTCAATATTCAAGCTGCGTAGGGAAGAGACGACCTCATCACCCGCTGGTGGGCATTTAATGTCCCTTAACTGTCATAATTGCCCCATCAGTGTAGTCACTCTCCTTCAGCACAGCATACCGATGTGCTTCAGGGGGGCGTATGCCACCCGCCCTAATCTTGCCTTAGCCGGCCGGACAGAGTGAAGTCGCAAGAGCAGATGCTCTAAGGGTGGAAGTGTAATAATGTCATAACGCCGACGGCGTCTCGATCGCTGTCGCAGACACACCTCTCTACACCCTTAGCCGTTCACACCAATGTTGCTCTCTTCGCTCCAATATTGGTCTGCTTTTTTGGGGGGCTCATTTAGTGAGCGGCGAGTCACCACCTGCCATATTTACATCAATTAGGAGGCTTTGAGAAGGCAGGTGATCGAAGTCTCTTCCACAGCCCGCATTACCACCAAAATCGAAATGCAATAGTCAACATACGTTTTGACCACTAATGATAATAGTTTCTGTGCATCTAACTGGGTAGAGAGATTAGACCCAGTTGCTACACTCCACGCACGCTTTCATAAAATTTCGCTTAATTGGCCTCTACGCGTTGGATCTATATCCCCGTGCACGCCTTATAAAGGACCGTGTCTTTTAAAGACACGTGATATAAGCGACAAAAATAATACTAAACGGGCCTTGCTTATAGTAGATATAGACTTTCCTGCTTCGATGAACTGGTCGCGTTTTGGTGGCCTGTTTGGAAAAACGAAGGTTTTGCCTGTGCAATTGCAGACAAGGTAATTATAACGAACAACTACAGGAAGAATAACTATTGAATAGCGACAGCAGATCACTTATCTTGCAGTCAGTATTTTCAAATACCTCATTTGGGTAAAAAGAACTGTAAGATAAGAACTGTAAAAACGAGCGTCTAGAGATATCTTCGGAAGGTCAAGGTTTCGTCGTCTGTCCATTTATTTATAGATTTGTAACAAAAATAATTCGGGCTGGTGAAACGGTTAATTGAGCGTTAGTGACGCTATTCGGCACAGGTCTTCGATTTTTGGACGATACGACCTTTTTTTTATTTTTTTGTTCCCCCTGAGGAAAATGCATTAATTTGCATACTCCGGCTGTGGCGAGCCGGCGATTATGTTGGGCTCTCCTCCCCAGGAGGGGGAGGCCTACCCACTAAAAACCTCAGGGATGGCCTTCCTCCCCCGGAGCCCCCGGGAACATCAAGCTACTTCCGGGAACCCCCAGCCTCCGCTCCCCTGCCTAGAGGGGAGCCCTCCTCGGGGGAGGCTACACTACCTCCCCCGATCTCCTCCACCGACGACGCCCCCCGGCCACGGAAGGGGCGTGGTCCATCCCGGGTCGCCGTAGCAGTGGCGACTTCCTCGCGCCCGCCGGCGACCCGGGGCGGCGCCGCAGCTGTGCTACCGAGCCCGGCGCCGCCTCCTTCGAGCGGGATCGGCCAACTCCCGACCCCGCTCGGCGGCCTCCTTCTGGAGCATCACTGCTTCACAGAAGGAGGTCACAGCCCTCCAACCTTGGACGATTCGACCTAGGATCGATCCTGTCATGAGTTTTTCTTTTTCGAATATTGAAGTAAAGCATTGTAAGGCTGATTTTACATACATTTTTTGTCATTAGATATCTTGATGTCAAGACAGTAATATATTTTTAATAGCATTATCGTCACAAACTTCAGCACATGTATTCAGTAATACATATGTATATTGGCAGAAACTTCGAGAAAGTAGATGTTACTGTTTATATGGCCAAGTGGTTTTAGGGACCCAGGTCAAAATTTTGGATATGATGTTCTCCTGGTCGAGCTGAGCAAAAAATGTAATGGTCGCAAAAAAAGTTAACGACTCATTTTCCCGCTAGGGGGCTCTGCAGTCTGTATTAGAAAATCGTGGTTTTCGGCAGAATCAGCAGATTTTTGGATATGTTCTTCTCCTTGACGAGCTGATTCAAAATATTCAACGTTTAGAAAAAGGTACTTTAAGACTTGTCACATTTATCAGTTGTGCACAAACACAGTTGTGTATTCAAGCACGTCACTTGCGCAGACGTCAGCAGATAGCGAGCGGCAGACTTAGAGATTGCAGGAGCACGGCGAGCGTTGCGTGTATAGAGAAGGCCAAGAAAATAGTTTACATATTATTACAAAACTTCGCATACGTGCAAAATATCCTTAATATGTACTTTTTATGACATTGCACAGAAAAATGTACTACACTATCAAATACGTCATTAATTATTATAAAACCGATTAAAAGGGATTATTTTGTTCTAAGAGCTGAAATAGTTCAGATATGTTCACAGAAGTTGAAGATGTTTGACCCCCCCCCCCCGTAACGCACCGTAACGTTAAACAACTTGCGTGAAAAAATTAAAAATGACGACCATACTAATACAATCGAGGGATTCCCCGTAAAACGTAAACGAAAAGGGTTGTCAATTTGTTATAAAAAAAGAAACAATGTTACATACGGTGTTGTAAGAAAGACCAGAGGGCCTAGACAAGATACCTTTCGATAATCGTTATCGCATCGCTAACTTAAAAAATGTATGGTATTGACATAACCACTCGAAAAGTCAAGCGATCGGTTATGTCAATACTATACATTTTTTATTTTAGCGATGCGATTACGAAAATAGAAAGGCATCTTGTCTAGGCCATCTGCTCCTGTCCCTATAACGCATCGTAACATTTTACCGAGACCCCCCCCCCCCCAAATTGCGTTACGTAATACTTGAACGCCCCCTAAGAGGTTGCTGTTTAGCAATAAGGCCGAATTTTGTACATTTGCTATTTTTGTCTAGAACATAGACATGTTTTTGGTGTACAATAAACAGTTATGTTATGTTTAATATAAAATGTATGCATAAAAAAATACTGGCTGAAAATAACACGCCTGGAAATGCCGACCGACTAGCAAGCGAATTCAACTCCTGAAAGTATAATGTTTAAGAGACGATGAGATCTAAACTTTATTTCGTTACCTTGAAGTATTTGAATTGAGAGAGACATATTTTTATCGCGGTAAGTAAATTCGTAGTGGAAGGAAAATTTAAATACCTTTCTAAAGTGAGTAATTAATGTACTCGCGTTAGTTTAGTGCCGATACGATCGCCTCAAGACAGCTTGCTTGAGATTGCTTTGCGGTGATTATGTTGGACACCAGGCCAATTGCTGCAACTCTATCGACTTACATACGAATCTCAGTCTAGGAGGCTTGCTCTGCGACAGCGACTGCGGTGTAGTGTTGGCATGGAAGGAGCTATAAATGCTAGAAGCGGTAACTCAAAATGACGCTGACAGTGTACTGACTGGGTGACCTAGGCATGGCCATGCAGAAGGCTGCCAAGTGGCATGGGATGTGCGGCAGCGCCGAATTTGAAGTTTCATGGTCTTCTGGCGCGAAACAATGTTTATACCAAAAGTAATACACTTAAATAAATGTATGGATAACAAAGACTATAGACAATTTATTTACTCGTAATATCTTAAGAGGCTAGTAATAAATTTATTATACGTGACAACAAACTTAGCTTAATAGCGTAACTCAAACAAAGAGACTGTTCAGAACCGCTTATACAGATTCATAGCTCGGGGCATTAATCACGCAGAGACCGTGTCATTTCCTGGTTGTGGCTACGACTTACTCTAAGAAACCAATTGCATTGTCTCGTAACAGATATATAGCTTGTATTATTGTTGTGTTACATTGAAATATATTGTTTTAGTTTCATTGTCATGTCGCGTACAAACATGTGTACATCGAATGACTTCTATTATACACCTAGATTAATGTACCATAAATTAATAATCCTTATACCCCTGGTTACCTCAGTACCCACTTTGAATACCTTTATTCCTCGCATAATAAAAATCTTCGTTCTGCCTCAAATGGCCTTCTAAAATGTCCTTCTCACCACTCTGATATTATTCATTCCTCCTTTTTCGTCAAATGTATTCTTTTATGGAATTCACTTCCTCAAGAAGTGAGAAAACTGTCCGAGCAAACTTAGTTTTAAGAATAAGTTGCGTAAGCTTTTCTTCTAGGAAAGTTTTGGGTAATGAAACTTAGGTTATTTAGAAAGTAGGCTGTGTATATCTTCGTTATAATTTTCGCAAATAAGATTTAGGCTATTATATATTAGTGTATTATAATATGTTTTTATTTATGTATTAGGATTATAAATCTATTATTTATTATATTTCAAGTTATAGTATCAATATTTGTAAATTGACTCATTTTCTATTTTTTTGTTACATCTACCACATTGTATCTCTGCATCACCCGAAGGTTGACTGGCAGAAAATGCCTCGGGCATTAAGTCCGCCTTTGTACACTTTTTTAATTGTACAAGAAGTATAAATAAATAAAATAAAAAATAAAAAATTCATAGATTAAACACGAGAAATAAAAATAAACATGTCGTACCAACGTACAGGCTGCAAAAATTCTGAGGTTATTTGTAGGGAAATGCATAGCCCTTTACAACAGAGTCCCATTATGTTACCGATTTGCCTCTTCACAAATTTAAATCAAAGATACAATCGCCAAATTATATTTTTATCAAATTCCATACAAATCTGCGAGCGATTAAGTGTTGTCATCGCAACAAACGGCATGTTATTAAAAATACCTTAATTACCTATGTCAGGAGATCACATTAGAATTTACTAATCCACCAACCGGCACACGATAGCAAAAACCAGTTTTAACCATTAGAACTACAGACGCTGCATTCATAAGCGATGTAGTTTGAATCCATTCATAAAACATTCTGAATGTTCGTTATAAATAAATTTATTTTATTACTTTCGTGCAGGCACTTCAAGTCATCTCACAGATAGTGTAAGGTGGAGCACACAAGTCCAAAAGAAGCCTATTTACTCTCCACTTGAAACATGCTAGGTTGTGGTGTGATGTCAGATAACCTCTTCGTGGTGCACCCTGGGCAACGTCTTTTGACGGCTAATAGTCTGACAGAGGGCCCCCGAAAGGGGGGGCGTGGGACGGCCGGGTCCAACCTGGCGGGCCGCTTCTAGCGACCAGTGGCGGACGGGCGGAGCCCCCTTCTTCGACCCGTTTTGGGTCGGTGGATGGCCGGAAGTATCCGGCGGCCACCCTCGAGGTGGCGTGGAGTGGGCGCTTGTCGCCATACGCCGACGGGATCGTGGTAGTGTCCGCAAGGGTTCCCATGGCTTCGTCAGGGTACGATGCATCTCTACTTCGGGATCGAGCGCTCGCGCTCAGGCGTGGTGGGGGAGATCGCTGAGGTTTTTAGTAAGTGGACCTTCCCCTTCTGGGGAGGAGAGCCCCACATAACCACCGATTCTCGGGGTATGCAATTCAATGCATTTTCCGCAGCGGAACAAAAATGTTGTGATATGATAACAAATAATTTCAACAGTCAGTCTATTTTGAGCTTTAAAATTAGAACAAAGGTGCAATCTATCTCAGGTATCCAACAATCTATTGACCGACTTAGTTATAAACGAAGAACACACGTAGCAATGAATATCAAACAGCGGTTACGATTCTTACGTAATCGAGATCGAGAAAAACCTTTGAATAAACTATGCATAGAAAACAGTTAGGCGAGTTGGTTTTACCAAACGACGTGTTTTAGGCGCGTAACTTTTATCCTCAACTCTGTTTATTCGTCACAGCATCACTAGAATGTATAGCAAAATGTATATTTGTAATTTTTTTAAAAGACCAATTGCTTGTAATCATCAGATGAAACAGCTTTCGAAAAATATTTTTAATATGGCGAAAATTTCAGTGGATCCTTGCGATTAAACATTTTGTGATGAATGCAAGAATACAAAGTGAACATTGCAATTGATAACTGCATAATGAAATTTATGTAATAATAACATAAAATAAGATTCTGGGTGCCATTGGTAAAAATGTTACGTGTTCTTGGCTGTGCTAGGTGTAGGTTCACCCATTGCATTGACAACACCTGTTATAGTCAGTCGTAGATACAGCCAAAACACTAACGTTGTAGTGCCTATTTTTTTGAAGAAGGGAAATGCACCTTTTGCACTGACACCGCGCTGGCTAGGCGCGGCCGTGTGTGGGGCTCTCTGACAGGACCGGCCTGTTCGCGTGTTCGGGACTGTCCTCGACTCTCGAAAAATTTGCGGCGCGCGGCGAAAAACAACATGGCGGCGGCGCGGCGGCCATCTTGGATGCGCCAATTTTGACGCGATTTTCGGACCGGATTTTCGCCAAGATGGCGGCCTTCGACCGGGGTGAAATGTTCCGGGCGGGGTGGAGCTCGGCGAGCAGTGTTGCCAGGTGGGAGAAAATTTCTACCGTTTTTGGGTAGTTTTTCCCCTAGGGGCCCCGAAAGGCGAAAATCGAAATAACGACTTTTGGATTTTTTTCCGTACCATGGGCCTATAGGCCGGCGGGGCCTCTATGAACTTTCTGATATTTTCATTTTTCTACACTGGCAACACTGGCCTCCACGGAGGTTGGAAACTTTTCGCAGACCGAATTTGACCCGAATTGATCTCCCAGATCGGGGTGAGCTGGACAAGCGGGACAAACGTCATCCCACACCGTATACGGTGCAGATATTGGGAAAAATCCGAAACTCGACATTTCAAGATGGCGGCGCCGCCGGCGGCCATTTTGTAAAAAGTTGCAATTTCGAAATAATTAAATCGCGGTTTTCGCGGGGTTGCCGGCGTTTTTTCGACTGACAACCCCGGGTGACCTTTTGTAGTGCTCGGTGGGAGAATTGAACGTGGGGGTAATTTACCCCGATTTTGGGGTATTTTCCCTGATTTTGGGGAGAACGTAAATCGCGTGTTTTTCGATTTTTTTTCACATGGCCGGGTCGACCGGGCCTCGCTGATCACTTTTACCACCATTTTGGCCCAGAATATATGGCAAACACTGGGCGCTGTGGCAGATTTCGGTTTCGGCGACTTTGCGAATTTTTTTGACGCGAACCGATGACAGTTGCGCGCCTGCAGTCACCGCCAATCGTGAGCGGTTTAGTCTACTACACTGGAAAAATTTGACATTTGACATTTTCAAGATGGCGGCGGCGCTGGCGGCCATTTTGTAATGGTTAATATCCTCTTTTTGCTTTATTCTCGCGGTTTTCAATCCCGATACGGTGATATGGGTATCGAATGAAAGGATTTTTTCAGAGCTATCGAAGCCTATTAGTGGTAACGTTAAAAAAACCAATATGGCCGCCGGTCCAAAAAGGCAGAGTATCATTTGTTTTGCAATCCCTACAATATGGGTATCAAATGAAAGGGTTTTGCAAGTCTAATACAGCCGCGTTAGAGACAATGAAAAAAATTCAAAATGGCCGCCGCTCTCAAAATGGCGGACCGCTTTTGTTTTCCAACCCATGCTTCATGGGTATCAAATGAAAGGGTTTTGAGTGTCTAATACAGCCACGTTAGAGACATTGAAAAAAATTAAAAAATGGCCGCCGCCCTCAAAATGCGGACCGCTTTTGTTTTCCAACCCATGCTTCATGGGTATCAAATGAAAGGTCTTGACGAGTAGAACACGACGCCATTAGTGACGTTTCCAAAATGTTAATATGGCCGCCGATCCAACATGGCGACTGAAATTTTTTTGCGATTTTCACTGTATGGGTATCAAATGAAAGGATTTTAAGAGTAGAACGGATCCAAATGTAAAATGACAGTTTCTTTTTTTTTCTTACCTCGATATGCTTTTGTGCCGCTTTGCAACTGTACAAGATTTTATTTGAAAAACGCATTGTGAGCAACGCCACTGCGAGGTGCGTGCACTTTTGCGGCACTCACGCGGCCACCAGCGCCATGAGTTTTTCAGTGTGTTTACAACTGCACGCGGTTTTTCAGTTTTTTTGACTTAAATGGAGACAAATTTTCACCAATTTTTGCCCGACGGCCAAATTTATTTTCCAGCAGTGGGATAAACCACACCACCGCGAGGTGCGCGCACCTCGCGGCACTCACGCGACCACACTTGTAGTGAGCTTCTTAGTGTGTTTACATCTGCACAGAGTTTTTTAGTTTTTGCGACATAACTGGAGACAATTTTTGACTTTTTTTATTGACCGACCGCCAATTTTTGTTATCAGTAGTGGGATAGACCACACCACCGCGAGGTGCGCGCACCTCGCGGCCCTCACGCGACTACAATCGACGTGAGCTTCTTAGTTTATTTTAAAGTGCACACGCTTTTTCAGTTTGTTTTGACTTAAATGGAGACAATTTTTCACCAATTTTCGACCGACCGCCAATTTTTTTTTTTCAGCACTATCGAAGCCAATTGGTGGCAACGTCAAAAAACCAATATGGCCGCCAGTCCAAAACGGCCAAGTATCATTTGTATTGTAATCCCTACAATATGGGTATCAAATTAAAGGGTTTTGCAAGTCTAATACAGCCGCGTTAGAGACATAGAAAAAAAATCAAAATGGCCGCCGCTCTCAAAATGGCGGACCGCTTTTGTTTTCCAACCAATGCTTCATGGGTATCAAATGAAAGAATTTAAGGTGAGTAATACAGCCGCGTTAGAGACAATGAAAAAAATTCAAAATGGCCGCGCTCTCAAAATGGCGGATCGCTTTCGTTTTCCAACCCGGGCTTTATGGTATCAAATAAAGGCCTTGACAAGTAGAACACGACGACATGAGTGACGTTTCGAAAAATTCAATATGGCCGCCGATCCAACATAACGACTGAATTTTTTTGCGAATTTCACTATATGGGTATCAAATGAAAGGATTTTAAGAGTAGAACGGATCCAAATGTGATTTATAGTAAAATGACAATTTCTTTTTTTTCTTTTACTTACCTCGATATGCTTTTGTGCCGCTTTGCAACTGTACAAGATTTTATTTAAAAAATCTCAATAGTAACAACGCCACTGCCGCACTTACGCGACCAACAGCTCCGTGAGTTTCTCAAAGTATTTACACCCTCAAACTTTTTTATTCTTCTGACACAAATGGAGACAATTTTTCACCAATTTTCGATCGACCACCAATTTTTTTTTTTCAGTAGTGGGATAGACCACACCACGCGAGGTGCGTGCACCTCGGGCACTCACGCGACTACAATCGACGTGAGCTTCTTAGTGTTTTTGTAACCGTACACGGTTTTGTAGTTTCTTTTGACACAAACGGAGACAATTTTTTACCAATTTTCGACCGACCGCCAATTTTTTTTTTTCAGTAGTGGGATAGACCACACCACCGCGAGGTGCTTGCACCTCGCGGCACTCGCGCGACCACCAGCGCCATGAGTTTTTCAGTGTGTTTACAACTGCACGCGGTTTTTTAGTTTGTTTTGACTTAAATGGAGACAAATTTTCACCAATTTTTACCCGACGGCCAAATTTTTTTTCAGTAGTGGATAGACCACACCACCGCGAGGTGCGCGCACCTCACGGCACTGAAGCGACCAGTATATTGGTATCAAATGAAAGGATTTTATGAGTAGAACGGACCCAAATGTGCGGTATAGTAAAATGACAATTTCTTTTTTTTTATTTTCGATATGCTTTTGTGCCGCTTTGCAACTATACAAGATTTTATTTGAAAAACGCAATGTGAGCTGTACAAGATTTTATTGAAAAATCTCAATAGTAGCAACGCCACCGCCGCACTCACGCGACCAACAGCGCCGTGAGTTTCTTTAAGTATTTACACCCTCAAACTTTTTTTATTTTCTTGTGACACAAATGAAGACAATTTTTTACCAATTTTCGACCGACCGCCAAATTTTATTCTTTCAGTAGTGGGATAGACCACACCACCGCGAGGTGCGCGCACCTCGCGGCACTCACGCGACTACAATCGACGTGAGCTTCTTAGTGTATTTTAAACTGCACACGCTTTTTCAGTTTGTTTTGACTTAAATGGATTACAATTTTTCACCAATTGTTTAACGCGACCGCCAAATTTTATTTTCCAGTAGCGGGATAGACCACACCACCGCGAGGTGCGCGCACCTCGCGGCACTCACGCGACCACGCTCACCGTGAGCTTCTTAGTGTGTTTACATCTGCACAGAGTTTTTTGCGACATAACTAGAGACATTTTTTGACTTTTTATTATTGACCGACGGCCAATTTTTTTTCAAGGTGGGGAAGACCACATCACCGTGAGGTGCGTGCACCTCGCGGCACTCACGCGACCATAAACGCCGTGAGCTTTTAGTGTATTTACAACCGCACAAACTTTTTTGACCGACCGCCAATTTTTTTAATTAGTAGTGGGATAGACCACTCCACCGCGAGGTGCGCGCACCTCGCGGCACTCAAGCGACCACACTCACCGTGAGCTTCTTAGTGTTCTTGCGACCGTACACGGTTTTGTAGTTTCATGAGACATAAGTGAAAGACAATTTTTCCCCAATTTTTAACTGACAGCCATGTGGGGCAGACCACACCACCGCGAGGTGCGTGCACCTCGCGGCACTCAAGCGGCTACAGTCGCCGTGATCTTCTTAGTGTGTTTACAACTGCACACAGTTTTTAGGTTCTTGTGACATAAACGGAAACAATTTTTTACCAATCTTCGACCGACTACCAATAATTTTGTTCATTGGTGGGATAGATCACACCACCGCGAGGTGCGTGCTTCTTAGTGTTCTTGCGACCGCACAAACTGTTTTATTTTCTTCTGACACAAATGGAGACAATTTTTTACCATTTTTTCATTTCACTGACCTCCAATTTTATATATCAGTAGTGGATAGACAACACCACCGCGAGGTGTGCGCACCTCGCGGCACTCAAGCGACCAGACTCACCGTGAGCTTCTTAGTGTATTTTAAACTGCACACGCTTTTATAGTTTGTTTTGACTTAAACGGAGATAATTTTTCACCAATTTTCGACCGGACCGCCAATTTTTTTTTTCAGTAGTGGGATAGGCCACCTCCGTCCACGTTCACCGTAAGCTTCTTAGTGTATTAACAACTGTACACAGTTTTTGTACTTCATTTGATCTTTGTGACAAACAAGACGACATTTTTTCCCCATTTTCGACAGACCACAATTTTTGTCAAACACAGCCGGGATGGACCACCCCACCGCGGGGTGCTTGCACCCCGCGGCAAGCAAGCGACGTCTAGTTTAATCTATATAAAACTGTTGGTTTTTACTCCATAAACTTTAGATGTAAAGATAAAAGTCTGGATTAAATAATAGGGTACTTTTTATCCTGGAAAAAAAATTTGTTCCCGAGGAAAAACAAAAATATTGTTTGCTTGATGGATGGATTGTAGATGGTGCTGTGTGTCGTTTAAAACAAGGTAAAATATTGCAAACGAAGATACGGTAATTAATCCCCGACAATGAGGAATTCCCGAGGGATGACGTACAATTTGTTTTATCGTCTAAACTGTTTTTCAAACCGAATTCCACGCGGGCGAAGCTGCGGGCGGAAAGCTAGTTGGTTCAATAAAATAATAAGTAGATTTTCTGTACTCACATTTCAGGCGCTCAGTGCGTGGTCCACGACAAGCAGCACTGAGCCCGCAACACAGCTCTTTGAAGTCCACGTGGCCATCACGGTTGTCGTCCAGCGCCAGCAGTACACCTGCCGCAGCAGCCGGTGCCAGCGGTGGGCTCAGTAGTGCTAAGAGTGCTGCTAAGTCTAACTGTCCCGAAGGTGATCCACTGCGCAGTGACCAGAAACACTTCTCTAGCTCGATTATGTCCTATTAACAATAATCTTCGATGAGGCAGGACATAGTTTTGGCACTGCAAGGAGCATTCTAACTGTGCAGTTTATTAATTTCAGAAGATAAGTTTCTGAAAGTTAAGATAAGTCTCAGAAGATATAATGAAATGAAATTTTATTTTAATAAACCTTAATCTTATAAATGTCATTACTAAATGTTAGATTCTTATTCAGATACATTTTGACTTCAGCCCTCAAGCAATCTATAATCAGCTGTTGTACCATTTCAATATTCAGGACTTTTGTAAGTTGTACGCCAGATGTCCAGATAGGATTTGTGATATTTTTGTATAATGCATGCAGTATTGTTGTTTTTCAACAGCTGTGCATATATTGTCCATGGGTCTAGAGATATGTTCAATTGTTACTATCTTCTGATGAAAACTCAATAATTTTTATATTATGTGACTTATGTAGCATAACATTTTCAGTACAATAGATCAAAGATGATTCAGGTTGAGATAACTTTGACAATACAGTTGTTTTTTGTTTTACTTACTAAATTGGAACTAATATAAATACATAATTTTGTAAAGAAGGAGATGACCATAAATAATTCCTGCACAAAAAATAATTACACATGGAAACTTTTGGCTTTAATAGTATTACATTTATCATCAAAATTCAAATGTTTCATTCTATATTATGATCCTTCTTACTACAATATAATGCATGCAATCTAGAAATGTTCAATCAACATAATAATAAGTAAAGTTTAAATAAAATAATCTGATATATTCAAGTAGATTGTCCACTTTTAGAGAGATAAGATTCTTAAATGCTAACTTTTGAGAAGTTTAATCAGAAAACAGTACCTATGTTGTCATTACTCAACAGAATAACGAACACTCATTATGAAATCAAATAATAGTGTATAGATAACAGAAATTTGTATACATCTGATAAGAAAGATTAGAGATAGAATGGAAATAAATTTGATAGTATAATGAAAGACAACTAAATTTATTACTGCGTGAACTAAAAAGAAATCATAAGTAAAATTTTATTTTCCTGTATTTGTTGTCCTTTGAAGCATGGTAATATAAAATGTACACTATGTACATTTAATAATGTCATTATTAAATATTTTTACACAGTTATTACTAAAAAAAAATTAAAAATTTTATATTTTTCTTAAATTCAGGTAGTGTAAATAACAAGGTTTAAAAATTACACTTACCCGCTCCTCTAGATGTGTAACACCAGCTAAGCTTTGATAAAATGTGGGTGTTTCCAGATCTTGAACCACATTCCCACGATTGGAAAGCAGCCATTGTGACAATACAGTAGCATCTTTGTGTATCAAAAGCCATGACCGAAACTGCTCAAAAGTGACCTTTTCACCAGATCCAAAAAGACTTGGTAATATTTCTGCAGTTCTTTGAGCTCTAATAACAGGTAAAGAAGTATTCTCCAACTGAAGAGATCTTGCAAAATCCCTTTTGTATATGTAAGTTCCATTATCATTTTGATTATTTACATACAAAGTCCACAGAAACCTGTAAAAAATATATTATAGTACGTGATTTCTAAAGATTATCGTTTCCAATTAATCTTAACAAGAATCTTACTTGATTTTCTCTTCAAGATTCCCCTTAGTCAGTACTACAATTCCACATAATAAGTCCCTGAAAGTTATACCCCGTTTGGTGCCTCCACAGGCCTGATACAACCATTCAGCTACTTCATAAGGAACACCATCACACAATACTTCGTGGACAAAAGCCTCCAGGCTCAAGGACGTGCCATTGGTACCTGCACATCTCTTGAATGCCTCACGAATTCTTCTTAGCTCACTATCAGATACTGCAAACAATATGATACAAATAAAATGGAATTTACCAAATCTTACAACGCATTTCCACTATAAATGTACGCACCTCTTTTCACTGCATCATCATATGATACAAAGCTAGGTTTTGAGTCTTTTGCACCCATATTTACGACTACGTAGTAATCATAACATTTTTAAAATTGTAATAAACACAAAGAAACAAAATTTATTACAGCTGACAGCTCATGTCGTATGACCTGCAGCCATATTGGTTCTTATTTTTTATTCGTTCTTGTAAGCTAAAAGGTCTTACCCATACAATCGTAGTTATCGTTACTATAACATGGGGTAATTAATATGTTTTTAAATATTTACAATACTTTTGATTTAAGCGTCAACTAGTAACAATAAAGCATTTGTGCATCAATAGACTATATTATGAGTAAATAAAAAAATCTGAAGACAACAAAAGTATAAATAAGTTTGTTTGTACTTAGAATTTATAAAAAATGTTATGTTCGATATATAATCCTACTAAATTAAAAAGACGTGTAACTTATGTTTTTTGTTTCACTTACACTTCATTGTGATAGTATTTCCTTTGATAGATTTCAATAAATGGAGGAATTTATTTATTACTATTTAATTTTGTCCTATTAACTTTTACAAATAAAAATATAGGTAGAAGGAATTTTTGTTCGCAATTAAAATTAAAAAATCACTTCTTTCCCTAAGCTATTGGTGTTAAAAGATATATGAGTTTGGTATAGTGTGATGAAAATTTCTTTATACATTGTATTTAGCCGTAAATAAATTTAAATGTCTGTTTCTTTGTGTGTTCTAAGAATTGAAATAGACGAAGATTTACAAGAAATGGGGGATAATCCTGCGGAAATTGGTAAGTTTAATCCTTTAACCCGTTAATAAAACTTAGGTCTGCTTTTTTAAGGCAGAGAAGTTTTGCAGTAATGTGTAAAATTAAAAAAAATATATCATTGTAGAAGCTGCCAAAGAACAGAAGAAGCGTGATCGTGGTGCCCGAGAGTCTAAAACCATAACGGTTGAGACATATGCTAGTGTTTTGATGGGTCCTAACTCAAACACTGGAATTTTACCTACAAGCTCACGTAAAACACCACCAAAAAATTGTAACACTGAAGAAGAAGAAACTATTGGATTCTTCTATGGTAATCCTCTAGTAGAAGTTACAAAAGGTGTCTTACATTTGTACAAAGAAAAGTAAGTAATCAGATCCTTAACCTTACAATAATTAAAATTGTGCTCTAATTATCTTTGAAATCCTATTGATTGAAAGAACTTTAAATGTTTCAGTGAATTGAAGGATGAAGTAGAAGCTAAAACACTGTGCTTACTAGCAGTGCCTGGGGCTTTAGGTGCAGCTGATTTGTTAGCTTTTGCAGCTGCATGTCAGCAAGACATTGCACACGTCAGAGTGTTACGAGATGGTTCACCAGACCATTATATGGCATTAATTACGTAAGTTGTCAAATAATTATCATTTTGCTATAGACCTATTCATCTTGGTATTAATTGAAATCTGATATGGTCTTAATGTGTATTTTGATTGTAATAGCATAAAAAGTAAATATTCTTTATGACTGTTATAAACAACCTGTAATAGTGTCAAAGTTACGTGACTGTACCATGTAAGTGTATAAGACACTATAAATTGTCTTTTGATTCTATACCAAATTTTCATATTAAATTAGAATTCTGGTAGATAATTTTTTTTATTAGGTATATTCAACATTAGAAGATGCTGCAATTATTAATATATTTATTTAACATAAGATAAAATAAATTTTAATAAATAACCAATTTTATTAATTTAAATTTAAAAAAAATTGAATTATTATTTAATATTAAATTAAAGTAATAATGATTAAAAATAAGTATTTTTAATTCAGAATAACATTAAAATGTCAATACATATTATAGAAAATGTGTCAGTATGATATTTTTACACAACTTCCTTACATTTCCTCATGCAAATTCGCATTGAAGAAATATTTTTTTTCACTTATTTGTGAAGCTCCTCCTAATTTAAATTTTTTAATCATCCTAATTTTTACAGATGCAAACAAGATTGTATGTGTCAAGGTTGTCTTGTACATCTGTTATAAGTCTACATCTTATATCATAAATTGGAAACATTAATTATGGTATTTTTGTAGTGAATGTTTTGTTGTGATACTCACATGCGTGTGATAGATAATAGTTCATTGTTTACCAGTAACTGGGAAGTCTAATTTCTGTGAATATCATCATATTTCATATATGTCCCCATTGAAGGATATTAGCTTACTCCAAGTTAGTGTGCACATCAACCTTTGTGATCCTTTACAGCTCACAATGTGCAGGATATATATACATATGAAATATTAAAACAAGTGTGGTATACAGCAAGACTGATTCTGGTCTATTAGAAGGCTAGTTCCAATGCCATGCTACCTGTGCTCAGATTAGGTGAGGGTTGGTGTACTTGCTTCGGCAGTATATATACTAAAATTGGAATGATACAGAGAAGATTAGCATGGCCCATGCGCAAGGATGACACGCAAAATCGTGAAGCATTCCAGATTTTATCCGCGGGTTCTTGCGGCGATCCGGGAGGGACTACGCCCCTTCCGTGGTCGGGGAGCGTTGTCGGTGGTGGAGATCCGGGGAGGTATTGTAGCCTCCCCGAGGCTACAATACCTCCCCTCCCCTGTATTGGCAGGGGAGTGGAGGCTAGGGGTTCCTGGAAGTCGCTCGGTGTTCCTGGGGGCTCCCTACATGCCTGAGGCCTCCGCCTACTGGGGAGGAGAGCCCCACATAACCGCCGGTTCGCTGGGGTATGCAATTTAATGCATTTTCCTCAGGGGAACAAAAAAAAAGTGAATGGGTCGGTGAGTCTCTAGAGTGGGATGGTGGCGCAGGTTCCGCAGCAGCGCGGCGGCGCGCGAGTTCCGCGCGGCGTTCGAGGGCGCGGCGTACAGCAGCCTGGAGCCGCTGGCGCTGTGCCACATGGCGTGGGTGGCGCGCGTGGAGTGGGCGCGCGGCGGCGGCGCGCCGGGCGCGCACACCGAGCTGCCCACGTGCCCCGTGTGCCTGGAGCGCATGGACGAGAGCGTGGCGGGCGTGCTGAGCGTGCAGTGCGCGCACGCGTTCCACGCCGCGTGCCTGGTGCGCTGGCGCGACGCGCGCTGCCCCGTGTGCCGCTGCGCGCAGACGCCCGAGCCGCGCGAGCGCGCCGTCTGCCAGCACTGCGAGCGCCCAGGTACCACCACACCACACCACACATACACTCCACTGCATGACACCAGTACCTTCTTTCTGCGAACATTTCTATAGATCTAGTTGACTTTAATACCATTGTTGGTTCACCTTGTAAATCACCTCACCACATCACTCATTGTTGCACCAATTTTTATTTCTACTACCTAATTACCATTTTCATAAACATCTCCATCTTATTCTTTCTCGCTTGGGAGCATGTTCGATCTTAACCCGTACATCTTAAAAGTGAATCGCTAAATGAGTTGGTAAGCGCATAACTCAACAACGCCTAGACAAAGTCCAATTCTTTTTTTAAATGTTCGTTGAAGTTCAAGAATGGTTTTTACGGTTTTAAAATTCGAATAATTATCGGAAAAACCCTAAAAAACGTACAGTCAATTTGAGCTTTATTGTTGTTGTATAAAGTTCATATGCAAGCACTCACTGTTGTCTAAGCAATGTAGGTGTGTTCCTAACATGAAAGAGTCAATTTACGCTTTATTAACGCTACATAAAGTTGAAATTCAATAACATCTAACAGTGTGCGTGTGTGCTTTGGAGAAATTTGAATAGTTTTTAAAATGCTTATCTACCTATGACCAGGGTGACGGTTATGTACAGGAGAATTTTTTGTCCTGATTATAAAATAAATAGGAACAAAAAACTTTACAAATCGTTTTGACAGGACGAAGTCAGTCGGGTCCGCTAGTTGTATATAAGTGCAACTAGGTAAACGTCGCCTAAGCGGATTTGGTTACTACGGCGCCGCCGCGCCGCCGCGCCGCCTCGTGCATGATTCACGTTGTGATATACTTATTAATTAAGTCAGTATTTGGCAGATAGCCTCAGCGTCGGACTGGCCATACAGTCGAGGTGGCATTTGCCAGCCGGGCCCCAGCCTGTGCGGGCCCCTACGGGCCTGGGTTGCGGGGCACGCGGCAGGGCATGTAGCACAGGGGCAACGCTGCGCGGGCCGCCATTGCTACGGTTGCCCGCGTTCATGTCTCGGAAACTATGCGTCGTACAAAAAAGGTGTCTCGGGCCTCGGGATTGCGATCAGCCACCCGGACTCTTCCGGCCCAGTCCGACCCTGGATAGCCTAATCAATCGTGCATTATATACCATATTCCCGAAATCCTACCTTTTTACCATATTTTACCATTCTTTTACCAAATAGTTACTTTAATATACATTTTATACAAGTTTGCATAGTTAATAGTGTGTTAGAGTAATTGTTTGGTGCCAGTAAATTACCCTTTTTACACCCTTACACGTGACTTAATTTACTACCATTTTTTCTATAAATGTACGAAACCCTGTACATTACCACTGTCCAGGCACTTCACAGCCACTACTTTTTTGATAATAACATGTTGAAATAAATAAATGTGAACTGCATTTTCACATACGACTTTCATTTAACTGAATATTACTATTTGCTTAATGTAATGACTCTATGAACTTTAAGTGTATCTTATTAGAAAGTGTAATATGTAAACTCAAATATATTAAGTAGTAGTAATGTAAATTGTTTACTGTATTAACTTTTTTTTTTTGTAATCCAATTCACTTTACAATTTACTAGCTGAGTCGTGCCCACTTCGTTGGGCATAATATTTATAATCCCCGAAGCGAGTACGAACGCGAACCGAATTAAACCCGAAGCCATCACGCGCCGTCCGCTGCTTTGGCCTTCACACTTAAGACGATGAGTTTACTTATTTTCATAAAAATTCATAATTTTTGGTAATATATGACTAATAAATATGACATAATGATTTAAATTATTTTATTCATATTAAAAATTAAATTATCTATACTAATATTTAAAAAATCTATTTTGTAACATATTATATATAAAAGTTAGACATATGCTGTCGTTGACTTTTTGTAGGTATTTTCAAGCTCCACATCTTTTCTCTAGAACTCAAAAATATAATATATCTTTCATAGTTAAGGTAGCGTTCGTAAGAAACGCTTTCATTCGACCGTTTTTTCTCCGATTCACTTTGCAAAACGGACTATCACGTAAAAGCCTTCTTATTTTTTATATAACCTACTAGCGGACCCGACAGACTTCGTCTAGTCAAAAAGATTTGTAAATGGCAGTTTTTTGTTTCTACGTATTTTATAGATCACCTGATGGTAAGTGATAACCGCTGCCCATGAACACCCGCAACACCAGAGGAGTTGCCGGTCTTTTAAAAGGGAATAAGGGGGGAAAGAGGGGTTGGGCTTCCGGTACCCTCACTCACACGGCGAAACACAGCGCAAGCGCTATTTTACGCCGGTTTTCTATGAGACCGTGGTATCACTCCGGTCGAGCCGGCCCAATTCGTACCGAAGCATGGATCTCCCACGGTATTAATTTATAAGGAGAATTTTTGTGCTGTAAATAATCATATTTGAAACATGTGTTTATATAAAGATGACGAAGAAGGAGAACGAGAAGGCGACGAATCACGCGACAACAGTGGTGTCGCAGAAGGATTGCCCGACGGCGTCGAGGCCGGCGCGCTCTGGATCTGCCTCGTCTGCGGACACGTCGGCTGCGGCAGGTCAGTGGCGGCGCGGCTTGTGTGCTGGCGCCGCGCAGTGCCAGACAATCAAGTGCTGCGACTATATCCGTGACAGCTCTGGTCTGCCTCGTCTGCGGACACGTCGGCTGCGGCAGGTCAGTGGCGGCGCGGCTTGTGTGCTGGCGCCGCGCAGTGCCAGACAATCAAGTACTGCGACTATATCCGTGACAGCTCTGGTCTGCCTCGTCTGCGGACACGTCGGCTGCGGCAGGTCAGTGGCGGCGCGGTTGTGTGCTGGCGCCGCGCAGTGCCAGACAATCAAGTACTGCGACTATATCCGTGACAGCTCTGGTCTGCCTCGTCTGCGGACACGTCGGCTGCGGCAGGTCAGTGGCGGCGCGGCTTGTGTGCTGGCGCCGCGCAGTGCCAGACAATCAAGTACTGCGACTATATCCGTGACAGCTCTGGTCTGCCTTGTCTGCGGACACGTCGGCTGCGGCAGGTCAGTGGCGGCGCGGCTTGTGTGCTGGCGCCGCGCAGTGCCAGACAATCAAGTGCTGCGACTATATCCGTGACAGCTCTGGTCTGCCTCGTCTGCGGACACGTCGGCTGCGGCAGGTCAGTGGCGGCGCGGCTTGTGTGCTGGCGCCGCGCAGTGCCAGACAATCAAGTGCTGCGACTATATCCGTGACAGCTCTGGTCTGTCTCGCTTGGGGACACGCCGGGTGCAGCAGATCAGTGTCACTTGGCATCGGTTTTAATTGGACCTCCCATTCCTAAAGTATTTCTATCATGTTATAAGGAATTTATTTACCTATACAAATAAATAAAATTGGAGTGTCTGTTTGTAATATTAAAATAACCACTTTCTATTACATGCATATGCATGTATATACGGTACACACAACAAAATACATATTTCAACTTTTGTCTGTCTGTGTTTGTTCCGGCTAATGTTTGGAACGGCTGGACCGATTTGGACGGGACTTTCTTTTACTTTTTTTTATATTATTTATTTATAGTTGTTAACAAATTTTTCTTCTAGTTTTATTAATAGATCATTTGTGTTTCTTTTTCTAAATAAGTAGCTTTATGCTGTGTTTGTCGTTAACAAATATTTTTCTTTACTCTTATAGTAAACTATTTAATTTTTATTATAGGTACGAAGGCGGGCACGCGGCCAAACACTTCTTGGCTTCAAACCATACATATGCTCTTCAGCTAGGATCGAACAGAGTTTGGGACTATGCAGGTATTTGGATAGTAATTCAAATAGAATAACCAATAAATTTACCTTGGTTGCCAAAGTTGTTCAATTATTAATCGATTATCACTGTGTGTGTGCAGGCGACAACTTCGTGCACCGGCTGGTGCAGAACAAACCGGACGGCAAGCTGGTGGCCGCCGCGGACAAGGCGCCGGACGACGACACTGCGGACTTCACGTACACGCTCACCGCGCAGCTGGACGCGCAGCGCGCGCACTACGAGCAGCGGCTCAGCAAGTGAGCACTCACCGCAGCACTACTGCATTACTGCATTGCGCTACAGCGGCCCTCTGACATGATCCACGTATTTCCCCAGACTGGAGGCGGAGTATCTGTCGCAGTGCGCAGCGGCCTGCGCCCGCGCCGACGTGGCCGAGGAGCGCGCCGCCGCCGCGGCCAGCCGGGCCGACGCGCTGGCCGCCGACAGCCGGCAGCTGGAGCGGCGGCTGCTCCACCTCACCAACAAGTACGCACAGCGCGGCCAGCCGGGCCGACAGCCGGCAGCTGGAGCGGCGGCTGCTCCACCTCACCAACAAGTACGCACAGCGCGGCCAGCCGGGCCGACGCGCTGGCCGCCGACAGCCGGCAGCTGGAGCGGCGGCTGCTCCACCTCACCAACAAGTACGCACAGCGCGGCCAGCCGGGCCGACGCGCTGGCCGCCGACAGCCGGCAGCTGGAGCGGCGGCTGCTCCACCTCACCAACAAGTACGCACAGCGCGGCCAGCCGGGCCGACAGCCGGCAGCTGGAGCGGCGGCTGCTCCACCTCACAACAAGTACGCACAGCGCGCCAGCCGGGCCGACAGCCGGCAGCTGGAGCGGCGGCTGCTCCACCTCACCAACAAGTACGCACAGCGCGGCCAGCCGGGCCGACAGCCGGCAGCTGGAGAGCGGCGGCTGCTCCACCTCACCAACAAGTACGCACAGCGCGGCCAGCCGGGCCGACGCGCTGGCCGCCGACAGCCGGCAGCTGGAGGCGGCGGCTGCTCCACCTCACCAACAAGTACGCACAGCGCGGCCAGCCGGGCCGACAGGCGGCAGCTGGAGCGGCGGCTGCTCCACCTCACCAACAAGTACGCCACAGCGCGGCCAGCCGGGCCGACAGCCGGCAGCTGGAGCGGCGGCTGCTCCACCTCACCAACAAGTACGCACAGCGCGGCCAGCCGGGCACGCGCGCGCGGCCGCCGACAGCCGGCAGCTGGAGCGGCGGCTGCTCCACCTCACCAACAAGTACGCGCAACAGCGCGGCCAAGCCGCGCGGCCGACGCGCTGGCTCCAGCCCGACAGCCGGCAGCTGGAGCGGCGGCTGCTTCACCTCACCAACAAGTACGCACAGCGCGGCCAGCCGGGCCGACAGCCGGCAGCTGGAGCGGCGGCTGCTCCACCTCACCAACAAGTACGCACAGCGCGGCCAGCCGGGCCGACAGCCGGCAGCTGGAGCGGCGGCTGCGCTCCACCTCACCAACAAGTACGCACAGCGCGGCCAGCCGGGCCGACAGCCGGCAGCGCTGGAGCGGCTGGCTGCTCCACCTCACCAACAAGTACGACACAGCGCGGCCAGCCGGGCCGACGCGCTGGCCCGACAGCCGGCAGCACTGGAGGCGGCGCGCTGCTCCACCTCACCAACAAGTACGCACAGCGCGGCCAGCCGGGCCGACAGCCGGCAGCTGGAGCGGCGGCTGCTCCACCTCACCAACAAGTACGCACAGCGCGGCCAGCCGGGCCGACAGCCGGCAGCTGGAGCGGCGGCTGCTCCACCTCACCAACAAGTACGCACAGCGCGGCCAGCCGGGCCGACGCGCTGGCCGCCGACAGCCGGCAGCTGGAGCGGCGGCTGCTCCACCTCACCAACAAGTACGCACAGCGCGGCCAGCCGGGCCGACAGCCGGCAGCTGGCCAGCGGCGGCTGCTCCACCTCACCAACAAGTACGCACAGCGCGGCCAGCCGGGCCGACAGCCGGCAGCTGGAGCGGCGGCTGCTCCACCTCACCAACAAGTACGCACACAGCGCGGCCAGCCGGGCCGACAGCCGGCAGCTGGAGCGGCGCGGCTGCTCCACCTCACCAACAAGTACGCACAGCGCGGCCAGCCGGGCCGACGCGCTGGCCGCCGACAGCCGCAGCTGGAGCGGCGGCGCTGCTCCACCTCACCAACAAGTACGCACAGCGCGGCCAGCCGGGGCCGACCAGCCAGCAGCTGGAGCGGCGGCTGCTCCACACTCCACCAACAACCGACGCACAGCGCGGCCAGCCGCGGACCGACCGCGCTGCGCCGCACGCTCGCCGCCGACAGCCGGGAGCGGAGCGGCGGCTGCTCCACCTCACCAACAAGTACGCACGCGCGGCCAGCCGGAGCCGACGCGCCGGCAGCTGGAGCCGCGCACAGCTGGAGCGACGCGGCAGCCACAACAGTACACACAACAAGTACGCCAGCGCGGCCAGCCGGGCCGACGCGCTGGCCGCCGACAGCCGGCAGCTGGAGCGGCGGCTGCTCCACCTCACCAACAAGTACGCACAGCGCGGCCAGCCGGGCCGACAGCCGGCAGCTGGAGCGGCGGCTGCTCCACCTCACCAACAAGTACGCACAGCGCGGCCAGCCGGGCCGACAGCCGGCAGCTGGAGCGGCGGCTGCTCCACCTCACCAACAAGTACGCACAGCGCGGCCAGCCGGGCCGACAGCCGGCAGCTGGAGCGGCGGCTGCTCCACCTCTCACCAACAAGTACGCACAGCGCGGCCAGCCGCCGACAGCGGCAGCTGGAGCGGCGGCTGCTCCACCTCACCAACAAGTACGCACAGCGCGGCCAGCCGGGCCGACGCGCTGGCCGCCGACAGCCGGCAGCTGGAGCGGCGGCTGCTCCACCTCACCAACAAGTACGCACAGCGCGGCCAGCCGGCCGACAGCCGGCAGCTGGAAGCCGGCGCTGCTCCACCTCACCAACAAGTACGCACAGCGCGGCCAGCCGGGCCGACAGCCGGCAGCTGGAGCGGCGGCTGCTCCACCTCACCAACAAGTACGCACAGCGCGGCCAGCCGGGCCGACGCGCTGGCCGCCGACAGCCGGCAGCTGGAGCGGCGGCTGCTCCACCTCACCAACAAGTACGCACAGCGCGGCCAGCCGGGCCGACGCGCTGGCCGCCGACAGCCGGCAGCTGGAGCGGCGGCTGCTCCACCTCACCAACAAGTACGCAAGCGCGGCCAGCCGGGCCGACAGCCGGCAGCTGGAGCGGCGGCTGCTCCACCTCACCAACAAGTACGCACAGCGCGGCCAGCCGGGCCGACAGCCGGCAGCTGGAGCGGCGGCTGCTCCACCTCACCAACAAGTACGCACAGCGCGGCCAGCCGGCCGACAGCCGGCAGCTGGAGCGGCGGCTGCTCCACCTCACCAACAAGTACGCACAGCGCGGCCAGCCGGGCCGACGCGCTGGCCGCCGACAGCCGGCAGCTGGAGCGGCGGCTGCTCCACCTCACCAACAAGTACGCACAGCGCGGCCAGCCGGGCCGACAGCCGGCAGCTGGAGCGGCGGCTGCTCCACCTCACCAACAAGTACGCACAGCGCGGCCAGCCGGGCCGACAGCCGGCAGCTGGAGCGGCGGCTGCTCCACCTCACCAACAAGTACGCACAGCGCGGCCAGCCGGGCCGACAGCCGGCAGCTGGAGCGGCGGCTGCTCCACCTCACCAACAAGTACGCACAGCGCGGCCAGCCGGGCCGACGCGCTGGCCGCCGACAGCCGGCAGCTGGAGCGGCGGCTGCTCCACCTCACCAACAAGTACGCACAGCGCGGCCAGCCGGGCCGACAGCCGGCAGCTGGAGCGGCGGCTGCTCCACCTCACCAACAAGTACGCACAGCGCGGCCAGCCGGGCCGACGCGCTGGCCGCCGACAGCCGCCAGCAGGAGGGGCAGCTGCACCACTTCACACATACGAACAAATAAAACAAGTTGTGCCTTCACCGCTAAGATAATTCCATTCACTGTAGGCCCCTCAATAGCCTGTTCGTTCCCTGTCGGAGTCTGCAGACCGATCGTGGGGGGGGGGGGGGTGGCGTTGGCGGTTTCGTTAGACATCGTCAACGACTTCGGCACCCTCCCCTGGCAGGCCATTAGGGGAGGCGCTCGTATACCACCGCAGGGGTCGGTGTTGGGACCCCTGCTATGGAACCTCGCATACGACGCGGTCCTTCGCACTACCTTCCAGGCGGCGTGAGTGTTATCTGCTACGCTGACGACACTCTCGTCGTGACGACTGGGGCCGACTTCGGGCCGGTGCTCAGGCTTGCCGAGCTTGGGGTGGCATGTGTCGTGCGGGCGATCCGCTGGCTGGGTTTAGAAATAGTGCCTCACAAAATCGAGGCTCTATGGTTCCACAGCCTTCCGAAGCGCCGGGAACCACCCAGCTGCCGGATCCGGGTAGGTGACGTGGTGGTCCCGGTGGGGCCATACATCAAGTACCTAGGCCTCACCCTGGACCGCCGCTGGAGCTTCGAGGAGCATTTCATGCGGTTGGTCCCCCAAGCCAAAAGGGTGGCGGGCGCATTGCATCGCCTGCTGCTCAATCTCGGGGGACCGAGGGATGGAGTTCGCCGCCTGTACGAGGGCGTCGTGCGATCCGTGACCATGTATGAGGCTCCCGTGTGGTCGCAAGACTGCGCGGGGTCCCCCCGCTGCAGAGCTCTGCTACGGAGCCTGCAGCGGATAATGGCCATACGGATCGTATGAGCTACCGCACAATCTCGTACGAGGCGGCGACGGTTCTGGGGCGCTCCCCCTCATTCGACATCCTGGCCGACATGTACGCGGCGACGTATGTGTCACGGCGTGTCGGCCGGGGGAGCAATGGGGGGAGCGCCCTGGAACCCGCGCACGATGTGCCTAAGCGGGAGTGGCACCGACGGATTGTGGCGGCCTGGCGTGCGCAGCTCCAACTACGGATCTGCGCGCGCCAGCGGGCCGTCGGTGCCGTACTCCCGCACCTCGAGGCTTGGCTCCACGGAAAGGAGGAGGTCACCTACCGATTGACTCAGATACTCACCGGGCACGGCTGCTTCGGTGAGTATCTGTGCCGAATAGGACGGGAATGATCGACACATTGCCACCACTGCGCATCAGACCTCGACTCGGCCCAGCACACGCTGGCGGAGTGCCCCGCGTGGGCCTCCGAGCGCCGAGTCTTGGTCGCAGAGATCGGGGAGATCTGTCTCCGCCGGCATTGATTGCGGCAATGCTGGCGGACGAGGGAGGTTGGAGGGCTGTGGCCTCCTTCTGTGAAGCAGTGATGCTCCAGAAGGAGGCCGCCGAGCGGGGTCGGGAGATGGCCGATCCCGCTCGAAGGAGGCGGCGCCGGGCCCGGTAGCACAGCTGCGGCGCCGCCGCGGGTCGCCGGCGGGCGCGAGGAAGTCGCGACTGTTACGGCGACCCGGGATGGACCACGCCCCTTCCGTGGCCGGGGGGCGTCGTCGGTGGAGGAGACCGGGGGAGGTAGTAGCCTCCCCCGAGGAGGGCTCCCCTCTAGGCAGGAGAGCGGAGGCTGGGGGTGGATGTCCCCGGGGGCTCCCTACATGCCTGAGGAAAGCCATCCCTGAGGTTTTTAGTGGGTAGGTCTCCCCCTTCTGTGGAGGAGAGCCCCACATAACCGCCGGCTCGTCACAGTCGGGGTATGCAACTTAATGCATTTTCCTCAGGGGAACAAAAAAAAAGCACCTCGATTCCAGGACACACCCCTTTCCATCGGAAAGTGTATTGGGATCCTTGGTGTTGACATCTTCAGCGACGTTCAGTTCCGAAGTCAACTCGAAAAAAACTTGGTGTCTTTCTTTCTTTCTTAGTACGTAGCAGTACTTCACACCGGGGCAAAGACTAGCACTGTATAAGTCGCAAGTCCGGCGCCATATAGAGTACTGCTGCCATCTCTGGGTTCAAAAGCACGCTGTGAGACTCGTCGACGATCCCGTACTCACAGTCGGTATCAAGCCTCTAAGTCTTAGGAGAGACATTGCCTCCTTATGTGTGTTCTACCGCCTGTATAATGGGTTGTGTTCTGAAGAATTGTTCAACATGATGTCCACGGCTACTTTCTATCATCGCACCGCTCGCCATCGACAGGGAGTTCATGCCCACACACTGGAGCCTAAATGGTCCCGCACAGTGCGGTTCCAAATGAATTTCCTCCCGCGTACACTTCGTTTGTGGAATGAGCTGCCTGCCTCGGTTACCGGAGCGCAGTACAGTACAGCATGGGGCTGTTGGTCGCCAGGCTGGCGGCGCTGCAGGCGGAGCTGGCGGAGGAGCGCGGGCTGGCGCAGGCGCTGGCCAGCAGCCAGGCCGAGTGGCAGGCGCGCGCCAAGCTCAAGGAGGAGGGATTCCTCAAGGAGGTACGCTTTCACTCGTACGCCGACATATTGTCATAGACTGGCTATTCGGTAACGTTTAGTGGCTACACAAATGTTCAGTACGATATACACGCTGATTAATTTGCTACGCATACATTTCAACAATAATTTGAAATTGCTATTGGTGATTGTATAACTGAATAAATCTGCAATTATAATAGATTTGATTTGAAACTTATTGTTATTATTCAAAATCTAAATAAAAATTAACTTTATTCAAATATGACTTTATAGAGAACTCTTTTGAATTTTTTTCCTCTACCACCCATTCAGGACGTATTTTTTAGCTGATAAGAAGAATGGGTGTAAGAAACTTATCAGCTTTATCTTTTTTTTTTATACTACAACGGTAGCAAAAAGGCTTATGGCCTGCCTGATGGTAAGCAGTTACCGTCGTCTATGGACGCTTGCAACACCAGGGGCATCACAAACGCTTTGCCGACCTTTTTAAAAACCTATTTACTCCCTTTTTGAAGAACCCCATACTGTAATCTCCCGGGAAAGCTTCCGGGAAATCCGCGGGTATCAAAAGTAATAACATTTACAATAAATTATGTCGTTATTATACAATGTACATATTGTTTACATTGTAATATCTTGAAATCAACAAGCCGTCATTTAAATAATCATCGACTTTGTAATAGTCCTTACTCAATAGCGTCTTTTTAACATGTACCTTGAACTTATGAAAAGGCAATTCAGTTACACTATGTGGAATCTTACTATATTCAACTTCAAAAAAGAAGAAAGAATGAATAATGTTTATTTGGTAAACTAACAATATTTAGATACAACATATATGGGTACCAAAAAGGTCCCCACTCCGCAAACGGACGCGACATCTCACAACCACGGGTATTCTGTGGGGCCTATTACAGAATTTGTGTCGGCATTAGCCCAGCCACAAGGGTAACCGTTGCTCAATAATTTGTGTCGGCATTAGCCCAGCCACAAGGGTAGCCGTTGCTCAATAATTTGTGTCGGCATTAGCTCAGCCACAAGGGTAGCCGTTGCTCAATAATTTGTGTCGGCATTAGCCCAGCCACAAGGGTAGCCGTTGCTCAATAATTTGTGTCGGCATTAGCTCAGCCACAAGGGTAGCCGTTGCTCAATAATTTGTGTCGGCATTAGCTCAGCCACAAGGGTAGCCGTTGCTCTATAATTTGTGTCGGCATTAGCCCAGCCACAAGGGTAGCCGTTGCTCAATAATTTGTGTCGGCATTAGCTCAGCCACAAGGGTAGCCGTTGCTCTATAATTTGTGTCGGCATTAGCCCAGCCACAAGGGTAGCCGTTGCTCAATAATTTGTGTCGGCATTAGCTCAGCCACAAGGGTAGCCGTTGCTCTATAATTTGTGTCGGCATTAGCCCAGCCACAAGGGTAGCCGTTGCTCAATAATTTGTGTCGGCATTAGCCCAGCCACAAGGGTAGCCGTTGCTCAATAATTTGTGTCGGCATTAGCCTAGCCACAAGGGTAGCCGTTGCTCAATAATTTGTGTCGGCATTAGCCCAGCCACAAGGGTAGCCGTTGCTCTATAATTTGTGTCGGCATTAGCCCAGCCACAAGGGTAGCCGTTGCTCAATAATTTGTGTCGGCATTAGCCCAGCCACAAGGGTAGCCGTTGCTCAATAATTTGTGTCGGCATTAGCCTAGCCACAAGGGTAGCCGTTGCTCAATAATTTGTGTCGGCATTAGCCCAGCCACAAGGGTAGCCGTTGCTCAATAATTTGTGTCGGCATTAGCCCAGCCACAAGGGTAGCCGTTGCTCTATAATTTGTGTCGGCATTAGCCCAGCCACAAGGGTAGCCGTTGCTCAATAATTTGTGTCGGCATTAGCCCAGCCACAAGGGTAGCCGTTGCTCAATGCAAGCCACTCGATACACCAATCCTGCGCAGACAAAGCCGTGGGCACCAACCAGTATGCATATATATATACACATACATGTTTTTTAATTTATCTTTGAAAGTGTTGACTGTGAGACAATTTCTTATCGGTAGTGGAATATTGTACCAGTCACTTTGTAGGCGGCTATCGAAAACTACTTCGAAATGCAGCGATTCTAAATCTAAACTTCACTGTTCGACTTGTCGTTTCTATACGGTGTAACTGCTGTCTAACGCCTCGGGCTCTTTTTTTTTCCCCTGAGGAAAATGCATTAAATTGCATACCCCGGCTGTGGTGGGCCGGCGGTTATGTGGGGCTCTCCTCCCCAGAAGGGGGAGGCCTATCCACTAAAAACCTCAGGGATGGCTCCTCAGGCATGTGTAAATGGCAGACATAAATGATCGGCCGCATAAGAGGTAGGTTTAATGGATTAAGTGCGCGTGCGGGCAGGTGGCGGAGCTGAAGGAGCAGTTGCGCGACGTGATGTTCTTCGTGGAGGCGCGACAGCAATTACAGGCGGCTTCCGGCGGCGAAGCGGCCGACGACATCCGCGAGGCCACCGTCACCGTGGCGCCGCCACGCCGCCTCCGGCACCGGCGCCGCTAACCACCGGCGCCGGTCACCGCCGGTCGCCCCGCGAGGTCGCGGTTGCCGTAACCTTGTATATCTGTCGCAGCCAACTAATTAAAATAGCCGTTCAATTAAATAGCTAGCCCTTTGACTGAACAACGCCATTCAACCATACGTCTAGCTTATTCATTGAATATTTCAGTAGCTCAAAACGTTCAACACTACCTACAGCTGATTCAAAAGCCGCCGTTTAGTGCAGCGCTCACCACCGCAGCGCTAGTTGCGTTTTGTTTTCAATATGGCGTCAACTAGCCGTGGTTTGTGATTGTTTCAAGATATTTTTCGGAATGTAAGTAGTAAATATACGTTACACGTGTTATTAAAGACACAGACATTATGAGGTCACTTACGAGTGAATCAAAATTTAAACTCGCGGAGAAAAAAATTAGAGGAGAAATTACGGGATTATGAAATGATTCTTGGTTCGTAAATTATTGAGTTTGTAATTTTTTGCTTGGTGCAATAAACAATATAATGATTAATAATTTGTTTTTCATTTTTACTTATTTCATCAAGCTTTTGGTCACCTCTTATACTTAATTCAAGAATAACCTCCCAAGAAATTACAAGAAGTCTTCCTATTCTCTCAAATTAAGTTCTAAACTAATGTTTACCTTAATTAATTTGCCATTTAACCAATTGGCTAAGCGTCGTCTAGCTGTAATGTTGAACGTTGCAATCAACAAGTCAGCTAAACCACGTATAGCTATGTGATTGAATGACGTTGTTCAGTCAAACGGCTAGCTGTTTGATTGGACGGCTGTTTTAACCAGTTGGCTGCGACATATTTATGCATACCACATTCTTTAATCTCTAATTACGAAGCTGGTTGTAAATATAAAGTAGTATGGATTCCGTTCCTTTTGCTTTACTTATTGTATATTTAAAAATCCAAATTATAGTTGTAGTCTATGTATGTAAATATGTATAGTTTAATTAGCTTTAGACAGCAGCTTTAAATGCACAGCCTTTGTTTTAACTCTTCTTCGCACATAAAATTACAAAATATACAAAGAAGGTAGCGTGTAACAAATATTACTTGAAATGTTATAAGTGATTGTTTACTGAGAATTTAGGGAAAGGTTAAAAAAAATACACGGCAATAAAAAAAAATCAGTGTCTGTTCCTGTTTATTTTTATTCCATTTTTGCTTATCTATTTATGTTGTGAAATATTTAAGATAGTAAGAAAATATTTTCTATTGAATCTTTACATATGATTGAACACATTAAAAAAAACTTAATTACTTCAGCTTACTATTTTACTCTGAGAAGAAAATAGAATTGTAATTTGTAGTTCATATACGTGCATATATTACGAACACGTACACGTACGAAACGTGCACGTACATAAATCACGTATTTATGTACGTGCACGTTATGTGTTTGTGCAGTACACACGCACGCACACATGTGTGTGTGTGGCAGCCAGGACTGTGACTTTGCTATAATATTATCTGTGTTATAATTTTGTATGTAATAATTGGTATTAATATTTTGTCATTTATATCTATAATTGTTTGTTTAGATTTAATAGTCTGTGTGTGCGTGTGCGTTTGTAGACTGAATAAAGATTATATGTTTATATATCTCCGTAATCATGGAGTTATCGGAATATTTATTTGTTAGACTACGGTGTGAATTGCCAGAGCATCTAAATTCCTTTATTCCAAAATATCAACTATTACTTATTAGTCTGTAGTTTTTAAATATAATATTATTATAGTTTTCAAATAATTAAATTTCACTAAGTATTTGATTTATATTATAATTGTGTTGCACAACTATTATGCAATGTATATTTGGATATAACTCAAAAAAAAATCATGTGATAAATGTGTTTTATTGCTGTGATAACATTGTGTAGGCTGTAAGAATGTGACATGAAACGATTAAAGGATCGAACACAAATATGCATTCTTATTTGTTAATTAACTCCTAAAATCTCAAACACGATTTCGGTTTACATCGAGCTAAAATATTTTCTGGAACAATGGTTCTAACTTTCGCAGTGTTGTCTCTCATCTCATCATTAACCAGGGAATAGCGAAAAGTACAAGAAGTCTCGGGCCGATTTCAATGAAATCTAAAACTGTGTCATTGAATTTTTGTAAAACTAATATTAAGTTATCATTCTAAACCATTGATTTTGCCAAAAGAAACATGGTGTCTAATTCAACTACATATTGTAGTTATTAAAAAAAGTAATAAATACGACATTAACGAATTATCAAATTTTTTATGTTCTAATGACAATTTAGATATAAATGAATATTATATAGATATAAATAAATAAATATTCTGTATACAGTTTTGTACAACTGTTTACTGAATTGTATTGAACAGTTTAAAATAACAAAAAATTGATTTAATCAAATGAGCATTTATTTTTTTGTTCTGTCAACACTATCTACACTGGACGTGTCACATTGAATTTCGAAACGGTTATTATTAATGACAGAATACACAACACTGGCGAAATGCTCTAAGCGAAGCCATGAAAGAAGAAAAAAAAATAATAATGACAATCGAATAAAAATAAAACATTTTTTACTCATATATTTCGGAAGCTTTACACAGTTGTCAGTTTCGACGCCTTTTATGGACCATCAAATAAAAGAAGTTTGTGAAACTGTTACATATGTATGTCATATCACATATTTTTTTAAAAAAGGTGACTTTACACGGCACCTGTAGCTAACAGTCGATGACGATACATAGCAGCACTTTGCACGCGCACAACGTGATAACGATAGCGTTATCATGTTGTGATATTAGAATGAGATGTCACACGATATTCAGCATATGGAAGTAGTATGTGGTGGTAGTAGGTTGCCCGGTTTCTTACTGCACTTGAGACTGGAACGTGCTTGGGTGATGTCAGGCTATTTCCTGTGATGTTTAAAGTGATACTTGCATACTAGTCTGTGGATACTTGATTATTCGGAGTGATGCATAATTTAACAGCACTGGTTTGAGAAATGTCTCGTTTGTGATATTACATAAATAATTTACACATGTCTTTTAGTAATATGGCAATAGAGAAATAATGTTACAGTGTGATTTTATTATAAAATATTACCTGACGGGTACATCAATAAACCTTTTATTCATATCATTTACAAAAATGTTAAATAACAATTCATATAGTAATTATGCGCAATCAAAATGAAGCATTAGCTTAGCTTACATAAGTATAGTGCAATACAAATGACTGCAGCTCGATGTTGTGATGTTATTTAAAATGATTTCGTTTAGACGTAGAACGTAGAAGTAGATGGTCATAGAATACATTTACTCTTGTAGATGGTATTTTAAGCGTATAAAACATGACTTTTAGTACATGTTGTTAGTTAGCTTAAGGTTATAGCGATCGACATTGACTTTTGAACAAAATAGAAAAGCTATCAACTTACTAAACAACTGATTTCATATGACCTATGAAATTTTATATTAATAAATATAAAATTTCCCGAGATAACGTTAGTCACCGCTTCAAACGTCATATTAAAAGCAGACTATATAATGGACTGGAGAATTCGAAACATGTCAAAAATTGTCAAGCGTTATCAAACATGCCAAGACTTGGCAAGTGCCGTCTAACATTATGTCAAGATTTGTCATTTGTCGTGAAACAAATATCAAGTCTTGACAAGTGGTGCCGAAAATATGGCAAGAGTTGTCATGTGCTTTCAAACGTATGTCAAGATTTTAACATTCAATATACGAATCTCTATGCATTATATTTCTCACTGTGATTCGTTTTTAATTACTTTTAATAAAGAAATTTGTTAAAGTGATAATACCTTAATACTCGTCGTAGAAAAGGATTGTGCGTCACAGTTGTATAAAAAGGGACAAAAAGGGCGAGTAGTGTAAGTTATGATGTCAAGAAATGACGCCACGAGCGTCGTAAAATAATATTTTGTACTGATGTATTTATTTTTATATGAGATGTAATTTATTAAATACTTAAATATTTAAAAGTATTAAAAAATGTTTATATACATTTGAGATAATGCGGCTTATTTTTGTGGTCATACGCTTGTTATTCGTAGAAATGTCTACACAAGCTTCTCATTTCTGCCGTATAATAATGTCAGTGAGGTCATTATATTCGCTCACGAAACTTGTCTACGAAAAGTGGTGCGGTCTTGACGCTGGTTTTCCAAGCGATAGACCCGGGGTTGACAGTAACAATGTGTTATCATTTTTCGAATTTCATATGTACATTTGTATGATGCTTCTACTAATAAGCCAAGGCGTATGACCAAGTAGTTGTAGTTGACCAATCAGCATAGGACCAGCGTGTTTGTTTAATATTAAATGACCCTAACATAGGGTAGGTTCGTGCCCCTTGGTGGGGACGATTAGAGCAGTGATGATAAGAAATTCATAACGATATTGTTATGGACCATGTTACAGCTTTCACTTCCATAGATCAAAGAAAGAAAAGCATTTGGAGAATTTGACATAATTTTTGTTTTGTCCATGTGCATTTTAGGATCTACTTATTGGGAAACTCTACGGTATAACATCTTAGACCATTGCTTCAAGTCTTCCATAGTCTTAGCCATGACTATATATCAGCAAAACGAAGGTTGTCTTCTTGTCGTTGATATAGGTGGCCACTTTTCTTCAGTCCAAAAGCAAATTAAAATCACCTCTAGCGCAGCTGTAAACAGTTCGGCGATATCACATCGACTTATCTCACACCTCGCTGAAGCTAATAATCCATAAACGCCAAGCATAATGGTAGGTTGAACTCTTCGATCGTCTGTATTACTTGTCGTAATTATAACTACTGGACAACAATTCTTTCCACCATCCGTATTGAGATTAAGGTTCATAGTATATCATGACTATTGGATAACAGTTCTGTCTACTCTCCATCTTGAGGTTAAGATTCATAATGTATCATGACAACTGGATAACAGTTCTAACTATCTACCCTTCATAATGAGGTTAAGATTCACAATGTATCATGACTACTGGATAACAGTTCTATTATAGTATTCGTTAATGTAATGTTAAATTATGTGTTGTATTATTGACGTGAAACGTCTTTAAAATCGCGCCGAAACATACGGGTACCAGGTTTAAAAAGTGGACCGTAACGAAAAGGTCTATATCATCGTACCTTAATAATTAAAAAACTATTAGTCTTAGAAACAAAAATGTGGTGTTAATATTTCTTATATAGTCTTATATAGTCAGCTCGCTGTTGTGACATTGAGTTTTTTATTAAAATTCTTAAAACACCGTCAATCTTTGTTTTTATTTAAAGCGATTCCCTAACATAGACGTTTCACGTTAAAACCAACGGCCGTGTGCCCCGGCACAGCCCCACCCGATTTTTTTTTTGCTTTAAATGTGTACTTTATCTATATGCTATTGAGACATTTAACAATTACTTAGATAATTATAACCATTTTTGTACGTATAATTATAATTAAACCATATGTAATTGATTATTTATAATCTTTACTTAGATGTATAATTATAGTATAATACAATAAAGGTGATATATAACAATATTTGTGTTTTATTGTGTAATAACCCTTAAAAAAGTATTGATATTTTTTTATTAATATCGTTTAAAAAGGTCGACCTTATTCCGAGAAGTATCGACGCGTTTTACTAAACATGCAATATGCAAGTTGTTATAAGGTTTTTTTAAATCAACATTTTTTCTAAATCTCTAAAATAATAGCGAATTTAATAAATTTTAATAAAAAGTCGTTAACATGTGAAGTCAGGTCAACATTTTAATTCGTCACCATCGAAATCAAATTAATTGTAATTTTCTAGAACGATACCTAGTGATGCAACGGAAGTGTATTAGCGAAACCAGAAACGGAAACTGATGTCAAAAGTAAATTTTAGCAGAAACGGAAACGGATGCAGAAACGGAAGTGTAAATAATATGAAAAAAAAACAAATTAACAAATATAATTCTTTATTAAGTATTATTTACACCAAATCTAGATGAGAAATAGATATATTAGAAATAATACTATAGAAAACAATATTGCAACATTGCAACTGAACATTTTTTAATATTCAAAATTTAGTAGTGGCAAGTTATATTTTATACAAAATAATTTGGCCGCTTTTACACCTAACAATCTGTTTCAGTTAACATCAGTTTCACCAAACAGCGATTCGCACGCGTAACTCTCAGCCGTCGGTTGTAAACTTCCATTTAAATCTCAGTTATAAAAGTTGCGGAAACAGAAGCAGAAACGGATGTTGAAAAGCGCGCGGAACTTCTGCACTTGCGGAACAGAAACAGAGATCCGTTAAATCACATGCTCTTGTTTGTATATAACAAGAGTCTGTGATAAATGTCTTTCAGCAACATTCAAAAACTATTGACGAAAACGATTTTGAAGTACATATACGACTTAAAAATAATGGAGCTTAAAAATTAAGGGTTTTTTCGAACTAGACATGGAACAAATATAAATAAAAATACCTTGTTTCATAGAAAAATTATTATATATTTTTCCAAACGTAAAATAATCTCATTTATGTACAACGATTGTATCCTTATTATAGTTTTGACAATTTTTTGACGTTTATTAAGTAAATGATTCTTAAATATTTTGTATAATAATTTAATCCTAACTTACATGTCAGTAAAAAACAACATTAAAAACTAGTTTGTACACAGTCACGCGAAAACTCGTTAAATACGTTATAAGGTGTATTCCAAATAAGCATGGATTTGTAGTATTATCAACATATGAGACATTAATAATGTTGTTAATATTTAGGCTGTGTAGCCCAGCATCAAACACAGTGCATTTCGGACTGGTTATGTCACTTTGACAGCTTTCAAATTTGACATTTGAAAACTATTGGTATTTTTATTTAGGTATTTATTTATTATTCTAATTAGTCTGTGTTTATTTATTGTAATTTAGGACCAGCAATATTTGTTACAGCTGTAATAATTATAATGAGAAAAATCCTTAGACTATAGAACGTAACAATTTTTTAAGGCACTTATAACACACATTTCAAAATACACGGAGTGATATATTGATAAACAATCAGATTGGCCACCTGATAGTAAGTAGTTATAGTACATGTGATTCTTGTGAGTATCGCAGCAAATATGTAACCTCCACAACTACTTCAGTGTAAATTATCAATTTGTAATAGGTGTAAAACTTTTTTTAACCAGAACATAGCAATGCGAGGGCTGCTGCATTGCGGCAGGACAAGGCAGGATGATAGTACCTATGCTGACGGCCCTGGTATTATAAGTATTTCTTCAGTAAAAGCTAACAAGATAATTGGACAATTTAAATTTATCGCCGATTTGTGTTAACTGTTAATTTAATTAATAAATTTACGTGGTTGTGGTGTCAAAATTCTACACGAAAATGTTGTCTCTAATTATAAAAAGTACCGCACCTTAATACGCTAATTCTTTCATAAGAAAATTGAAATAGTTTTTGTTAATATCAAAATATGGCGGTGCTTAACTGGAACGCACCTGTAGACATACTAGAACATTATATGCTAATTATAATAATGTGGTAACTTTGATAGATCACAAATTTAATTAGGTTAAATATATTTACACACTTTTAATTATAGATTCTAATAAAAAGCTTGGTAAGAAAATTTTTGAATAACAATAAGCACGCAAAGTGAAGTAAATGTTCATATAACTTAAGATTACTGGTAACTGCTTAGATTACTAGGTTTTCCAAAATGGAAACAAGCATCCTGTTAGGTATTTAGTTCATATATAAATTAAAATTTTTTAGTTTTAAAATTTTAAATTTCTATTGAGTTAGTCACTGAAATGGTAACAAACTTTACAAACAAGTTCTGCCGGTACAATTTTTCACCTAACCACATAAAACATTTTAAGTTTGAACCCTGCGTAAACACTGGGTCAGGCCTCATCATGCCTCTATTAATGTTTAGGTCGATTTTACATTCTATAAACCGATGCAGAGTGTTGCATTCACTTGTAGCACACTCAAATACGCGAGATATGATAACCTAACTTAATACACGTACAACAAAGAACTCTTGATGAGTTATTAAAAGCAAATAAAAACGGTTAAGACAAATAAGAACGAATGTAGATTATATGTAAATATCCGATTCGAAAACTAATGAAGCCCAAAAAATGTCTTTCTTTTGAACTAAACACAGAGCATATATAAATAAAAATAACTCATTTCATTAAAAAGAAAACATTTATAATATACAAATAATCATTATTTTGTCCGTCTGATCAGTCAACATATCTGTCATTTATGTAAATTTAATGACGACGGGGCAGGGCTAGAAAGCGATTTTAATATTTAAGACAGAAAAGAAAATAAAAGTGGTGATCAGGTGAGGTATGCTCACGATAGTACCTTACTACCCTTTCTTCACCAATGCCAATTAATGCCAAAAATCAAATCGGTTTTATTTTCGGATCGTTTAAGATTTTTAGTCGTGAATTACTAAAAATATGATGTTACATCTCAACTATAATGTTTTGTTTAAGCCCGTCTCAAAAAAGAATTTTCAATTGTCGTTTAGTTAATCTGTATTGTTATCTCGTTTCACCTTTAAATATCATAAGTTAGAGACAGAGAGAAAACGTGGTAGATTAACTAACTGGCTTGAATTGACTTTATTGATACGCTTTATTATGTCTTTATCTATGAAATTGCCGTTTAGTAGAACTTTTTTTTCATAATTTTATTTCCCTATACTTATGTAATATTATATAAATATATAATAAGTAAATTTTTTTTGTTAATAATATAACACATGGCAATAGACATTGAACTAACTCAAATCTTCGCAATTTAAAAAGTTATTTTTGACAGGGTATGAACGCCCCAGAGCTTTGTCTAGTATCTGTTAAAACCGTCATTTTCACAGTTAAATTGTGGGTATGAAAAGAGGAACGCAAGGGACTTCTTAGTTTCTGAAGAATTTAATAATGTTTTTTAAAATTTGGATTTTCTGTCAGCGAGTAAAAAAAAATGTTGAATTGTCGCGAAATAATCCTTTTATTACGCTATTTAATGTTTTATAATATACACGTTATTGTTAAAGTAATGTCTTCGTAATCTGTAGCGGAAACAAGTAGAATTTTTAAATAATGAAAAATATTTGTATTGTTATAGGTTCTAATCTGTTTAATATGGTTTGAATTCAAGTACAAACAGTAGATATCGAAAAGATTTCGATAACGAATCGAATGCTTAAGATATTAGTCTAGGCTTGAAATACTCTGTCTGTCCATTTTAGGTGGATCCCTGAATACATAAATAAATTGTAAGATTAAAGAGTAAGCCAAAATTGCACTGGTGGGGTTAATGCAATGCAAAAACAAATAGTTTTTTTAGCCTTAAATTGAAAAAAATCAGCAATTTCGTAGGTAAAAACGTACTATCATTGAGTATAATGTGAAATTGCTATTGCTTATACTGCATCATCTCTGTTTGGTTGGATATCTCAAATGTCAGAAGTCGTCTGCTCCTCAGCGCGCAACGTCAGGGCCACGCGGGCGGGTCTGAGGGAACTCCTTGCGCCCCGAGCTCGTTGTTTGGGTACGTTGCCTGGAATCACGTATTTATTTAATAAGAAAAAAACATTTCTTCCACATATACTGCTAACGTCACTTTATATTTTCTATAACATTGGTTCATTTTTATTAGCATACTAGCGGACCCGATAGACTTCGTCCTGTCAAAAAGATTTGTACAGTGGCAGTTTTTTGTTCCTAATTATTTTATAGATAATGTCGCATAGCCAACCAAATCGCAAAAAAAGTCTAAATGACCTATTACATTTTGTGGCTATTCAATTTTGGAACGTGACATTAAATCCTCAAACGATGTATTCTGTGCTCCAACGCACGCACGCACACTGTTTTGATAGATGTGATTGAATTTCAACTATATGTAGCGTTAATAAAGCGCAAATTGACTCTTTGATGTTAGGAACACACCTTCATTGCTTAGACAACAGTGAGTGCTTGCAATATGAACTTTATACAATAACAATAAAGCTCAATTCGACTGTACGTTTTAGTTAGAAAACGTTTGCATGGGAAAATAAAAGGGCTGTTTTAGGGTATTTTCGATAATTATTCGAATTTTCCTCATTGTAAAAACTCTCCTTGAACTTCAACGAACATTAACAAAAAAGAATTGGCCAATTTGGTCCAGGCGTTGTTGAGTTATGAGCTTACCAACACATTTTGCGATTCATTTTTATATACGAGTTGATTTTAGGATATTCATGGCGTCCTAATCTTTTACCTAAGGCTACGTACAGTTCACGAAGTCGTAGAGATATTTACAGAAAAGATTTCATGGTGGAGGAACATTTAAAAAGTCTTCAAAGTTTATGCCTGATGATAATTATGCTTATTTAAGATTATTTATCTTCTGACTTCTACTTATAAACTTATGATTCATATTATCGGAATAACCTTACAAAATTAAAAAAAAGAGGAGCGGAGGCTGAGGGTTCCCGGAAGTCGCTTAACCTTCCCGGGGGCTCCCTACATGCCTGAGGAAGGCCATCGTTGAGGTTTTTAGTGGATAGGCCCTTCAGGGGAGGAGAGCCCCACATAACTGGCGGCTCGCCACAGCCGGGGTATGCAATTTAATGCATTTTCCTCAGGGGAATAAAAAAAATAAAAACAAAGCCGGTGGTCGCCGAGTGGGACGGGAGACTTACCGAGGTAGAGCGCTGCCAGCGCTGCCGCAGGAAGTGCGCGGCGCGCTCGCCCACCATGACGGCGGCTGCGTTGGTGTTGGCAGAAGGCGCGGCGGGCAGCACGCTCGCGTCTGCCACTCGTAGTCCCGTCACGCCTTGTACCTGTACCCACACACACACTTCATTATCATCATGACGACCTCCATAGTCGAGTGGATAGTACACCGGTTTCAAGATGTCGCCATGTCTGAGGTCCCGGGTTCGAATCCCGGTGGGGCAGATGTGATGAATGCGAGCATTTGTACCTTAGTCATGGTTGTTGATATATATATATATGTATAAAAAATATTTATATATGTACAATATATGTATGTCTATCCGTTACCCTAGATCCCATAGCACAAGCCTTACAGAGCTTATTTTGGGCTAGGCTAATTGGTGTAAGTGTAACGAAACTAAATATGATTATAACTTAGGCAACTACGCTCGCTAAGTGCGAATAGGTTTAAAGCAGAGGTTCCCAAACTTTTTTGTGTCGTAGACCGTGTTTTTTGTGTCGTATTTTTCGGTTTTGGTTAGACCACTACTTGCCTGATATTTATTTTACTTCAAAGGTACTTTTATAAATAATTTTTTGCTCGCTGACGTAGACTCCTTGCAGGTTATAGATCCCTAGGGGTCGATATAGACCACTTTGGGAACCAAAGGTCTAAAGTCTGAATTCTTCACAATTGTATGCACGTAGGCACACTATGTTTTCTTCCAACGCAGCAGCGTCGCACAGAGAGGTATTTGACCCAAAAAGCTGGCCAAAATCACTTTTTTTCAAATTAGTGCTACCCCTTCAAAGCAATTTTTTTTTTAATTAGTATAACCCCTCCATACAATAACAATAAAGACAAAGCTCTAGCGCCGCCCAACACGACGTAAGCTCAGTCGGAAGTTACCGTTCTGTTAAAGTGTACGTGTGCTTGTTCGATGCGCTCAGATTTTAGTGTTCGAAAATATCTCCTATCTCGTGATTGAACGATTTTATGTTGGTTTTCACTATGGATTCTGAACAACCAGGTATGTATTATATTTAGTACATAATTTCAACAGCTAATTTATTATATTATTTTAATTATATCCATAAGATGTAACCACGAAAAAAAACTCGTATGAAAACACATTTTGAGAAATCAAATGACTTTTTAAAATTTCTATTGTATGTTGTAAAGTAGACGTTATAGGATGTAATTAAAAACAAAACAGCCGCCCGAATACGCCCGCCTATTTTTCGTGATTTTTTTTCTGTAAACATATAAACTTTTACTTAACGAAATTTTACTTATATTTTATGTATTTTTGTTATAGGCTCGTCTGGAATGAAGTTTTTGTCTCGAAATGACTTGTTCGATATAATGGAACGCTCAAACACCTCAATTTTTAACGAAAAGTTGAATTTTATGGAAAAAGAACTGATCAATCAGTATGATGAAAATGATCAAAATATTGCTAATATTAAGCAAAAATTGTCAGTTATAAAACATCAATTTAAACAAAAATGGACAGCTGCTCGAAAAACAAAGGCCAGATTCCTTGAAACCAATGTGGAGTGGCTCAAAGGATACATATCGCTACCAAATCGACAATGAGATGTTACTTATGTGGCGCCACGTCATCACAATTTAATGATTTGGTAATGCCATGCAAAAAGTAAAACATGGAATTCGGCTTGTCTTTGTTGCATGCTCGCATAAGATTTTTTGAAAGCATTTTACACGTGGCTTATAGACTGCCTGTAAAAAAATGGAATATGCGCCTTACTGTTGAGGAGAAACAAATAGTCGAGAACAGAAATAAAGTAATCCAAGATAAGTTCCGCGAGCAACTTGGTCTATTTGTGGATATACTAAAAGCAAAATTTGGCAACACCAATGATGGAAACACGAGTAGACGCTCTTTGTTAACTATAACATATCTGCAGCAATTACCGGAATAGACTTAAATTTAATTTACATATTTAAAATTATTTTAGACACATTGTGCTGTGGTTTAAAGATAAAACATAGAGAAATTTGAAAATTATTGTCAAGAAACGGCTAAATTGTACGTTTCTTTATATAACTTTTACCCTATGTCTCCGACCTTGCATAAAATATTGCGCCATGGGGCTGAAGTAATAACGGAAGCCATTCTTCCAATAGGACAATTGTCTGAAGAAGCTGCAGAAGCACGCAACAAACATATTAGAATGTTCAGACACAACTACACCAGAAAGTTTTCCCGGGTAGGCTCCTCTTAACCTCTGACCCTGTCCTGACGGGCATGAGGAAGAGGAAGAATAAAAAAAAATACAATTTTCAGCTGATCTTGTAAATTTATTAGTAGAAAGTGACATTTCAAATGTAAGTTTTGAAGATGAAAATGAAGAATAAATGATTATATATAATACGTATGTCTTTTTTTACCTTATTCAAGCAAAACCTTAAATAAAACATTGTTAGGCAGCCATTAAAAGTGTAAAATATTTTTGGCCAGCTTTTTGGGTCAAAAACCTCTCTGTGCGTCGGGCAAATGTATATGTATCCAGGGCTGCCAAGGGCTCTACCAATTGATAAAAAATATAATAATAACTTGTGTCATTCATATCCCAGTAATATTACCCTTCATATCTTACCCTTTAAGCGAGAATTCATGCAATAGCTATGGTGTGGCGTGTAAATAGCCCACCTTTGTAGGCGGGCGCGCAGCGTCGTCCAAAACAGCGTACCAGATATAGAAAAATCAAGGGTTCACTAGTACTCACCAAGGGTGAAACTCTGCCTATTCCGTCTGACTGCTTTTGAAACTTAGGGTCGCTCTTTCACAATTCAGTAATGTGTATTATAATTTTTTAATATGATATGAAATCACTTGCGGGTGCGTTAATATTTAAAAGGTGCGTTAATATTTGAAAGGTGCATTAATATTTGGAAGGTGCGTTAATATTTAAAAGGTAACGGAGAGTGGCCGGGATTCAAGTGGGCTATATATACGTGAACAGAAGCGCCATCTATCCACGTCGGAATCCCATTCAGAGGAGTGCTATTAAACGACCATAGATGTACTAGTTACATCTAAGAAGTTCAACACCGGACACAATTAATTGCGGGCACCACTGCATCTAACTCTAATGCGCCCAACCAAGCTGTGAGAAGTTGCTATTAGGTTATTAGGCACCTGCAGCAGCGGGTCCACCACGGCGTCGGGGTGGCCGCGCGGGCCCATGCGGCAGGAGCCGGCCTGGTGGTTCTCACCTGCAGCAGCGGGTCCACCACGGCGTCGGGGTGGCCGCGCGGGCCCATGCGGCAGGAGCCGGCCTGGTGGTTCTCACCTGCAGCAGCGGGTCCACCACGGCGTCGGGGTGGCCGCGCGGGCCCATGCGGCAGGAGCCGGCCTGGTGGTTCTCACCTGCAGCAGCGGGTCCACCACGGCGTCGGGGTGGCCGCGCGGGCCCATGCGGCAGGAGCCGGCCTGGTGGTTCTCACCTGCAGCAGCGGGGTCCACACGGCGTCGGGGTGGCCGCGCGGGCCATGCGGCAGGAGCCGGCCTGGTGGTTCTCACCTGCAGCAGCGGGTCCACCACGGCGTCGGGGTGGCCGCGCGGGCCCATGCGGCAGGAGCCGGCCTGGTGGTTCTCACCTGCAGCAGCGGGTCCACCACGGCGTCGGGGTGGCCGCGCGGGCCCATGCGGCAGGAGCCGGCCTGGTGTTCTCACCTGCAGCAGCGGGTCCACCACGGCGTCGGGGTGGCCGCGCGGGCCCATGCGGCAGGAGCCGGCCTGGTGGTTCTCACCTGCAGCAGCGGGTCCACCACGGCGTCGGGGTGGCCGCGCGGGCCCATGCGGCAGGAGCCGGCCTGGTGGTTCTCACCTGCAGCAGCGGGTCCACCACGGCGTCGGGGTGGCCGCGCGGGCCCATGCGGCAGGAGCCGGCCTGGTGGTTCTCACCTGCAGCAGCGGGTCCACCACGGCGTCGGGGTGGCCGCGCGGGCCCATGCGGCAGGAGCCGGCCTGGTGGTTCTCACCTGCAGCAGCGGGTCCACCACGGCGTCGGGGTGGCCGCGCGGGCCCATGCGGCAGGAGCCGGCCTGGTGGTTCTCACCTCCAGCAGCAGCGGGTCCACCACGGCGTCGGGGTGGCCGCGCGGGCCCATGCGGCAGGAGCCGGCCTGGTGGTTCTCACCTGCAGCAGCGGGTCCACCACGGCGTCGGGGTGGCCGCGCGGGCCCATGCGGCAGGAGCCGGCCTGGTGGTTCTCACCTGCAGCAGCGGGTCCACCACGGCGTCGGGGTGGCCGCGCGGGCCCATGCGGCAGGAGCCGGCCTGGTGGTTCTCACCTGCAGCAGCGGGTCCACCACGGCGTCGGGGTGGCCGCGCGGGCCCATGCGGCAGGAGCCGGCCTGGTGGTTCTCACCTGCAGCAGCGGGTCCACCACGGCGTCGGGGTGGCCGCGCGGGCCCATGCGGCAGGAGCCGGCCTGGTGGTTCTCACCTGCAGCAGCGGGTCCACCACGGCGTCGGGGTGGCCGCGCGGGCCCATGCGGCAGGAGCCGGCCTGGTGGTTCTCACCTGCAGCAGCGGGTCCACCACGGCGTCGGGGTGGCCGCGCGGCCCATGCGGCAGGAGCCGGCCTGGTGGTTCTCACCTGCAGCAGCGGGTCCACCACGGCGTCGGGGTGGCCGCGCGGCCCATGCGGCAGGAGCCGGCCTGGTGGTCTCACCTGCAGCAGCGGGTCCACCACGCGTCGGGGTGGCCGCGCGGGCCCATGCGGCAGGAGCCGGCCTGGTGGTTCTCACCTGCAGCAGCGGGTCCACCACGGCGTCGGGGTGGCCGCGCGGCCCATGCGGCAGGAGCCGGCCTGGTGGTTCTCACCTGCAGCAGCGGGTCCACCACGGCGTCGGGGTGGCCGCGCGGGCCCATGCGGCAGGAGCCGGCCTGGTGGTTCTCACCTGCAGCAGCGGGTCCACCACGGCGTCGGGGTGGCCGCGCGGGCCCATGCGGCAGGAGCCGGCCTGGTGGTTCTCACCTGCAGCAGCGGGTCCACCACGGCGTCGGGGTGGCCGCGCGGGCCCATGCGGCAGGAGCCGGCCTGGTGGTTCTCGGGCGCGGTCTGCGTCCGCACGGCGCACTCCCAGTACGCGTCGCACCCGAACTGCAGGTGCTCGCACCCCTTCACCGGCGTGCGGTCCAGCTGCACGCCGTACCGCTTCAGCGCTTTCGTCTCCGACAGCTTGATCGCGAACTTGATGCCTTCTACTAGTGTCTTGACGTCGTCCTCGTGGGTTAAATAGCTGAAGTATAAAACATGGCGACATTCAAAATTTACTGTACAGAATAAATGCATAAAACTTTAATGAAATCACTACATAGTATAAAACAAAGTCGCTATCCGCCGTCTGTCTATATATGCGTAGATCTCTAAAACTACGCAACGGATTTTGATGTGGTTTTATTTAATAGATAGAGTGATTCTTAAGGAAGGTTTATATGTATAATACATGCATAATATAGTAGAGAAACACTTATAAATTTAGAAGTTTCTAATGTGATGTCGTAAATAAGCACGTTTTTTTGTGTATAAGGACATTTTGTAGTAGGTATATTTACATAAGCATTGGGTCGCTAGTTTAATCTAAATCAGCGAAGTCCTAAATGTAAAAATGACGATCTAATATTTTTTTATTTCCTTATCATTTGATTGATTTAGTAGGTAAATAACATTACAGTAAGTAACATTTGTAGACTGTTGAAGATTTTACCTATTGGTTTAGAATGTAGTGAAGTCATTAACTACAATAAGTCACTGAACCATAGTCATTAACTCAGTATTCAGCGAGACGACTCAGTCAGTACTGCCCACCAAAGAAACTCGTGAGGCAACATGAAGGCAGCGTCGCATACTCGTAACTCACTTGGCGTATATCTTGGGGTACTGGAAGGGGTCGGCGGAGGCGATCTCGAGGCGGCCGCGGCTGCGCGGGCGCAGCACGGTGGGGATGATCTGTATCTCGCGGCGGCCGTCGCCCAGGCGCTCGCCCACCATGCCGGTGCGCGCGCAGTCCGCCAGGAACCCGCCAAAGAACAGCTGGATGTCGGGGTGGTCCAGTGACGGGTCGGCGTACTTCGTGTTTATGAATCCCGTCACCTCGGATATGCCTGTAACCGACACATTACACAATAATTATTCCTTAAACACAATAATGGTGGCGGCTAAGGGTGTAGAGAGTGTGTCTGCGACAGCGATCGAGAAGCCGTCGGCGTTTTTTGTGAGTGAGTGTTTTGAAAATAGCTAGCAATGAATAAAATATTTTTTGTTTGAATAAAGGAATTCGATGTTATTTTTTTTATAATTTCACTTTATAGCGACATAGCTAGTATTTCATATATCTGTACAAAACCCCTTGTTTGTTTGTATTTTATTTATTGTGTGCGAATGTTTGTACCTAGACCAAATAAAGATTCTATCTATCTATATTAATGAATGGAAGAATACAGAAAGGTGATATGAAAATTTATATTCCCGTTTACAATATGTTATCGCTGATGAAAAAGAGATGGCGCTATGTGTGCGACAGCAACCGAATTTATCCGAGCGCTCTCGAGCTCGGCGGCTTCGTGACGACTTCACTTCTCATTTACTTGTCGACGAGTGAACACATGTTTTTCAAATTACTCTCTATAGCTTTCTATTAAATATTAGTTGAGCTTCTTTTGCATAAATTAAGTCAGAGCCGTAAGCATTTAGTGTTTTGTAGAAAATTACGTCATTCTCTTAATAATAGCGTGGACCTTCTTACAAATATCCTTTGGCACTGCGTAGGGATCTATCTTCCCTATGCATACTTTACAGAGTCTACAATGGGGAGAGTTCCGAGGAGTTGTTCAATTTAATAGAAGCCGCTGATTTTCGCAACCGATCGTCTCGCCGGAACTATCATCCGCACCATCCGGATGGTTTGCGTTCCACTACATACATACATATATGTCACGCCTTGTTCCCGATGGGGTAAGCAGAGACCACCTCTCTCCACTTGCTACGATCCTGGCACACTACAATGCGTTTTAAAAACAGTTTTCTGCCACGCACAGTAAATATCTGGAACTCGTTGCCGTCAGCGGTCTTCCCCAACAACTACGGCATTGGGTTATTCAAGAAAAGAGCATATTCTTACCTGAAGGGTAGGCAACGCACTGGCGTCGCTGGTGACGTGGGCGGCGGTGAATCACTTACCATCAGGTACCCATCTTGCTCGTTTGCCTCTTTTTTTTTTTATTATTGCTAAAGTTGACAAACAAGCAGGCTGCCCACCTGATCTCCATGCTTGTTTGTCATAGCCCAATGTCGCAGTTGTTGGGGAAGACCGCAGTGGTAACAGTCGCCTATAGTACATGTGGTTCCCACGAGATTCGCAGCAAATCTGCAAACCTCATAAGAACCACAGTGTACGTTGCCAACTTGTGACATAAGATGTAAAGTCACAGTACCCAGTAATTTCACTGCCTATCTTACCCTTCACGCCGGAACACAGCAAAGCGAACCCTGCTGTTTGGCGGCGGAAATAGGTAAGACGGAGGTACCCATGCAGACGACCCTGGTACAGAGTCTACCTCCTAGAGAGACTTATTTTACATTAAAAAAAAATGAGTAGGGATATGAGTGGAGACCTGTGCCGGACATGAGTCCGTCGCGGAACAGCAGGTACTCCATGGCGGTGGCCCAGTTGAGGGGCGCGGTGTTGTTGTCGTTGACGTTGAAGTTAAGGAAGTAGGCCACGTGGTTGTGCAGGTTGCGGCCCACGGCGGGCAGCGGCGCCACGGGCCGCACGCCGGCGCGCCGCAGCACGCCCGGCGCGCCCACGCCCGACTGCTGCAGCAGCTGCGGCGACCCGATGGCGCCGGCGCTGCGGACCAACCCAACCTACTATTTAGGCGTTCTAGCTGGAACGGGCCAAGGATCTAATCAACTGTCACATGTCTTCATTCATCATATTGAGGTGATAATCATCTTTGCAATTTATTTATGCAACATAGGTGTTGTTTTGTATGCAAATATTGTAGTTCATATAATATCAATGGGATTGTACGGTGTACACTTGAGTACGAATGTGATGGGGTTGTGTTTGGTCGGTGTGCAGAGAAAGATCACCATAAGTTAAACTGACGTATATTGTTGAATAATAATAAAAGTTATAAAAGTAAAGAGTAAAGTTAATTGGCTAATGCTTCCTCTGTGGCTGTTAATCGCACACTAATCATATAAAGAATATTAATATATTTAATCATTACAACTCAAGGTTGCAAACGCAGCTAAAATTATATGACATAGTTAAATATTGTTCAGTATGTTAGTAAGATGATATGTACAGTATGAGACTGTACAGGATTATATAAAATGTAATACTTAATATGTTCATATTTTGTATAATCCCATTGTATAGATATGTTATACTTCATACGGTATTCAACGGTGTGTCTGCGACAGCGATCGAGACGTCGTCGGCGTTATGCATTATTACACTTCCACCCTTCGAGCATCTCCTCTTGCGACTCCACTCTGTCCGGCTGGTTAAGGCAAGACAGAGGCGGGTGGCATACGCCCCCCTGAAGCAAATCGGTACCGGTAGTAGTTATTATATAGTTTCGTAACGACTTGGAATTTGTGTTGGGGTACGCTAAATATTCATTCTGGTTCTGATGAAGTGAGTAACGGATATAATAGGTCATAATGCGACGCATGCTTCGATCGATCTGTAACAATACTATCTTACAGATCGACTACCACTAAAAATTCTGTTCTAGTGAACAGAGTTTGTAATTCCAGTGGTTGTGAGTTAGGTTAAGGTGAAACCTGAGAATGATCTCCTTGGAGGCGTAGACTGTCTCCATCTCCCCTTGTGAGTTGCGGATGTGCACGGCCGCGGCGCGGCGCGTGGCGGGCTCGATGTGCACGCGCGCGGCCGTGGCGTTGAGCAGCACGTGCAGGTTGGGCCGCAGCCGCGCCGGCCGCAGGTATGCGCGCGCCACGCTCAGTCGGGACCCGTTGCGGTTGGTCGTCTGTGCAATCATGAAGCCTGTGTGGCGCTCGCCGTTCAGGTCGCGAGATGGGTACCCTGGATCAGATACAGATTCAAAGTAATTACAAAAGGTCCCCAATCCCTATCGATATTAGACTCTTAGTTTGTGTGATTAGGCCTTGGTTAACACGCTAGCCTAGTGCAGGTTGATCGATTAAATGTACAAGTTATCTCACGAGGGTTTGATTCTACGTAGCAACGTTTGTGCAAGTGACGCTGCGCTATCAAGTATGACAGGTGCGTTTGGAACCGTTTTTCCTCAAAACAAGTGTATAATTATCTATTGTCCCATGGATCCTAAACCATTTTATTTCGTCAAAAAACTTTGTTCTGTCGTCATCTTTCAACTCACGCATGCGTATGAGCACCGCGTCGCTTAAGTTCTAACACCGCGTAAGTCCGAAAAATGTCATTTTGACTTATGAATGTCATTGGATAGAGAATCGTAAGACGCATCTCTAGACCAATCAGAAACAGGGATTTCAACCAATAGGTGCGTTTTATTTAAAAAACAAAAACATAGCGAATCTACGTGCCGCGGGAATCCTGGTGCAAACAACGCGTAAGTCAGGTTACTTCCGTGTTGGAACAGGTGGCAACTTGTGCTCCAAGGATATACACCGTATATCAAGGTAAATGCAATTCATATTAATAATATTAGGTGTTCACTTAAGAGAAAGAATCTTGATATTTTGTTTTAAAGTAATAATTAAGTCTAAATTCATGATCGTTTATTATAAAAATAAGATTAAAATGTTATTTTACTTACGCGGTGTTCAGTTTAATGTAGAAATGATATACGCGGTGTTATTTATAGCAGTTTTTTATTAAAAGGTTTTAAATTTGCAGATATTATTGCAACATGGACTATGAAAGCAGTGATGATGAAGATGTTATGGACCTGTGTAAACAACTAGGAATAAAAATACCGCCTAAAAAGAATAATGTAAAAGTCACCATTAAGGATAATTTGGAAAACTTCGACTTAACTAACTTGCCTGTTGTTATAATACCAGACAATGTCACCGTAAACGGCGAGGTGAGTGTACATGAACTTTCCGAATGCCATGACAATGTAATGACGATAGAAACTACAGTTCACTCGCTTATGTTACCCTCAAATGTTGAACCTGTTGATTTTGGACACCGAAGTGTAATAGAGCCTATATTCATGGAAGAAACCACAGATCTACTATTACCAATTGCGGATCCTTTACCAGTGAATGGCGAGGTCAAACATGGTGACCTTATTTCTGGTCGAAAGAGACGTTCCAAAGGATGTTCTGACAACAAAAAATGGGCTAAAAATAATAACAAAAAACTTAGAATGGAGGGAAAAGAATATTTGGGGTATCGGCGGAATAGCAATGGACCAAAATTTAGAATATTACATGATACTGTTAGGCCAGCCCGAAAGATTGGCCCTAGATGTACTTCTGAATTTTGTAAAAAATCAAAGCTTCATGGTTGTGATACAATACCAGATGAGGAACGAAACACCTTATTCTCCAATTACTGGAATAACATGACGTGGGAACAACGTAAACAATACGTCGCATCAAATGTTCAGGTATGCCCAAAAAAGCAAGTCAAATGTAAAACATCATCATCTAGGCGTAATGAGACCAAAGAGTATTTTATAGAAACTTTGAATGGGCGATTGCAAGTCTGCAAGCTTACTTTTTTGAATACGTTCGGTATTAAAGAATGGACAGTACGGCATTGGTTATCTTTGTCTGAAATTGGAATGGCAAAGAAACCCGAACTTACTCATAAGGTTTTAGAAGGACACTCAAAGAAAGATGAGATAGCTTTTCTTAAAGACTTTCTAAATAATTTGCCAAAAATACCTTCACACTACTGTAGGGCTACCTCTTCTAGAGAATACTTAGAGCCTATCATTGAAAACAAGAATTATCTTTTCAAAATTTATTGTGATAAATGCAATTCAGTAAATAAAGAACCTGTCAGCCGATGGTCGTTTGACAAAATTTTCAACGAAATGAATTTAAGCTTATTTCAACCAAAAAAGACCAGTGCTGTGCGTTCAAAGCGGGTAATATTAATGAAGATATCTATCGCAGTCACATTATTCGAAAGGAAGCAGCCAGAGAGGAGAAGAATAACGACAAGGACCGAGCATTAGCTGGAGAAGCACACGTATTCACGCACGATCGCCAATCAGTTAAGTTGTGTCCTATGTTGCAGGCTAGTGCTTTGTATTATAAGACAAAGCTCTGTGTTCATAATTTCACTATGTTTAACTTAGCTACAAAGGATGTCTATTGTTACTGGTTTGACGAGCATAATGCAGTATTAGTGGCTTCTGTTTTTGCATCATGTATCATAGATTGCCTGAGAAAAACTCTTTTAGAAAACCCTAAGCCAATTATCTTATTTTCTGATGGCTGTACATCGCAAAATAGAAATATTGTTTTAGCGAATGCTCTTTTAGACTTGGCTATGGAATATAACGTCATAATAACGCAAAAATTCCTTGAAAAGGGTCATACCCAAATGGAGTGTGACTCTATCCACAGTTCAATTGAATGTCGGCTTAAAAATAAGGAGATATACTTACCTTCCCAGTATGCCTCGATTTCAAAGGAAGCTCGACCAAAACAACCTTTCATTGTTCAATTTTTATCCTATGACTTTTTTGATGATTACTCAAACAAAAATGAATTCTTGTATGAGGCAATCCGACCTGGCCGAATCGCAAGGGATCCTACAGTCACAGATTTGAGGGTTTTGCAGTATAGTCCCAGTGGCATTATTAACTATAAGTTAAACTTTCAGGATGATTATAACATTTTGCCTAAAAGAGCCAAAAATAGGAACAGGCCAGACCCAAGGTCTAAGCTTTATAATAATCATCAAAAATTAAATGAAGCTAAGTGGAAACATCTTCAAGAACTAAAGTCAGTATACCTCCTGATTGTCACAGTTTTTACGATACTTTACCTACTTCATTAAGATTGTATTATTATGACTGAATTGTATTATGTTTATTTAATATTGATTTCTTTGTTATTTATCTACGTTCATAAGGTAGATCTCATTTAGCATTTAATTTCTTTTATATTCTTTCTTTTGATGTGATATTCATTTAACGCCAAACAATGATCACCGTTAACAAACAGTGCAATTAATTAATTATATGTAATTATAATTATTGTTAATTATATGTAACGAAAAGTTAAGACCTGTTAAAAATTATAGAAGTAAAGATTTATTATTTTGTTGTTTCTTTAAGAGGTATAAATCTACCATAATTATATTTTTATTTAAAATAAATGATTGAAGATATTTACAGTGTATTTATAACTCAACGTAAGTCTCCCCATTTCATTTATTGTAATGTGGTAACACCGCGGATGTCAGAAAAATAATATAAATTATAATTTTTTGTAATAACCGGCACTAAAATCTTAAAGTAAATATATTTTTATATTAATAAAAAAATACATAAATGTCTTATGATCGCGATATATAAAAAGGCACAGTTTTTTTGCTTTCCTGAAAAGTTCTCATTTTTGACTTCCGCGGTGTTAGAACTTAAGCGACGAGTCCGGTCTTCTTAAGAGACCAGAAGTACCATACAACCACGAGGACACCATAGAACTATTAACCGTCAGCCAACATCCCGGTTCGTACTCTAAATAGTTAAAGTATTCTCATCTCATTAAGGGTACTTCCGCCGTTTCGTGCAAATTTGCAATTTGGATAAAAAAAATATACAAAAAATCATTTTAAGGCAGAGCTTTCTAACTGAAAGAAATGTTATAGTAACAGGGTACAGACATACGATACTTTGAACAGCTATCTGTAAATGATAACTAAAATATTATTAAAAAAATATGCTTAGAATCAGCTACCTTCAACGTTACAAGCGTAAGTATCAGACAACAGGTGCATTAATTTTGATGAAGAAGTGCATTTAGCACTACTAACTAAATATATATTATTAGATACATTACTAGGTTGTTATAGTCATGGTTTAATATAAGAAAACGGTAATAGTTAATTTGAAAAAAAAAATTTTAAAATTTGTCACGCAAAATTTGTCATTACCAGCAGCAAAATTTGAAACTACAAAATATGCGTGTAGGTGCACCGAATCGTCTCGCTTCCCCTTCCCGCGCATTTTAAGGAGTTATGGTGTACCTTGAAAAAGTGCAACACATTCATTTGCATTGCCAATAAATTTAGAAATTTGTATAACAAAATGGGTTTATTTAGTGAATTTCCAAAGGCTCTTACAATAAACTGTTTGTTCGTTGATAAGGTGGTATACATAAGTCCTAAGTAGCTTACAACAATCATAAAAATAATAATAAACCCTAATTATGGAAACGTAGGTTAAGTTTGAGTTCCTTTTTTTTTGGACGGACCTATGCTGTAGCCAAAGATGGCTGTGTTCAGCTTCGCAATGAGTGTCTTTGTGGAATGGCGCACGAACAGAAGGTTCGACGCCTAGCCTGCTAACGACACCGGGTCGACATAATGGTGTCGACGCAACTTGAGGGTTTGAGTTCTCGGATTGATATAAGAGTGGTGATGAAGGAATCACAGGAATAAAATATAACGTACCTAACTCCTCGCCAGCTTTGACGAGGCTATAACTGAGAGGCGGGTGGTAGGGGAACTGGGAGACAGTGAGCGGGCCACCGGAGCTGTGGTAGCCGCGGTCCATGTCTGCTAGCTGCTGGTTGTCTTCAGACATGAGGAAGAAGGGCAGCACGTCGTTGTACGACCAACCCTCCGCGCCCGCCGCCGCCCACTCGTCGTAATCTCTTCGTGACCCGCGCATGTACATCATGCCGTTCATCACTGATGTTCCGCCCAGCACCTGCACAAACCATCACCTCAGACAACGCTTATTGCTAGTTGTAATATCCACGCAAAATTTACCCATTTCCTACTATTGTTACAGCCGTAAAACATCTACTGCTCTGTTTCCTCAAGGATCGCCTTAGTGATTAGTCCTGCACAGCCAACATTCAACACCTTGCTTCAATCTTCATCTTCACCAAATATTTCGCTTGTGGGAATTCTACCGAGGTTATGTTTTCTAGCATGTCTGCACTGGTGGACCTTCAGCTCAACGGCCGTCATTCTCAATATCCTACCTGCTGCTACCTACGCTATCTTCCAGTTCTAGCTGAAGGTTCGCAATTCTTTAGCCTGTGTTAGTGATCCTGTTTCTTATGTGGATTTTATTATTTCTGATCTGACAATATAGAAACAGTCGGAGCATAGTCTTCTCCAATGCTCTTAGGATAACTTTAAGCCTTATAAATGGCTTTCTGTCAGCACCATATACGAGGGCGGGTCAAAAACTTCGCGGAATGAGGGGTATGGAGGGGGGAAAGGTGACTTTTTACTACCTGCACTAGTTGTGACAATCATTAAAAGTATAAATATTAAGTTTAATAAAAAATTGGTCATAATTAACTGAGCAAAAATGAAAAAAGAGCTTCGAGGGAAGAAATTTTTCAGCCATGAAGAAGTGAAGAGCGCAATTTGGGGTTATTTTAACGACAAAGATAAAAAAATTTGTTCGAAGGTAATAATAAATTAATCGATAGGTCTAATAAATGTATTAGAGTTAAGGGAGAATACATTAAGAAGGAAAAATAATTTTGTGTTTTATTTCTTACTTTTTACTCTCCGTTCCGCGAACTTTTTGACCCACTCTCGTATCATAGTTGGCAACACGTACGAATCCAAAACTTTCGCCTTGATGAACTCCGGTGAAGAAGGTCGACAATAAGTCACAAACTTTTTGAACCTTTCCAACCTTTAGATCCTTCAATCCTTTAGATTGCATTTTTCTAGAAGTTGGACTTACCTAGTTGGACTATTCGCCACCAACAACTTCAATTGTAGAGCCCCCAAAATTCGCAAGAATGGATGCTACATGGGAACTCGAATTCATCTTGTCCGTGTTCATTTTAAATAATATATTCATATATTATTTTCATTTATGTATGTTGTTGACGTTTTACTATATTTTAAAGTATTTAACTCTTTATTGCACACAAAATAAATACAAGAAATAAAGTAAACAAACAAAGACAATTATGAGCAAACGGCGGCCTTATTGCTAAAAGCAATCTCTTCCATGCAACCTTAGATAAGAGAAAACGAAAACAAACTAGGAATTTTGGGAATAGGTGCAATTATTGTGAAAGTGTGAAAATTGTGAAAAAAATAAAGTAAAATTACGTTAAGAATTTAAGGACAGGAAATGGATACGGACTTGGTTCTTAAAGGACTCTAACGTTTGCGCTCTCTCCTAATACTCTCAGGGAGAGAATTCCAAAGTCGAACGGCATAAGAGGGAAAAGAGTAAGAGAGAAAAGTTTAAGTTACTTATCGAGTAATACTTTTAACTGGTTAATGTCTATTGATGTGGGTATCAAAGTTTCTAGTCCATAAATAAACGGAGAAAAGAGTATGGAATAAAAAAAATATTCAATGTCTCTATCTGAATAACTGTCAGTCCATTTAGTAATCTGGTGGTCATAAAGTATATCTGGGTGTGAGATCGTTTATTGTTAGTTATTCTCTGTGTATGTGTAGTTGTATAAGCGAGCTGGCGATAACATTTCCTATTGTTTACTGTTACTACATTTATCGTTTGCCCGCTACTTACCATTCCTAAAGTTATTCGTGTTAGATCTTTCTGCTAAACCTTTTGAATGAGCGTGATTTGTCGGTCAAGGCAATGGTTCGGAATGCGACTTTTGTAACCTGAATTGAGGGTATAATATCGCTTAATAACTTTAGTATTTCCTCAGTACTATACTATAAAGTATCCTCACGTTAATCCATTTCGTTTCTAAAGGTACCTTTTATTATTTAAATAATTATTGATGTAATTGAAAAAAAAAACTAACAATAAAAATAGTAAAAGGTGCTACAACTTTTTATTCTTGCAAAATCCTTGTCTTACTAATAAGCTGCTTTAGATAAAAATTTCAAACGTTTTTCTCATTGTGTGTGTTAATTTATTATAATTATAAGGAATGCAATTGATTGTTTATGATCAATAGTCTAACATAATCTTTATTATAATAATTCTTGCTTAAAAGAATTCGTAACGGTTTGCTATACTAACTTGCAAACTTTTGTGTTGCATAATCAATATAAATCTATGACGGGAATTAACACGATATTGTTACGTACTGAATTTTATTGCCTGACGCTTCGACCAGGTTGCACCGTGGTCGCAGTCCGCCTGCGACCACGGCCGGCCGGCCGCCGGGTTACGGCCGTAACAATATCGTGTTAATTCCCGTCATAGATTTGTATTAAAAGAATTCTTCAAACCCACGGTATTTTTCAGATTTAAGTAATGAAATTCTTGTAATATTAATTAAAGAGTGGGATAATGTGATGTGAACGATTATTCGTGTTACAAACGTAACCGTACCTTCCCCCTCGGCCAGTAGCACTTGCGGTCCTTCTCGCCAAGACACGCGGCAGGCTCGGGTTCAGTTTGATATCCCCAATCGATGCTGGATCCAATGAAGTTCAGGAACATGGAAGGCACCTGCGCACCCGTAGGTTCATCAAATCCTGCACAAACGTTACAACATGCTTAATTAAAAACACAGATTAATTAAACGGAATAAATGCAATAGTTTCTTCAGAACTTTTAACGCGTCACCATTTATCATGATTATTTTACAGTACCCAGCGTATATACCCAGTAATTTACCTTTTACACCGGAGCGAACCATACTGTTTTGTGGTAGAAATAGATAAGATTAAGGTGCCTAAGCAGACGACCTTGGTATAACTCCAGTAATAAGACTTTACCAATAATTTCGCAAAGACTACAAAGTTTTACAAGACATTACAATACAAGTTAGCGGCACTTCCTGGGAACGTAGTGTGATTAGTGGATAGCTCCTTGGGGATCCACGACCTAATGAAACTCACCGGAATACCTGGATGATAAGACCCGTTTGAAGAGGTCTGATGCTTAGCAAAGGCTGTCTCAGCTATGTGGAAAGACAATGAAAAATATTATTAATTAGCTTACCAGCTTCGACAAGCAGCACCTTGAATTCGGGCACCTCGGAGAGGCGTGAAGCGACCACAGAACCCGCCGACCCTCCTCCTACCACGATGAAGTCGTACTCCGAGTCCATCTGCCGACGGAACTGGAAACGACAATACTCTACTGATGAGTACTCGTATATAGTGTCCTACTCAAACATGGACCAAAATCAAAATCATCTTTATTCAACATAGGCAGGCTCTTACTGACGTCAAAACAAATAAAAGAATATGAGAATTAAAATCTTTTACGTGCACATGAACAAAGAAAAGTATTAAGTTTATATATAAGAAAAGTTTTTATCTCGCCGCCCTACACAGGATTTTAAGCCTGTGTCGTGGGTGCAGTTATAAACATAGAATCTCACATGCACAAACGCCCAAAACAGAACAATTTTCCGCAGGTGACACAAAATATAAGTGGGCGTGTGGCGGTAGAATCACGAAAGCGCACCCCGCCACGCGCCCCAATATGGGCTTGGAGGACACCGCGGGGTTTTAGTAAGTAGGCCGGTCGAGTGTCGGGCCGTGGTCGGGGACTATCTGCGCGACAGGAGGATCAGCGTGATGGCACGGGACGGGATGGAAACGTCGAGGAGGATCGAATGCGGCGTTCCGCAGGGGTCGGTGTTGGGACCCCTGCTATGGAACCTCGCATACGACGCGGTCCTTCGCACCAGCCTTCCTCGCGGCGTGAGTGTCGTCTGCTACGCTGACGACACTCTCGTCGTGACGACTGGGGCCGACTTCGAGACGGTGCTCAGGCTTGCCGAGCTTGGGGTGGCATGTGGCATGCGGGCGATCCGCCAGCTGGGTTTACAAATAGCGCCTCACAAAACCGAGGCGCTATGGTTCCACGGCCTTCCGAGGCGCCGGGAACCACCCAGCTGCCGGATCCGGGTGGGTGACGCGGTGGTCCCGGTGAGGCCGTACATCAAGTACCTGGGCCTCACCCTGGACCGCCGCTGGAGCTTCGAGGAGCATTTCGTGCGGTTGGTCCCCCGAGCCAAAAGGGTGGCGGGCGCATTGCATCGCCTGCTGCCCAATCTCGGGGGACCGAGGGATGGAGTTCGCCGCCTGTACGAGGGCGTCGTGCGATCCGTGGTCATGTATGGGGCTCCCGTGTGGTCTCAAGACTGCGCGAGGTCCCCCCGCTGCAGAGCTCTGCTACGGAGGTTTTTAGTGGGTAGGCCTCCCCCTTCTGGGGAGGAGAGCCCCACATAACCGCCGGCTCGCCACAGCCGGGGTACGCAATTTAATGCATTTTCCTCAGGAAAAAAAAAAAGCCGGTCGAGTGTGGCTACACACGGCCGCGCCTAGCCAGCGCGGTGTCAAGGTGCATAAGGTGCATTTCCCCTCGAAAAAAAAACCGCGGTCTGTTGCGCTAATACTGTCGTGATAATACATTGATTTCTTTGATTGGTCTATTATCAAAATGGCTTTAAAATTCTATAGTGACTAATTAGATTTCCAAATGTTGGATTCGATTTTCGGAGCATGTCGGTGATCCTGGTTCTTCTGGGGATGTCATCACTTACTCTGTGCTTTTATTTTCGTCATGGGAGGAGGAGCTGAGAATCTTCATAGATATCACCACAGTCAAGTATCGCGGTAATTAACCTGGGAAAGTATGCCACTATATTCCAGGCCATAATTGAATGTGTACAAGCGAACCGCCAACGAAACTACGTAAACCAAAAAATCGTAATCAATTCAGACAGTCAGGCAGCTTTACTAGCAATAAACAATATCACACTTAAATCAAAGCTAGTAAAAGACTGTGTGAAAAAACTCAATGACCTGGGAGAAAAGAACAAGAAAACTCTCAAATGGGTGCCAGGTCATTCTGGAATAACCGGCAATGAGAAGGCCGATGAACTAGCCAGGGCTGGGGCTCAAGGAATACAGTTCGGCCCAGAGCCTATCTGTGGTATCTCAAAGAACCAGGCCATGCAATACCTAAAAACTCGCCTTCTTAACGAGGCGAAAGCAGACTGGCATAGTACGTCCGGGATGACACACTCAAAAGCACTAATCGAACCATACTCTCGCAAACGCACTGAAGAGCTATTAAAGCTTAACAGGAGTAACTTGAGCGTGATGGTTAGGGCTTTGACCGGTCACTGCAAGTTGAATAGACACCTTTAAAACATGAAACTAAAGGACACTGACACATGCAGAGTCTGCGAACAAGAGCGTGAAACACCAATACACCTCTTGTGCTACTGTGAACCGCTGATTCACAAAAGAAACAGACACCTGGGGAAACACATCCTTGACCCAGATGAAATAAAAACAATCCGAACTGGGAACATCCTATCTTTCTTGGTCAGTGCCCAGTTAAGGGAGCTACTGTAGGGCCTACATAGAACCTACATAGGAGGCTGGTCACAATAGATGTTAATAGGTCGCAGTGATGCATATCAGCCCCGACTTACACACGAAAATCGCGGTAATTATATCGGACCCAGATGCCATTTGTATGGCCAGAAGTGTGAGCATGAGACTCACTAAACATAATTTGACAGCAAAGATCGACATACTCGACAAAAAATATGTAATTTTGACAGATAAGTATAGACGCTTTGTCGATCGTCATATATAGTTGGACAAGTCTATGCTCGCACACCGAGTATCGGTGCCTTATGAGTATGTCACAAGTTCAAACACGCACGAATCAAAATCCAATACTTTTGTCATAAGGATTGATATAACACATTTGTATATATATCTTTTCAGATGTCATCTCAGTAACTACTTGCATATATTCTGTTAATACAAATGTAATTGCTATTAAATTTTTTACATCGACAGGCTAGATTTATTCTTTTAGATAATTTTTTCTTTTGTCATCATCCGCAATAAATCTTAGACTTCTTAAATTACTTTACATTAACAATAGTGTGAAAGTTGCGGTTAATACCATTTTAATTAAGCCATACGTTCTACATGATTGTGCGCACGTGGGGAGATAGTAACGCATTGTTCAGACTTCCTCTAGGAAGTAGTGCACGTTGCAATAAATAAATACAACCATATCAACTATATTTCTTATTTCGTCTTACTGGAGGAAATGTTTCAATTGTATGTATATTCAGTTTTAATTATATGGACACACTAAAATTGACTAATAATATGCATATTAATTTAATTTTATTAGAAATATCTTGATCATATTAAATATACTAAGGTATAATAACTAGAGATCGGATAATCGGATGCATATTTACCTAAAGTTAGTTTAAGACAAAGTATGGAAACGGCTTTTTATTGTTTTGTTAAATGAAAATCCCGGGATTGCGGAATTGGATAGCCGGATGTTTATTTATTTACCTAATTTAGTTTTTGACAAAGTATAGAACTGTCTTTTTATTTTATTTTCATAAATAAAAATCCCGGAATTCCGGTACTGTAGAACGTTTTGGTAATGCAAAACTAGTCGGTAATATGAGCTTAAAAACGACGTTACATGAAAGTTAGTTTCAGTTCCCCGTGTGATTTGTGATTAGGTATATAGAGTTTTAGAGGAAGAAAGTCGAGTGTTAAATAAAACAATAAAACAATCGTACATTCATAAATCGCACGGGGAACTGAAACTAAACTTCATGTAAATCCGTATGCATAGTTGTATAAATGAACCCGGAGTCTCGGTCTTTTGAAAATAAATACCACGTGCTAATTTAGTAATTTTCAAACAATATCACTACGTTAAATTTGCAGTCCCGTATTTTCCCGGGATTTTTATTTAACAAAATGTATTTTAAAAAGCCGCTTCCATAATTTGTGAGCAAAAAATTAACTTTAGGAAATATGCATTCGATTATCCGGTCTCTAATAATAACGTATAAATATACCAACACGGTTAACGGGGCAAGCCTAAGTCATGAAAACTATGCAGGTTTCGGTATTTGGAAATTAAAGTAAAAGTAATTTTAACATATCAAGCCTTTATTGCAGCAATAATATAATAATCCAATATTATTTTCAATGTGTTATGGTAGTTAGTCCCGGGAGATTAATTTTACCATGCGAATTAACATCTCTTTACTTGGGGATGATTCGATGAAATTCAGGCGAAGCCTCGAGTGGAAAACTAGTTTTATTTAAGGTGGATATATATCGAAACTGATATAAAGGTCAAATCCTTATTCAATAAATAAGACACTGCAATTAAAGACATTAAGGTCACATTTTTCTCACACCAGTTACTTAGATTTCGTTGATGTCTTCTGTATGAAGCAATGTGCAGTTTTTTTTATTACTTCCATGATCTTATCGTGAGTAACCGCTCTTGTTTTGTTGAATAATGATTAACTTTGTAGTATAATTCTATGAGTAACTTATGTTAACTAAATACAATAGAATATAAATTAATGTTTTTGAATATGTCGCCTTAATCTATGATATATGACTTTACTTAAATATAATAATAAAATGACATAACAATGAAAATAAGGAAATAAATTTGGCATTTATTGCGCTTTAATGTTTTATTTCATACTAGCGAGCTAATGAGCTTATTTTTTGTTACAGTCAATTTTGTAGTTTTGTTTATCTATATATCATCATAGACAGGCTATCATCATTACCATAGATAAATTAATAATAATACATTCTTAGGCCAAATTTAATGATATACTAATATTTAATTATATACTAGGTACTTTATAAATTACTAGCTTTCTGCCCGCGGCTTCGCCCGCGTGGATTTCGGGATTGGGTGTATAGAGGGTTAAGGGTCATAGCTTTTGCCCACGGCTACATATACGCGGAAGTCGGTTTATGGTGCGAAGATTTTATCGCGCTTCCCGTGGGACTATCCGTTTTTCCGAGATAAAAAATGCCGCAAAACTCCTCAAGAATCACTCTATCTATTGATGAAAACCGCATAAAAATCTGTGCAGTAGTTTTTGAGCGAAGCCTTTATTGCGCATCCCGTGGGATCTGTCGATTTTTCCGGGATAAAAAGTAGCCTATGTTACTCGGGGAGAATGTAGCTTTCCAAAGGTGAAAGAATTTTTGAAATCGGTCCAGTAGTTTAAGCGTGAAGAGGTAACAAACAAACAAACAAACAAACAAACAAACAAACACACTTTCGCATTTATAATATTAGTTGGGATTTTAGCAAACAAGCAGACTGCCTACATGATGTTAAAAGCTACAAGTCGTTTATAATATACTAGCTTTCTGCCCGCGGCTTCGCCCGCGTGGATTTCGGGATTGGGTGTATAGAGGGTTAAGGGTCATAGCTTTTGCCCACGGCTACATATACGCGGAAGTCGGTTTATGGTGCGAAGATTTTATCGCGCTTCCCGTGGGACTATCCGTTTTTCCGAGATAAAAAATGCCGCAAAACTCCTCAAGAATCACTCTATCTATTGATGAAAACCGCATAAAAATCTGTGCAGTAGTTTTTGAGCGAAGCCTTTATTGCGCATCCCGTGGGATCTGTCGATTTTTCCGGGATAAAAAGTAGCCTATGTTACTCGGGGAGAATGTAGCTTTCCAAAGGTGAAAGAATTTTTGAAATCGGTCCAGTAGTTTAAGCGTGAAGAGGTAACAAACAAACAAACAAACAAACAAATAAACAAACAAACAAACAAACACACTTTCGCATTTATAATATTAGTTGGGATTAGTTGGGATAAGAGATCTTGTGAGATTCGTAGCCCGTACGGCGTACATACTCGTAGCTAACATATGATATAAGATATAAAGTCACAGCACCCAGTAATTTTACTACTTATCCTGCACAATGTATTCAGTTAAATAAATCAGTATCAATTTACTTGAGATAGTGTTATGGATAAATAAAATAATTACAATTACTTGTATATTTGTCAGTATAGTATGAAGGAATCAGTACCTTGGGACAGGTTGCGACATAGAGATCTGACAACATCTGCTAGTACTCTTGCCACCAGTGTAGGCGTAACTGCTAATTGAATATCTGAAAACATATGGCAGCCCTGACCTCGGTCCGGCCGCAGGGGTCCTCTAAGTCGCACTGGCTGCGCAGGAACACCTCCAGCAGCCCCATGAACAGCATAAAGGAGCCCCCGCCGCACGCTGCCGCCAGAGTGGGCCCCGGCTGCGACATCGGGCAGTCGCATGTCAACGCCATCTGCGATATTCGAGGTTATTTTCATATATCGACTTAATTTATCAAAATTGAAATATGTTTTATACCTTGTATTTCAATTGAAATGCTAAATAAACAAATATTGAAAACGCGAGCTTTACTCCCAGTAGAGGCGAATATTTTTGGCGCTTTTTCATATTATAATCTGGACTTGTTAAAAAATTCTTTTGAAGCGTTCAAATATTTTTAAATTCACATTCAATTAACATCGCAGATTTCGATGGTGAAAATTGGTTAGCTTGAACAATATATATTTGGTGCACGCTTCAAGTATTTAAGGAGCTTTAGTGGACGAATCATGTGGCAATATGATTTCGAATTCTTTATGTACACAGGGCAGCTCGTTGGGCATTTACCTTGAGACAGATCTTATATAGTTCGTGATATTTTCAGAAAATCAAATGTAATGCTTGTCGTGTTGCTTATATATGTATAATATGTCTATTCGTTACCCTAGATCCCATAACACAAGCCTTTTACTTAGCTTACTATGGGCTAGTGCAATCAGTGTAACTGTAAGGATTATTTATTTATTATTATTTCATAATCCGCGTTGGCCAGCGTGGTTGACTAAGGCTAAATCGCGCTAATGTAGTTAAGGGTAGGCCCGTGCCTCTAGGTAGGGCCACAGACCATATACATATATGGGCTGTGATGATGGTAATACTCATAATATATGTATAATAAAAAACAGAAAAATAATTGATTGAAATCTATCTGTAGTACCTAATATTATCAGATTAGGTAGATTCATTCATCAATTTACACTCAATACAAACGAATTGCTTCATAGATAGTTTGACAAATGGCACATTGTTAGCAATAAATCAGCGTGTCCGTCTAAGGTGTTTAGTTAGGGTTGATAACTGTGCTAAAGTATATAACATTTTGATACATCTCAAAGGCCTTATTATATTACTGTGGATTTAACAATTAATACATAAAAATACTTGATTTTGATAACTGCGCTTACAATCTAGAGGAGGAAAGGAGGAGAGTAGAAGGGCAGTACAGACTTAGCTTACTTTGTTTTTTCTAAAAAGGAAAAATAAATAACGAAATTGTGAGAAGACGTTTGATATTAACAAAAATAGCAAAAGATTATGAAATAATTAAAAAATGCAATAGAAATAAATTCAATACTTTATTGTGATACTATAATTTTTCATAACTTGATTTCAATAATCGTTCTGCTTTCGTTCTGCCTCTAATGCTGTTCTTAAATGGGGCATTTCTCGCCATTCTGATACATTACACTCTTCTTTTTTTGTTCAGTCCATTCTATTATGGAATGCACTCCATCAAGAAGTGAGACTTCCCTAGCAGGATTAGCTTTAAAAATAATTTGAGGAAACTTTTCTTCGAGGGCAGTCTTAGGTTATAAAACGTGATATTAGGCTATAATGCCATTACATACATAAACTATATATTCGTATGTTTTGTTTATGTATTAGGATTTTTTATAAATTTTATATATAAGTATCTTTTGTGTATGTATTGACGTCTATTTTTAATGTTTTTTGTACATCTACCTCTTTATAACTCTGCGTCACCTGAAGGTTAGGTTAGAGTAAATAGGCACTATTTGACTTTGCCTTAGGCAACATCTTCACTTAACATCAGGTGTGATCGTTGTCAAACGCACTCAAATTTAGAATAAAAAAAAGGTTGACTGGTAGAAAATGTTTAAGGCATTAAGCCCGCTATTGTACTCGATTGTACATAAAGTTAAATAAATAAATAGTACTGTAATCAGTCGAATGAATGTGGCAACCCTAAGTTTAGTTGTAGAGCAGATAAGACGCATTGTGTCGGCACAATGACAAGCCCTGAAGTGCGGCGGCTCGATACGGATCTGAGCCAATGAGCCTAATTGTATCTGCGTAAAGGTTGTTAAAGGCCAGATTGGACGATAGGGTGGTCTTCGCAATTAACGTACTGTCGCACACATCTGGACACAGATTTCTAGTTGATATTCATTTTGCTTGAAATAATAAAATCATGTCATTATCATAGTACTGTACTGCATGAGCTTATTTTAAGTTACTGTAATTAAGCCTTAGTCGATTAATTGACTTCATATATTTTTGTCGAAGGTGTATAATAGTCTCCTTCTGTAAGAAAGTTATTTCTCGGAAGTAGAGGCGAGGGAGTACGAAAACAAGCTTTACGCCGCTCTGTTCTAATGCGCGAGCAGTTGCAGTCCTTCTATGGCTGTCCTAGATATGGTCTGCGCGCTAAGGTGCCTTCTTAAGCGCGCAACTATAGGCTCCCTGTTTGGGAATATAATTAATTGCAATTGAAAAAGCAAAATTTCCTATTTTATTGGTTGAAATTTTCTGTATTCAAATTTATATAAATGTCTATTGACATGTCATAGATATGAAAATCAATGACACAAAAAATGGAACATTGTTAAAAATCTACATATAAAATTAAATTACATTAATAAATAATAATATAAAAATACGAGTATATTTTAGAACTATTATATCTATTGATAATTAGTGTGTTGGTAACAATTAAATTACAATTATGTTAGTATCTAATTTAAAATAGTATTAATATAGAATAATTGGAATTCGAGTACAAGAATGAAGGACAAGCTGCAGGCGAGTAACCAATTATTCGAGATATGCAATTGGTATTCTCGGTGAGGTACACTTAGGTAGCGCTTATCTCAAAAATACAACGTAAAACATCAAACACATGTAATTAATATTACATTGTCATTTTAGAGCAATAACTTAACGAAAATTTATTGTTTTGCAAAACATATATTTATACAATAAACATATATTTATACAATATACGCCGGGAATCAATTTTCATGTATTTTTTTATGGTATATTTATTTATATACGTTAATAAGATACTTCATGTGTCCTGTTCTTCAAATATAGTAACGATATTTCCACGCATATTTGAATATTTTTTTTACATTCTTACCCAAATCACTTCGTTGAAGATTTGTTCGCGATTGTACCAACTTAACTGAATCTTAAAAACGATTACTTATGATATAACACAGATAATCTGTCGCCTTGAACGCAACATGGCTTCAGGCTGTTGTCCTCTGCCAGTTACTACAAGAGCTGAGATCACATTTTCAAAATAATTGCTGCAGGATTTATGCTGTCGCAGTCGATAGAAAGGTGACCTGCCTAGGGGCAGTTATTATATTATTATTAATTGGGATTTAGATTATGAAATTCTTTATAATCTGTTGCATGGCTTATTGAGTTTTCCTCAAGTGTGCCTCTGTGCATGAAAGTGTTTGAATTTGATAGTAATGTGATGACATTTTATAATACCGGCTCTGTGATGTAATGTATATGTCTGACGTAAATGTATAAATAAATAAATAAAATATAATAAAATTATAAATAAATATTTCTTACACTTAAACCAATTTGACTAGCCCAAAGAAAGCTCTGTAAGGCTTATGTCATCGGATCTAGGGTAATGGATGTACGTATATAAATAACATAACATAACCCTTTATTGTATACATAAAATACACACACACACAAAAAAAAACAAATGTACAAAAGGCGGCCTTATTGCTAAACAGCAATCAGCAATAAATATTATATATATATATATATATAAATATAAACAACCATGACTAAGGTACAAATGCTTGCAGTCATCACACAAACATCTGCCCCTACTGGGATTTGAACCCGGGACCTCAGAATGGAATAAATAATATTTCTAAATGAAATTACACTAATTGCTCGAATATAAGCGCCTCGTTGCGACTATAGTGCGATACTTTTTGCTTGTATTGCACATTCTTGTATGCAATAGTAAAATGTCAGTTTTATATTGTTAAATGAATTATTGTAATTTTTTTATTAGCTTACTTAAATAGTAGCTAATTTCAATTGATGATTCTGTGATCTGGATAACTACTATACTATCGTCTTATCTAAATATTTTGATAATCAGGGACCAGATAAACAAATCGTAGTAATACTTTATTTCCCCCCAGAACGTGCTTCACTGTTATTTAAGAAGACTGCAGCAATAGTTTAAATGTTTATCTAAACACATAAACAATGGAAAGTAAACTATACTAAGCAAATGTTTTGCAATAGCTATGGGTTACATTTAACAAGAGCTTATCCGTGCTCTGATGCGTTTCGAGGTCGGCCCCTCATTCCGAACTGCTTTGCGAAGATTGACGTCTGTGCGATTTCATATTATTATTGTCTCTTACATGAGAAGTGTGTATTATATAATTTACCGATTAGTACCGAAGTAAAAATAAAAAGAAGTAAAATACATGATAACGCAGGATTTCTTTTTTTTTAGCTCTTTTTGGTTTTCTGCGGACTCTTTGGTCCGCACTCTTTTTTGTTTGTGTTAGTCTTTTTTTTACATTTCCTTATATATTATCTATTATACTACAAGTGACATATCATTTGTCGATCAGGAGAAAGGTATTGTTCTTTTTTATTAGTATTTATGATTAGTATTCCAATTACTGTACTCATCCTATATTTAAATCTCATTTTATTACTTCCCTGGTCCTAGGTTGCCTGGAAGAGATTACTGTTTAGCAATAAGGCCGCCTATTGTACATGTTATTTTCTTTTTTTTTTTGTGTGTGTGTATGTTATGTATACAATAAAGGGTTATATTATGTTAGTATTTACATTTGTGTGTTTAAATACTAAGATTAATTATAATTAAGAAATCTTACATATTACTTGATTACATTAGAATTTATTGCTAATTGTTTAAGCTGGTTATTTAATTTTTTATTTTTTATTATTATTTATTATTTTTTTTTATTGTTATTATACATATATATTATTTATGATTACGATTTTTTCACAGGTACAATAATGTTATTATTATTTTATCATTTTTACTGTTTCTTAATATTTCAAACATTTTGACTATTTCTTTAAAAAACAAATTTTCCTATTTTATCTTATTATTATTATTGTTTGTTGCAGCTGTTCCTGCCATAAATTTTTAAAATTATTATTTTTATATGCAGGATGTAGCATGATAAATGGGGGTGTCATCGATATGTTTTGTTCTTTCATTTTACATACAACTAGCCGATACTCGTGACTTGATACAGCGCAGGGTTAGTATTTCGATTAGCATATATTAGCGTGATGTACGAGTATATCTTTGTAAAATTGAGGCCTATATGTTATTCTGATATATAAGCTTTGTTATAGTAAAGTTTCATTAAAACAAATTTAATAGTTTTTACGTGAAATAGTTACAAACATTTATCCATACAAAAATATTAATATAACATAAATTCTATGTAATACTTATACCTCAAACCAACTGTATCGTAAACGCTTAACTAAATCGCCATTTCTGTTATTCAACCATAAACAAAACCACAATACCGTGCGAAAGATGCTCTCAATTATTGTAAGTTTCGCAACCGGTGGATTCTGAGCAAATAATAATATTATACAGAGAACAATAGCGGAGATCGGTTGGGCAACGTGACCCCTGACCCGCGTTGCGTGAACCATTAGCGGCCGACCCTGCGCGGGCGCAGACCGTTGTTATATATTTAATAGTCAGTTTACTTGCTAATAACTTGTTTCAGACATCGTTGATTGTAAGCTTAATTATCCTGCGACTACGACCGCTGTAAGGCCTTGAAATTTAAACCAATATTTTAACATCAAATCATGTTGTACGGTGTACACTTGAGTACGAATGTGATGGGGTTGAGTTTGGTCGGTGTGCAAAGAAAGATCACCATAAGTTAAACTGACGTATATTGTTGAATAATAATAATAATTATAAAAGTAAAGAGTAAAGTTAATTGTCTAATGCTTCCTCTGTGGCTGTTAATCGAGAAAGATTAAAGAATAATTCCTATTCTTGAGGATGTTTTCTTTGTACATTATTGTTTAAGGAATTTGAGCATTTACCCTTACGAGAACATTTTCTATCACAAATTTTATACCTTTAAAAAATGAACCCTTTTTCTTTATTTTTACTTGTACATTATGTCTTACAATCTATATGTAGGTCGTTTTTTTTTATAGGATAGGGCAGCAAACGAGCAAACGGATCACCTGATGGTAAGCGATAACCGTTGCCCATGAACACCTGCAACACCAAAGGAGTCACAGATGCGTTGCCGGTTTTTCAAAAGGGAATAAGGGGGGAAGGGGCGGTTGGATCTCCAGTACCCTCACTCACTCGGCGAAACAGCGCAAGCGCTATTTTACGCCGGTTTTCTGTGAGGCCGTGGTATCACTCCGGTCGAGCCGGCCCAATTCGTGCGGAAGCATGGCTCTCCCACGGTAAATTTAAGGACACGGTTATTTCAAGGAAACGCACTTCTTCTTGTTATAGAATTTAATGACGAACTAACTGACATATTACAATTTTAAAATTAACAAAAGTAAATATTTGTCAAATTCGAAAAAAGGCTCAAAGTAAGCTCTGTAAGGTTAGTGTTATGGGATCTAGGGCAACTGATAGACATACGTATATTTAAATTTTTATCAATCAATACATAGTATAAAACAAAGTCGCTTTCGCTGTATGTCCGTATGTATGCTTAGATCTTTAAAACTACGCAACGGATTTTGACGCGGTTTTTTTTAATAGATAGAGTGATTCTTAAGGAAGGTTTGTATGTATAATAAATGCATAATATAGTAGAGAAACACTGATAAATTTAAAGGTTTCTAATGTGATGTCGTAAATAAGCACGATTTTTTGCGCTTATATTGCAAACGCTGGACTGAACCCTACGAGATAGACCAAAATAATGCACTACAGTATTGTACAACTTACAAAAATCCACAAAAAAGTCCGCGATGGTATATGTCTATCTCTTAGAGATAACCCACCATAACCATTTTTTCACTGCACCCGTGCGAAGCCGGGGCGGGTCGCTAGTTAGAAATATATAATAACAACCATGACTTAAATTCACATTCATCACGCAAACATTTGCTCCCACCAGAATTCGAACCCGGGACATCAGAGATAGCGACACCTTGAAACCGTTATACCAACTGACTACGGATGTCAAATATGCGTGTGTAATTTGTGTAACTCTTAAGCTTCAACATCCTGTAATTTGTGTGTAATTTCTTATGATTTCAATACGAACCAATAAAGGCCTATGTTGAATAAATGTCATTTTGATTTTCATTTTATTCTTTGTGAGGTTTTAAGGTAAATTTAGAAATTATTGAAAATCTTATCAGATAATATGATTTTAATGTAAATAGAATAGACTGTAAACATAAGTTACGTAATATTCAAAACAACATGGCAACATTGCAATGACTACGTGGATAGTGCAAAAAGACAATTTGCAATTATTTGTTTCCAGGCGTAATTTTCTGGATGGAGTATTTTTGTATAAAATGATTAATAGTAATATTGACTCGGCCGAACTTTTGCGAAGAATTAATATTAGAACGCCAGGAGTTCCTCACGTTCAAAAGACACTTTTTTTGTTCCGTACTGTGTCGGACAAATTATGCTAAAAATACCTTTTCCCGGCGTTCTACTAATTTTTAACCTTAAAAACCTTGTCTGTTCTTATTTCCTGTCCTCAAATCCTTAGCTTAGTTGCTATTATGCCTATTCTTGTCCTTTCCGTATCACACAAACATTCCCTACTTTTATTTTATTTTTGCACCCTTCCCCTGTTCTGAATATTCTATTAATGTATTTTTCCCTTGGTTGCCTGGAAGAGATTGCTTTTTAGCAATAAGGCCGCCTAATTCTCGTCTTATATTTGTTAAAAATATTTTTTTTTGTATTTTATGTTTATGTGCAATAAAGTGTTTATTATTATTATTATCAATCAAACATAGTATAAAACAAAGTCGCTTTCGCTGTATGTCCGTATGTATGCTTAGATCTTTAAAACTACGCAACGGATTTTGACGCGGTTTTTTTTAATAGATAGAGTGATTCTTAAGGAAGGTTTGTATGTATAATAAATGCATAATATAGTAGAGAAACACTGATAAATTTAAAGGTTTCTAATGTGATGTCGTAAATAAGCACGTTTTTTTGCGCTTATATTGCAAACGCTGGCTGAACCCTACGAGATAGACCAAAATAATGTACTACAGTATTGTACAACTTACAAAAATCCACAAAAAAGTCCGCGATGGTATATGTCTATCTCTTAGGGATAACCCACCATAACCATTTTTTCACTGCACCCGTGTGAAGCCGGGGCGGGTCGCTAGTTTTATAATAAATTCGAAATACTCGTAGATGTGTTTTGTGGCTCCCTGGGGGTATAAAAAAATAAACTAACAGTTAACTGTTTCCACAAACTATAGATAAGTCTTTTTTTTCTTTACATGGCTAATTATATTTTTTATGTCTAACGTTTAATATGTATATAACGGTTTCCATCACATATCTGTACAATTGCAAAATAATGGTACTTTAGGTCTGTTTGTATATATAGTTTTATATTTTCATACTTTATTATAAAACTGTTTGTTACCTTAATAAATAAATAAAAATAAAACTTACATTTACGAGTAACTAGTAAAAACGTAAATCAAACACGCCCTTTAACGGATGCGTTTGGTAATTTTAGTTTAGTACTGTGGCTCGTTGTGACTAATGGCAAGTTTCCAGTTGTAGTTACGCAGTCGACGGCAATCAACGGCACTAAATGATCATTTAGATCTAATGGAGATTTACAGAGGACGTGTACACCAATACCCAGCTTTTGACATAATGGCTGTGCTTTGTATGCAGCAATTGTTAGGATTCATATTTTTTAAAGCAAAGAAATTAATCTTTGTATTCTTTTAAAAAAAATATATATATTTCATTTTATGAATTGGCAACACTAAATGTTTAAAATTACTAATTTTGTTCATCTTCCGGTAGCGTGCTTTAACGTGATTGGTCAACGGCAGTATTGCATCAACCAATCGGAGCGTTCTATTTTTCCCGCCAAGAAATGGAGGCATTTTGGGGAACATGACCGTTTTCGCGGCATTCTCGTTTGATTTGTTATAGTGGCTAGTTATATTAGTTGAGACAGAAAGGCCTATGTTGTGCATATTGTGTGAAGAAAAAATATACTGTGTTAACATACTGAACGTGTTGTTATTTGAAGCCAAGCACCGGCAACGGTGTGGTTTTACACAATGTATAATCTTAAATGCAAATCTTTATTTTTTTAGAACTTGTTATCGGCAACACTTTTTGTTCTCTAATATGGGTATTATTGTGTGACTAAATTTTCAACAGTTAGCGGTGTCACTACACTGCCGCAATACAGTTATTTTAACTAGTGCGGAGGGTAGCTGTCGTTGTTAACTAATTCTTCATATTTTTTATCATGTATTTTAGCAATATGTGTACCATTACTCGTGTTAATAAATTGTTATTGTTATTATAAATCACTACTCATTTGACACTTTTCGTACATATTTTGGACAAATTCCAAAAGCGTTGTGCTTAATTTGGGGTAGGCGAAACAATTAAAAGAATTTAAGCTGCGTCTATACTGCATATGTTGGCAATCGCAATGGAATAAAACTCTACAGGGTAGTTCTCATTTATTTAGAGTACACGTAAAGTAAAAAAAATCCGTAGTTTTTTACTAGTATTAAAAAAAGGGTGTGTAAGTTAATAATCTCTCATTATATAATCAACTTAAAATAAGTTTATTTGAAGTTGGTTATGTAAGAAATTTGTACTGAGCTCTAGGTGCAAGTTTTTTTTTTGTAAGTTGCTTTTATTTATTTTATTTGTATTTATTGCATAATATAAATATAGTATAAAAGGCAGATTTAATGCAACAAGGTAATCTCGACTACTCAACCGAGTTGCCAGTTACAACGAACTGTGTTTGGCGCAGACAAATAACAAAATTATTAAAAACTTACTAACTAATACCTACATAGACTTATAAAATTATATATATAATATAGAATATAAATATTTACACGGTATTAATAGATAATAAGGTGTTTAAGTAAGTGATTTCAGATAGTAGTCACGATATATCTCTTAAATATGCATTTACTTTTAGACGCCCGGATGTGGTAGGGTAAATCATTCTATAGATAAATCGCAGTCACTAAATGCTTTTATTTCTCAAAGATTTGTGAAATGCTCTGGACTCAGATTTAATAAGAAACGGACCCCTCATGATAAAGCCGGCGCCACTTGGGCTTCCCGAGCCTCTTCTAGCGCTTTTGGGCCCCTTTTGTGGGTCTGCGATGCATCGCCCCTCCTCTGAGGAGCGGTCGTCCTCACAATTTGCCTATATGGTTCTTATAACTTAGGCACGGGCTGAGTTTAGTAGGTAGGTCACGTGGTCGAACCGTTCTGATCGCGTAGAGTCCGACCTAACCTCCTTGAAACTTGCACAAAAAAAAAAGAAACGGCAAAATGTCAATTTTTATTACACGTTTTCGTTAAACTATTATTATGATTGGCAACCCTAAGTCAGTCATATAGCTGCATTGTAACGACTACAGTAGGTACATATTATAATGCTCTAATTATTAATGTCAATACAGTAACAATGTGACATAACTGAGGTTGCGCGTCTCATATGAAAGTGTCGTTCGACATGTTCAAACAGGTTTATGGTTACAGCTCTATTTTTTGACTCTTCGGTTAGATCGTCGTGTGTTTCAAGTTACAAGTAGTAGCGAATTAAGTTTATCTTTAAATTATAGTAGTTGTATGTTGGATCACATTATTTTTTAATCACTTGCCTAAATCATGAATTTTAGCTTTGTCACCTAATTTGAACCTAAACTAAAAAGCTTCATCATACTAGCTACAAAAATGATGAAATGATGACCCGGCACCCGCACGGTGAATCCATGGATTGCTAAGAGTTTCGTCTCTCTATATAAATGGCGGCACTTCCTGTATGGAATTATCTTTAAAATTTTGAATTGATTTGAAGTATCTTTCATAAAACTTTCTTCCATACAAATTTGAATTCTTTACAAGACTTTTTTCACATTAAAAGTAGCCTGTGTCCTTTCTTACGCTCTACTTCAACTGTGTATGAAATTTCATTGAAAATCAGTTCAGTAGATTTGTCGTGAACGCGACAGAGTTACTTTAAATTAATAATATTAGTTAGGATTTGTGTGATATACAAAAATATTTCAATAACCTTTTACATTGGACCAAACATGCTATGTGTGCCCCAAAACCTATTAAGTAATTCTTTCTGCCCGACATTAAGTATGGGTTCGCGAAATATTGACGTATTTTTCTAGTTCGCAATAAAATGAACGGTAACATTAAATTTGACTTGTGACCTTAATAGCGGATACGTAAAGCGTTCGTAACTATGGTTGCGAATTGCGCCCGTACTATTAAAATCGAACATCGTCGTCGCTTCTCCACATGTGGAGTACTGCTGTCACCTGTGGGCGGGAGCACCTCGATACCAACTTGATCCTTTTGATTCGGTCCAAAGACGCGCTGAGCGTATCGTTGACGATCCTATACTCACATGCGGTATTGAGCCCTTAAGTCTGAGAAGAGACTGTGCCTCTTTGTGTGTTTTCTATCGCTTATACAACGGGTTGTGTTCCAAAGAATTGTTCGACATGATGCCCAGGGCCACATTCTACCATCGCACCGCTCGCCATCGGCAGGGTGTTCATCCTCACATGCTGGAGCCTAAATGGTCACGCACAGTGCGGTTTCAACGTAATTTCCTTCCGCGCACGCTCCGATTGTGGAACGAGCTCCCTGCTGAGGCTTTCCCGGGGGATTACAGTATGGGGTTCTTCAAAAAGGGAGTAAATAGGTTTTTAAAAAGGTCGGCAAAGCGTTTGTGATGCCCCTAGTGTTGCAAGCGTCCATAGGCGACGGTGACTGCTTACCATCAGGCAGGCCGTAAGCCTTTTTGCTACCGTTGTAGTATAAAAAAAAATGTCTCTAGCTTTACTTTATGTATGTATGTAAGTCAAAGTGGGACGTGGTGCGATTACGACAACAATATATAGAATTCGAACAGTATAGGGTCTGGCCATTTATGCTAGCTCTCGCAAACTTCACATTAGATCGTGCGTCGTAGATGTAGATTAAATTAAATAGAGTTATGTGGAAACCGTGAGATTTACGTTTAGTTAAGTGTTGTAAAGCCTTCATAAGCTTTACTTCCTTTCTAAATCATATCAGGCTTAAGTTTAAGATTTAAAATATGCCTGTATTTTGAAAGAGGACGAAGGATATCATAGAAACAGGAGACCTATTTTTGAATTACGAATGCGATTTCGAAATCACCGCTGACTAAATAGTCAGCGGTGACTTTGAGGTCACGGATTCCCAAACATCCAATTTTTGAAAGTCGATCGCAGAGCTGCCAACATAGATAAAGTGCACACATAAATGTAAGAGTTCGGTTCCACGCAGAATGTGTAGCCGCTGCCGGTTATTGCCGGCTTAACCATCATGGTTATTATATATACCTATATATTATGTATATTCTCCAAACGAAACACAGATAACATTTCCAAGTATGACTTGATTACGAGTGGGTGAGGGCACTCGTAATGAAATCACACCTGTGACTAAGGTAGTATGTGACATTCAAAAATAACAATTATTGAAAATCGGTGATTATTAGTCACATCGGTGATTTCGAAGTCGCATTCGTAATTCAAAAATAGGTCTCCTGATGTATTTATTCTTGTGGGGATTCTTAGGAATAAATACATCACTTTTAAAAGGAAATCAGTTAACTTTTTCTTGTCACTAGTTTGGACCAATTTGAATTATGATTTAATACTCGTATAATTATAATAGACAATAGTTGTAGTACAAATTTATAACTATTTTAATAAGTGCTACCAAAATGTAATAAGTACAGGCGGACAAATCATATTTTAATTAAAGTTTTATATTATAAATTAACTGTTATATTTCTACGTTACTTATTAAACCCTGTTTGCTGTAGCGTCCGAATCGTCGCATCCCTAGCCTTCTTCTCGGCAGCCTTCTGCTTAGCCACGAGTTGGCTCTTATTAGCCTCTACCAGTGTATATGCTTTGTTTTATAGGGTGCGGAGTTCCTACATCGCGTCAAGCCATGATCATAAGAACTAACGCTTCAGTCTGAGTTCAATAATTAGGTTATTTCTGTTAAGCCGCCTTGATCGGTTTGGAATCACTATGGCCTACAATTTACCTATATTTTAGTTGAATATATACAATGCAAACCAATATAAGTGCGATTAGTTATTTTTAGTCTGTTTTAATTATAATGACGAACACAAGCCTTACAGTGCTATGTGTAACAAATATTTATTTATTTATATGTCCAATGTGAGCAATTCGTGGGCGAATTAGTTATGTGTGTATAGTTTGTGGTACTCAAGTATGGTATTCAATTAGATTATTCTCTCCCGTATTCCAACATACAGGCTACAAAAAACTGGAGGTTCGTTTTTGGGAGAATGTATAAATTTTTATAACAATATTTTTACATAATGTAGCTGAATTGCCTTTTCATACGGTCAAGGTACATGTTAAAAAGACGCTCATGAGTAAGGGCTATTATAAAGTCAATGATTATTTTAATGACGCCAATGCTTGGCGTTGATTTGAAGATATTACTTTCTATAGTTTAAATATTTGTCTTCCCATTTAAATTGTAAACACATATGTACGATGTATGGTAAGGACATAATTTATTGTAAATGTTGTTATTACTTTTGATAAAGCTTATAAGTTTCTTGCGCCCATTCTTCTTATCAGCTAAAAATACGTTCTGATTGGAAGGGTAGGTAAAAAACTTTGGGACGATTCAAAAGAGCTTCCTATAAAGTCAAATTTGAATAAAGTCAATCTTGATTTGATTTGACTATATTAGCCGCTTATTGCTTTAGCGTATTCTATTGCTTGAAGCACTTGTATATGTGAATGTACATGTGAAATAATTACCCATTAAGCTGAGATCGCAAGACCACATGAGTCAATGTGGTTAGGAACATTACGAGTTATGGAGCAACGTCTATAAGTATATCTTATCTAATACGAAGTACGATAATTATAAACACATATTATTCTTAAGTAATTAATTGTTGGTTAGCACGGATGATCGCGAGCTCAGGGGTTGGTTACAGTTCGAAATACCTTACACTCCTAGATCAGTATGATATTAAGAAATAATAATATCAAATAAACAGTGCGTATAAAGTAAGGAAATGAAACAAAAAACGACCAATTAATCTTAGTAAAAATTTACTAAATTTTTGGCATAGGGTCTCTGGATGATAGAGCACGCCACGAATCAACAATTTGGGATTCAGGAGACCTATTTTTGAATTACGAATGCGACTTCGAAATCACGGATGTGACTAATAATCACCGATTTTCAATAATTCTTATTTTTGAATATCACTGATGTGACTACCTTAGTCACAGGTGTGATTTCATTACGAGTGCCCTCACCCACTCGTAATCAAGTCATACTTGTGGAAATGTTATCTGTGTTTTGTTTGATTTTTCAGTCTATACATACAATATATATATATATGAATGTAGCACATATATTATATATGTATATAATAACCGCAATGGTTAAGGTATATAATGGCATCATAGGCATATATATATATACACATATATATATTATATATATATATATTATATATATATATATATATATATATATATATATATATATATATAATATATATATATATATATATATATATATATATATACAAAAATACAAAATACAAAATACAAAAAAGTTTATTTTCTTTAAATACTTAGAATTAGTTACAAATGTGGCAGGAGCCTCCTTTTAAGTTTTATGGACCTATATATATATATATATTATATATATATTATATATATATAATATATATATATATTATATATATATATAATAACCATAATGGTTAAGCTGGCAATAACCGGCAGCGACTACATTCTGCGTCAATCAATCGCAACCTTCGTCTCAACCACTTCTTGGTTGGGGTAACCGGTTCAGGACACTGTCCTCTACGGTGGGATCCTACGCCACCCGTAACGATGGGTGGGCCTTTGGGTTAGGCCGTTTTTAGGCCTTGTGGCTTCTTGTCTTCACCTTCATAGGTGAGGGACTTCTGTGGCTTCGTTGTATGTTTTAGTACATTCTGCGTGGAACCGAACTCTTACATTTATGTGTGTACTTTATCTATGTTGGCAGCTCTGCGTTCGACTTTCAAAAATTGTGTTTGGGAAGCCGTGACCTCAAAGTCACCGCTAACTATTTAGTCAGCGGTGATTTCGAAATCGCATTCGTAATTCAAAAATAGGTCTCCAGAAATATTAAAATGTTCGTTAAATTTAGGTTTATTTTGACAATTTTATTTTGGACAGAAATAATAAAACTCACAACACACAAACTAATATAAAGACGAACGAACATACAACGAAATCTTATTATTAACTAACGACCCTCCCCGGCTTCGCACAGGAGCAATGATACTAAATACACTACAGAAAAACTGTGAACGTTTTATAATAAGTAATAGACATATACCAGCGGAGTTTTCTTTAGACCTTTTTAATGTGTACAATACTTAGTATATTGTACGCTTACATAGCGTTTGCAATATAAGCGCAGAAAACGTGCTTATTTACGACATCACATTAGAAACCTCTAAATTTATCAGTGTTTCTCTACTATATTATGTATGTATTATATATATAAATCTTCCTTAAGAATCACTCTATCTATTAAAAATCAGTCTATTTAAAGTCGGCCAAGATGCGCCACCCTACGAAGCAAGCAATGAAGGCTAGTAAACAAAAACATATTTAGAACTAGAAACATAACTTAATGTTTAAAATGTTTCTTATTTTTATGTTGTTCTTATGTTAGTAAACTTAGAATGTAATTCATTTAGATGTTATGAAGCACAGAAATTTTGTATAGCAAATAATAGGTAAGGATTTGTATCATTAACACAGCTGATGTATGTACGAGTATATCGAGTTGCACGAGCCTACCCTAATTATGTTAGGGCAATTAGGCCTTAATAAATTACACTGGCTCAGTTATTAATTATATACATTATTTCTTCGCAGATATACGAGTATGCAGGTTGTTTTACGATATTTTCATTCATCGTTAGAGCGTCAGTTAAATATACATATGAAATGTAGCGGCCAAAACAACCATGGCCGCTTAGCACCTGCACCAAGTGGTACGTGAGCGACCCGTGACGCCGGTTCGCCCATGTGGTGAGGAATGGGTACATCGCCTCGACGTTTCGGAACAGAGTGTTCGAAATGGAGGCGGCATCCATCAGCTCCCGGAGCTTCTCGAACCACAGGCGAACCACTTCCACTGTGGCCTCCTCATGCGCGGATGCCCTCTCTCGCGGCGCTAAGCGCCGGTTACCGTTTCGCGCCTCCACACGGACGCGGTAGGCGGCGGCGAGGATGTGGGCGGTGAACTCCCACGGCGGAGTTCCCGCAATCAGGATGCCGCCGTATGGGACACCGTGCAGTAGCCCCGTACGGCCCTCAGGGCGACAGCTCGCTGGACCCTGTGCAGGGCAGGATCGAGACTGGGCTTTCCGCATCATCCCATTCATACTCCAGTGTCGAGACCACAGCACCACCGATTTTCCGACCATAGCGCCCATTTGTATGGAGATTTTTAAGAGTTTGATTTTTCCATACTAACATTATAAAACTTATATCACTAACGTGAGGTTGACATTAAAGGTATAGATAATTGAAGTAGCTACCAGAATACGCGTAAAAGTGGAATTTCCTGCAATTTAACTATCGAAGCCAAAGGCTGTAAGTAGTATTTAGTTGGTAGGCTAGCTTCTGCTGGAGGAGGTCACCTACCGATTGACTTAAATACTCACTGGGCACGGCTGCTTCGGTGAGTATCTGTGTCAAATAGGACGGGAGGGATCGACACATTGTCACCACTGCGCATCCGACCTCGACTCGGCCCAGCACACGCTGGCGGAGTGCCCCGTGTGGGCCTCCAAGCGCCGAGTCTTGGTCGCAGAGATCGGGCGAGATCTGTCTCCGCCGGCATTGATTGCGGCAATGCTGGCGAACGAGGTATGTTGGAGGGCTGTGGCCTCTTTCTGTGAAACAGTGATGCTCCAGAAGGAGGCCGCCGAGCGGGGTCGGGAGATGGCCGATCCCGCTCGAAGGAGGCGACGCCGGACTCGGTAGCACAGCTGCGGCGCTGCCGCGGGTCCCGGACCCGGGAGGGACCAAGCCCCTTCCGTGGCCGGGGGGCGTCGTCGGTGGTGGAGATCGGGGGAGGTATTGTAGCCTCCCCCGAAGAGGGCTCCCCTGTATCAGCGGGGGAGTGGAGGCTGGGAGTTCCCGGAAGTAGCTTGGTGTTCCCGGGGGCTCCCTACATGCCTGAAGAAGGCCATCCCTGAGGTTTTTACTGGGTAGGCCTCCCCCTTCTGGGGAGGAGAGCCCCACATAACCACCGGCTCGCCACAGCCGGGGTATGCAACGTAATGCATTTTCCTCAGGGGGAACAATAAAAAAAAAAAGGTAGCTTCTGCTAGAATTCAACATAACCATCCGTCGTAGACTAGGTGCGGGTGGTATCCGGTATAAGGTCGTCCGTGCACCAAGGGGTTGTTAAGACGACTAGAATAGTAGCGTACACCTTGTGAGGATTCAATACCATCCCCCGTGGGAAAAAAAAGCAATTTAACCGACGTGTTTGTCACTAAATCACTTCTTTCGGTTGAAACGGATATTGCTTAGAATATCATAAAATCGGTCGTTATTGAGATCGCCATGTGTCGTAGGAATGTATAGGTTAAGTCATATCCGTCCTTACAGAAGCTTGCACAATCAGTACCTATATGTTATTACAGTGATTTATCAGAGAGGAGATTATCAATAACAAGTTTGATTTGTAAATCAAAATTAAATAATATGAAGTCGATTTATGTTTACCACATTGAATCTTAATAAAGTGGGCATGTCATTTCACTATCAGGCGCATTGACCGGACATTTTAGCACTAGGAAAATGCTTAAAAGTATGTGACTTGCGAGTACATCCTTGATATGTAGCGTCTGCAAGGAAGAAGAGGAAATGGAACACTGACTGTGTTACTGCGATGCTCTAGCCTGCAGGAGACTACAAGGTCATGCCACCGAAGGACATAACAAGGTCATGGGTATGATTGACCCGGCCGACGGGGCAGTATATGTACTAGTGAGAGACGATACACAAAAGATCTCAATAAGTTGAAGTGCGAAAGCTTCTCCACCTGGGAGCCGTCCCAATCCACAAGATAAGGTAAGAACTTCACTGCCTGCCAGATTTAATCAAACTTTGACAGCAGAAGAAAGAATAATCAATCTACGGGTGTTACAGATAGAATATTTAATGCTATCAGAAGGTACTTTTTGTAGTAAAAATATTAGCTACAGCAGTGTTGTTCAAACTGTGCGTCCGGACCGCTAGGAGGTCGCGGAGTTGTCATAAGGAGGTCTCGGGATGTCTTGAAGTTCTAGTAAAAACGAAGATTGTTTTTTTACATCAGATGCGAAATCGACAACCAGTTATGTTGCCTCAGATAACTGTCAAATATCATTAAAATATTCTCAACTTAATGTTGAACGTATAGAGTTTAATGTACATTGGGGAAAAAATACATATGCTTGATATGCTGCTATCTGTTAATCACATGCTCGTTATTAATAATGTTGTCTGTTCTAGTATTTCAGTGGAGTGGCATTTTTTAATAACATAATAAAGTTCCCGAGATATAAAGAAGGAGGTTGAGAAAAATTTATGAATTTAAAAAATAATAATACTAGCGAAAAGTCTTTTGTCTTGGATCAATCGTGAAATAAATGGTCATGGCACTTGTAAATGATTCTTGAATTGATATCTACATCGCAGTTAAATGGAATTCCAACTTCCAACGCTATCTAATATTGTATCTACGTTATCTTTATTTTAAGTCTTTTGTTGTAAGACAGCCTCCGACTTTATCTCCAATCTTAGCACTTTTCAGCACTGTGGACGGTCAAAACTAATTAGGTTAGTAGATATTTTTGTTTATAATGATGACGTAAACTCGTGTTTTTTTATTTGCGTAAATCAGCGGAGAAACAATGCCGTGTTATTGAGTTATCTGAATTTCTGTAATATTTAATCTCAACACAATTCTATAGGCCTATATACTTTAGTTTGAATTTGTCAAAATTGGATAGTGTGAGGTATGTATATATCAGGGGAAGTCTGAAAGTAGCCCCTATTGTTGACAAATTGAGAGGAAATAATTTTTTCAACACACTTCCTCATAAAGTGGCTCTAATTCCATCGTATGAACATGTTGGTTCCAATAGTCTCTCCTGAGACCTCGCATGATTCTTCGTGTGTAGATATTCTTGTTTTTAATCACAGTAGTCACGATTTAAGTATTTTATTGATAAAATTTTTATAACACTTTAATAACTATAAATAATAAATAAATATTTCTTACCCTTACACCACTTAGCCTAGCCCAAAGTAAGCTCTGTAAGGCTTGTGTTATGGGATCTAGGGCAACGGATAGACATACATATATTATACATATATAAATAAATTTGGTAGAAATAAATTATAACAACCATGACTGAAGTATAAATGCTCGCCTTCATCACGCAAACATCTGCCCCCACCGGGACTCGAACCCGAAACCTCAGAGATGGCGACACCTTGAAACCGGTATACCAACCACTCGACTGCGGAGGTCGTCAACTGTCAGCAATATTGTCAGACATCCCACCAGGGGGGGAGGGAGGTTGCTAGGCGAAGACACGCAAGCGCGGTGGTGCCCGTCTACTGACCCTACCGAGAGGCTGCGTGGTCGAATCGCGAGAGCGCGCCCCGTATTTACCCAGAGAACTCGGGGGGGTTTTAGTGGGTCCTCTTGACCGGAGAGGCCCACACACGGTCCACACACGGCAGCGCGGTGTCATGGTGCATATGGTAGCATTTCCCCCCCTCAAAAAAAAAAGGGGGAGGGAGGGGTGGGAGGTACAGAAAATTTCAAAAATACTTCACGTAGTTTATGGACGCCCCTAATTGTACCTAACATATTTAAGATACATGTGACATCCCACAAGGGCAATGCAATGTTTACATTATTGTCAAATAAAAACATTACCAATTTTTTTACAAGTTCCTTACTCTCGTTAACTATAGTTTCACATTTTATTATGTTTCCGTATATGTTACATCAGAGTGGGTCTAAGTGACTGGTAGCGTCTTTGACGTTCAAAAGTGATTGTAAAAATCCTATTTGAAGATTCAATTTTTGGTTTGATAAATATAAAATATACATCAATACATAGTATAAAACAAAGTCGCTTTCGCTGTATGTCCGTATGTATGCTTAGATCTTTAAAACTACGCAACGGATTTTGACGCGGTTTTTTTTAATAGATAGAGTGATTCTTAAGGAAGGTTTGTATGTATAATAAATGCATAATATAGTAGAGAAACACTGATAAATTTAAAGGTTTCTAATGTGATGTCGTAAATAAGCACGTTTTTTTGCGCTTATATTGCAAACGCTGGATGAACCCTACGAGATAGACCAAAATAATGTACTACAGTATTGTACAACTTACAAAAATCCACAAAAAAGTCCGCGATGGTATATGTCTATCTCTTAGGGATAACCCACCATAACCATTTTTTCACTGCACCCGTGCGAAGCCGGGGCGGGTCGCTAGTTATAAATATAATGAGTATAAAGATTCAATGTGTTCCAGTGAGTCAGCCCCGGATCTTCAAATTTTTTTAGGTGGGGCAAAAACTGAAAAATGCCGCCCCCGCCCCTTATATTTATTTTTACGTTTATCATCAATATAATTTCAGCTGTCAGATGTCCACTAATTGATTGATATTTGGGCATATGCCTTCCGGAAATAATGCATCCATCGCTGTTTTTTCTGCACGAAAAAAGAAAACAGGAACTTTTATAGTTTGAAATAGTAACGTGGCACTTCAAACGCAAAAGTGGAAATATTACAGTTTAACTCAAGAGTTGAATTATATTTGGCGAGCAGAGAAATTAAATTTTAAGAAGTTACCTTGACTAGGTTGAGGATATTGCGTGATGAGATCGCTTGGAGTTTCGTGGGACCCACGAAAAGAAAGGCACATAGATAGATACAATACAGCATCCATAACAATACGCAGGATCTGTCTCCATTTTTATTTCTCTGAATGAATTACTCTATCAATGTCTTGATCAAGACATTGATAGAGTAATTCACGGTCGTATCTAAAACGCAATATTTCGGAGTAATTAATTTTATTAACGTTTTTTCTTCATTCTGTTTTTAAATTCATGTTTGTTGCTTAGATTAATAATTTTTAAGTTTGTTTAATAGTTAGTAATTTAGTTTTGGAGCGGTCCATACTTATACATATAGGTACTTTAGGATTAATTGTCTTTTATTATTTTTTACTTTTTAAAGGTAGCTTATGTTTTTTGTGTCGGTTTTTTGAACTATACCTACGCGCCTCGCTCGCGACTAATACCTAAGGTTCGTTCAGCACGTCTAACTCTGCGCTCTGGATATCGGTCGAGTTGATATGGCCATGAAATTTCTGCACTTATACTATTATTTATATATTATTTCTGTGGCCACAGTTAAGTAAATGATGAGTTTTCTATTCGTCTGTAAAGTGTGAATTTGGCCGCCCTCTGAACTTGCCGCCTGGGGCATGGGCCTCCGCCTGCCCCCCCCTAGATCCGGCGCTGCAGTGAGTTACAAAGCGTGAAAAGTAAGTAAAGTAGGTTCCCGCGGCTCCGTTCCCACGCGGTGCGATAACAGTCCCAACAGGGAGCCGTGCTCAAGGTGCTACTAATTTTGTAATTGCTACACTCTGTCGGTCTAGTTTCTGCAACTCCGAATCCGTAAAAAGCCATAACAATAATACATAAAAACAATACGAAACGAAGCGAGTAAACTAATAGCGATTCTTTACGAGTGTTCATTTATACTTTAACGTGTTTACTTTGTCGATATTTGATGCCGTAGCTTGTTCTATTGGTACTTCGCGTATATTCGCCATCTTAATTTATTTTAATCTAATCTATACAAATAAATAAAATTGGAGTGTCTGTTTGTAATATTAAAATAACCGCTTTCTACTACATGCATATGAATGTATATACGGTACACATACCAAAATACATATTTTAAAAATTTTTGTCTGTCTGTCTGTTTGTTCCGGCTAATCTCTGGAACGGCTGGACCGATTTGGGCGGGACTTTCACTGGCAGATAGCTTATGTAATAAGCAGTAACTTAGGCATTACTTTTAGAATAACTAAAAAAAACTTTTATTTTATTACATTTCACGCGGACGAAGTCGCGGGCACTGCTAGTTAGTGATAAAAACTAAAAGGCAGTGAATCATTATTGGAATTTTACCAGGTTATTTAGAATCTAGTTTAATATAGCCTGTGGTGTATTTATATAACTTATATATAAGCACATTTTATACATACTACACTTACAATATTAATTATATCTAAAAAACGCTGTAGCTAATATCTATATAATATATTAATATACTTTAAGAACATATATATTTATATGAATTTATTGTTATATGTCAGGAGATCGAATCTTCACAAGTCGTTGGAACGGCAATCTTTATTTTATTTCTTGTGTTCAATTTACGAATTTGAAAATGTTTTTCCAAATTATTGTGGTTCTTATGAATACAAATCATTTTTTGGTAAACTTGCTAATGTTATTATACAATTTTTTTAATAAGTCCTTCAAAGATTCTGTTGGTTTTAATTTAAATATAGCGCAAACTGTCATTTTTTGTACTATAAAAATACTTTCTATATTCGCAGCGGAACACACAATATCTTTAAAGTTTAGTTTACTTAAAATTAAGCGACATATTATTCGAGGCGAACCAGTTGAAAATTGGTTTATAAAATAAAGTTATATAGGTATCTACATGCAATTGAGCTGTGCTGTGCATTCCATTTTAATAAAACAAGTTACACGCGCCATAATTAAGCAAAAAACTGAATGAACCGCTCACGGTCAGCGCGAAGAACAAAGCGATCGGTGGACGGGGAACTGCTTGCGCCTGCGATGCCTTGACATTAAGAGGCTAGTGGCGCTACTCTCTATGGTTGATAGTCAGATAGAAGGCATTTGCATTGTTTTGAGTCAGCATAGCATTTTGTGCGCAGTAGAATTATCAAATTTATTATGATTTTATTACAAATGTGCTACCTACCTACTTATAAGTGTGGCGCAATATATAACAGACTAGCTAGTGCCCGCGAGTTCGTCTACGCAGGACACTTAACGTCATATTTTAAACAAATCACAAAACATCTTTAAAAAGTGCTATTCTTATAAATCTATGTGTTATTCTAATTTGTAATCTATATTATAGTAAAGTTTCATTAAAATCTATTCGGTAGTTTTTACGTGAAAGTGTAACAAACATTCATTCATTCATTCATTCTTACAAACTTTCTCATTTATAATATTAAGAGGGATGTAGTCTATGAAGTCAGCATTACAATTCAATTTTAATTATGGGGATGAACCAAGGGTAAGTATGTAACTAAAGCGATGTAATATGAAAAAGAAAGAAAGAAAAAATCAATTACTGCACTGCACGTAAATAGGTACTCAATTACTAATTTGCATTAATTGCTTGCAGTAAAAAAGCTACGACTCAGCTATGATGCAGTCAAATTAGGAAACGGCGCCGGTTTTTCTGACTCACCTGTATAAGTGTCACACAGCTTGGTTACGTAAAAAAATAAAATAATAATGATAAAAATGAGAATCGTAATTATAAACCTGTAGATTTGTGAGAAAAATTCTGTCTTTATAGACAGAAGTTTTCTCATAATAAACTCCTCCTATTTCCTGCTTGGCACAATGCCCGCAGAAATAGTATATACTCAATAGGGAGATAAAGTTAAAAAAAATAAAAATGAAGTATCGTTACCCTCTGCCTATCTTCTCTAAGTTAATGACTAAATAAAACGCATAGGGTTCAAATAATTAAATTTCTCTTTTCTAAATTTAAATAATATGATCATCGTGCCACATCGCTGTCGTTGTGGTGATCATGTTGACCAACTAGGTCATCACGGCCTATCTTGCAGCAGAAGCGCGGGGTGTGCCTCTCGCCATGCCAGCCTTAACGACGTCATCCGTAGGGCCTTAGCCAGTGCGGGAGCACCGGCTGTTTTAGAACCGGCCGATCTGCTGATACTCTAGCGCAGTCCCATCTTCGTGGCACCGCAGTTAGGGCTGGGTCTGCTGCTAACTCGGCTGAATCCTCAAACGGCGCAAGTATGCAAACATAAATAGTGGTTGCACATTTGAGCCTTTTGGGGTGGAAACTCTGGGGCCCTGGGGGGAAAGTGCCCACAGAGTTTTTAAAGAGTGTAGCTATAGATTGACCGAGGCTACATGTGACCAGAAAGCTGGATCATATCTAGCGCAGCGAATCAGCATCGCCATACAACGTGGCAATGCTGCTAGACTTATGGGGACGTTGCCTGACGGCAGCGATTTATTTCAAATATTGTATTTATAGTTTAGTTTTTAATTTTACTAAATAATTGAGTCACATAACAATAAATATGATTTCTATATTAATTTAATTTCTATACTAAATAATATTTAAAAAAAACAAATACTTGTTGTAAATGTAAAGTATACCGAGGTATTTTTCTTCTTTTGGGAAACTGACTGAATTTTCTTTTTTATGACGTAGAACTAAGTTGTCAAACTTTTTTCAGTTATGAGTGAATTTTCTTTTTAGTCACGTAGAACTAAGCTTTAGTGAGTATCTTTGTCAGCGGCGGCGCCTCTCACATCGCCCATCCGAGGTCCTGCCCTTACCTCGATCATGCCATTTGGTGCAACTGGCGGATGCCAAAGGGTGCTTAAAGTTTAAGATCGTGATGCAATTTTTTGTTTTCATTGATTCATTCATTGGCTTTATTTTATTTGTAAACTAGCTAGTGCTCTTGACTTTGTCTGCGGGGTTGAGGTTGAGAGATTTGTTGAGTTGAAAAAATCGCAACTTTATGGTTAATTGCAGATGCCATAATTACAATAAGTTGGCGCTATGCATGTGACAACTGCACCTGTGAAGGCGACAATAAAATGCCTATACTCTTCACAGATTTCGCAGTTTATTTATATATTGACTAGCGGCCCGTCCCGGCTTCGCACGGGTAGACATAAATAGGTACAGATATTTTTTGTCCTATTATTATTACTTTTCGGAGCGTATGCGATGAAAGACATATTATGGCAAATTTTTTTACACCTTCGGTTGGTTTTAATAGGAATTTCTAAAGTTTTCTATAGTAATCTAGTACTAAATATAGCCTATGTTACTCAGTGATATTGTAGCTTTCTAATGAAAAAAGAATTATTAAAATCGGTCCAGTACTTTTTGAGTTTATTCGTTACATACAAAAATACAAATCATTCCTCTTAAATATTAACACAATATATAATAACACTAATATATAATACTAGCTGTTGCCCGCGACTTCGTCTGCGTAAATTTCGACTATTTAAGTGACCCTCTATCCATTTCAGTCAAAAATACTAAATGTACAGACAAAATATTTTTACTGTCTTATTATATGTATAGATTATCATGCCTTGAGTTCATTAAAATGACGATAACTTTTTTTTAATGAACCGATTTTGATGAAACAAAGTTTAGATATTATTCTGAGTTAAAAACAAGCAAATAGTGAAAGTTTCAAGCAAATCGGTTCAGTACTTTCGGAGATAAACGTGAACAAAACATACAGACAGACAGACAGACAAAAAATTCCAAAAAATTTTTTTTGCTTTCTAATAATCTATTTAAGTGCCCCTCTATCCATTTCAGTCAAAAATACTAAATGTACAGACAAAATATTTTTACTGTCTTATTATATGTATAGATTATATATTAGTGTAGATATATTATTGAGGATTTTCAAAGTAAACCAGAAACTGTTTCTCTGAAAATACAAAGTTATTGTTTATTTAGTGACTCATTATGAAATTTATTAAAAATAGTATTATGTTGAGATTACGAAACACCAGAGGTAGAGTATTCCAGGATATTTCCGTCTTAATTATGTCTGCGGCAGCGAATTACGAGGTACCATGATTTTATATCTTAATGTGACAGGTTGTTAACATATTCTGTATTTTTGTGGGGTTGGCAGCTTTTTTGACAATCTCAAAGGAAGCACATTAATGACATGCTTGGATTTTGGCTACGGCTACGTGTTCTAATCCCTCACGGGACAGATATGTTGTATGATCTATAAAAAATTGTTCCCGTTTGGGTGATTCGATGTTTGTGACACAGGATGAAAGTCATAGAGTGGGGCGACGTTTATTTTAAAACAACATATACTATAACTAACTGCAACCCTTTAACATCTGGTGGCTTTACTAGCTTATATTTTGCAATTTGATTGTACATAAGCCTTAAGTTTTGGTAATATATCTTTCCAATAAGTTTAATATTGTTACTAGGATTAATTACATTGATTAGTTACACATAAGCCTGTTAATAAATTTGGAGATCCTTCACGAGAAGAGGAGACAGGATTGAAAGAGAATTGGGGAGCACTTTTCTTTGTAATACGAATAAACTTAAAAGCGAAACTTTCGAATAGAAGCGTAGTTAAAGTCGGAATACAGCTAATGTTGGTGGGCAGGGCGCCGGTGCCTCATTTTCCTCGCTATTGCGAAAGAGACCTGTCATGTGTCTTGGTCCGTAACTACCATTTTGCCATGTGCCTCGGGCTGACAGGCTCATAGCTCATATTAGTGTGTGTTGCAACACGACGGTTAGGGGTCGTTTATTTAAGTACTCTTTGCTAGGTACATAAAGAAAAATACTTTATTAATAAAGTATAATAATAAACTTTATTGAAAATAAACATTACAATTAGGAGCACAATTACTTAATTACTAGTTTTACCATTACCAATTATTGCGATCACTATCGCTAAACTAGGTTTCATACAAAACCTGTATCTTAGCTACAGTGCTCTCACATGTAATAAATTACTAAGATTATACGCACGACTAGTTTTGTACTGAGGGTTTACAATAACGTTTAATTTTTACGTTTATATTTTACATTATGTGCATGCGTATATGTGTGTGTGTGTGTTGTGTGTGTGCGCGCGCACGTTTGCGTGTGCGCATTAATACTTAAAGTTTCTGAATCATGAAATTACAGAAATAAAATTTTCCGTGTCATTGTAATTTAGCTTTTGTATCCAGTTTTTCACACTATTTTTACACTCTGTTGTATTGAAACTTTTCAGCACTTTATTCAGCTTACCATAGATAAAGGGGCCCAGGAAATCAAAGAATCTACGTGCGAACGCTGTACGAAACCGTAAAGACTTAATAGGGAGACGATGATCTCTACGTGTTAGCACCAAATGTGGTCCATAGTCAAGACATTTATGTTGGCGTTGAGCTACACAAACGATAAACAACTGTCTTACAGTAAGGACTTCACAGTATTCATAAAGAAGTACAGTAGGATAGAGAAATGGTTTAAAGGTAGATACTTTAAGTATGGCTCGTTGAGCGACTTCCAACGTCTTGAGAGTAGTTTTATGAGTACCTCCCATGCTATAATACCATATGATAATAATGATTGGCATAAAGATAGATACATTGATCTCAACATCCCCGGTGGCAGCACATGCCGCAGTTTTTTAAATACAATTATAATTTTGCGAATTCTGTTACTCAGACTTGCAATTATTTTTATTTTTATTATTTTTATTACACATAAATAAAAAGTGGGACTAATATAGTCTTAAGACTAATGTGAGCAAAGGCGGTCTTATCGTGTGTCAAAAACAAACGAATACATGATAATGTAGCATACGTAACTTCGGAGAAATTTCAGAATCAAAATCAAAAATTAATTTTCAAACAGAATTTTTATAATTACTTTCGCACGTCCAAGATTCTACATTATTGTATTCATAAAATGAATTCATAAACGGCGGGAGACCTTGTGCTGGAAAGAACTAGTAACAAAACCAGCAAGTGCTATATTTTTATCTTCTTGTGTTTTTATTTGACACTGGCTTCAGACAAATAATCTATAGCCAATATTTATATTAAGAAAATTTACAGTTTATTCAATTACTAAAATTTCTAGTTTTTTTTTATTCAAATATGATTTTATAGAAAGCTCTTTTGAATCGTCCAAATTTTTTTCCTACCACCCATTCAGGACGTATTTTTTTATTTTAAATACTCAATACAATTGGCAACATTACTATTGACTCATTAAAACGAAATCAAATATTACATCATTTAAGTAATTCTTAACAGTATAATAACCTTATTTCATACTAGCTTTCTGCCCGCGGCTTCGCCTGCGTGGATTTCGGGATTGGATCTACAGAGGGTTAAGGGTCATAGCTTTTGCCCACGGCTACATATGCGCGGAAGTCGGTTTATGGCGCGAAGGTTTCATCGCGCTTCCCGTGGGACTATCCGTTTTTCCAAGATAAAAAATACCGCAAAACCTGGTTCAAGAATCACTCTATCTATTGATGAACGATCGAAAACCGAATGAAGATCTGTGCAGTAGTTTTTGAGCGAAGCCTTTATTGCGCATCCCGTGGGATCTGTCGATTTTTCCGGGATAAAAAGTAGCCTATGTTACTCAGGGATAATGTAGCTTTCCAATGGTGAAAGAAATCGGTCCAGTAGTTTCGGAGCCTATTCATTACAAACAAACAAACAAACAAATCTTTCCTCTTTATAATATTAGTATAGATAAGTACTTTTGACAATTGATTTTAAATCTATAAAAATGCAAATTGGTAACATTATGTGGGATTTTTTTTGTAAGAAGCTATGTATTTCCATATTTGTTATATGGGCTTCTAGTTTTTTCAGCCTGTATGTTGGAACGGTAGGTTTATTTTTATTTGTCGTGTTTAGGGATGAAACGATACCGCTGAGGTATTGATACTTTTCCTCAATACAGTATCAGTCGTCAAGCATTGATACTTACTCGGTATCAATTAAAAAATATCGATACTTACTCGTATCGAATAATTTTTGCAAATTTATAATTAAATCCATAAATAGTGTTAAAATTCTATATTTATGGATTTAATTATAAATTATTTTTTCTCTGGCCATGTTCCCAATTCTATTTCGGGTCGACGTGACTTGTCTTCCTCTTTCACTCTCCTTTGTCACTCGCGATTTCGACATTTACTCCCTTCTTCAACATCCATTCATCTTTTCTTGAGTCTTCCTCTCCTCACACGCCCATCCACTTTTACATCCATAACTTTCCTAGTAACATAATCATTTCTCTCTTCTTAATATGTGACCATACTAGGAAAGTCTCCTTTCTGACAGTTTTTCAATAATAAGTTTCTTTCAGAGCACAGCTGCGGCGCCGCCGCGGGGCGCCGGCGGACGCGAGAAAATCGCGCCCGCGGATACGGCGACCCGGGAAGGACTACGCCCCTTCCGTGGCCAGGGGGCGTCGTCGGTGGTGGAGATCGGGGGAGGTATTGTAGCCTCTCCCGAGGAGGGCTCCCCTGTGTCGGCGGGGGAGCGGAGGCTGGGGGTTCCCGGAAGTAGCTTGGTATTTCCGGGGGTCCCTACAAGCCTGAGGAAGGCCATCCCTGAGGTTTTTAGTGGGTAGACCTCCCCCTTCTGGGGAGGAGAGCCCCACATAACCGCCGGCTCTCCACAGCCGGGGTAAACAACTTAATGCATTTTCCTCAGGGGGAACAAAAAAAAATAGGGGTTTTCTTTCAGACTACCGATATATTTACTCTTTACCCTATCCTGTTAGACTAATTAAATTTTCGAAAAGAAGTCTGCTTTTGTAATGCTTCCTAAAAATAACATTTTCTTTAATTGTATGCCTGTTAGACTAAAGCGAAAAATGGATGCGGTCAAAAACTTTAATTCAAGGTAGACAATACATATACCGATATGAATACTATTAACCGATATCTATTCGATGCTTGGTATAAAAGTATCGAGTAAAAAAGTACTTGGTACCGGAAGGCAAGTATCGAGTAAGTATTCATATTTACTTGTATCGTTACATCCCTAGTCGTGTTTAATTTATGAATTTGAAAACATTCATTAATACAACTCTTAACATAAACTTGATGTTATAAATATAGTGTATTTTGGCGCATTTCAGAAATTACCTATTAAATAAAAGATGGCGTATATCTGATGCTACTGACAAGTGACGTAGGCTAGAATGAATACAGATAATCAAGGATTTGTTTCGTTACAATAAATGACTATAATATCGTGATCTTAGCTTTATTTGAGACTTTGTCAAAGCATCGAAGCATGTAGCAATTTCCCTTATCCCAGTTCGTGAAGTAAGCGGGATCACGACGTTGGACGCATCACGAAGATTCAATTGGCGTCCTTTTGTAGTCACGAATGATAATATGATAATGTACTACAGTATTATCTACCTTAAAAAGTTCATCAAAAAAGTCCGCGATGGTATATGGCTATCTCTTAGGGATAACCCACCATAACCATTTTTTTTATTACACCCGTGCGAAGCCGGCGCTAGAACCATTTTTAAACAATATGTTACATATTTAATTATACAGTAATTATAACCATTGTCAAAAACCTCAATTGTTTATAAAACGTTATATATTCTGTATTTTTTGTTATAATAATTTTAAGAGATAAATAAATTAATCACTCTGGTAACCGAACCCACATCAGAGCGCACGCACTCTCCTGAGGCTGCGCTAAGCACCGCCCCCGTTCTGGAGGGCGGGAGCGTTAGTTCAAGCCGATAGGGTCCCAGGCCTTCCGCCCGACCAAAGGCTGTAGGTAGTGTTTAGTTGGTAGGCTGGCCTTCTGCTAGAGTCCAACATAACCATCCGCCGTAGACCGGTTGCGGGTGGTATCCGGTGCGAGGTCGTCCAAGCACCAGGAGGTTGTCATAGCGACCACTGTGGTGGCGCACCCCCTATGAGGATTCACTACCATCCCCCGTGGGAAAATAATAATAATAATAATAGTATGTTGAGAATACCGATTCTCGTTCGATCACATCGAGCGCTTAAACGAGCCAGCGTAATGAATGCTATTAATTGAATTTAACACACCACAATTACAATAGAGACGTCGATTTAAAATGTCTTTATTTGGACCAAATTAATATGTTGTGAGTGACATTCTCACAATGGCAGTGCTGTAATTACCCTATTTACGTGTCGACGGGTATAAATCATCGACATTACATCACTAGAAAGCTCGGTGCGGACAATGGTCGATTGTATCGACAAGATGCTATCGAGCGGGTTAACGCCTAATGGCGCATCTGTGGTTTGCGACGCTGTGATATATTTTAGATAGTACAGGTGACGCAAATAACAAAAGTTGCCAAATACATATCTTATGACGACCGCCATAGTCGAGTGGTTACAAGTTCTCTCTCAGGTCCCGGATTCGAATCCCGGTAGGGGCAGATGTCATGTCATGGCTGTTAATATGTAACTCCATCAAAAATATTTATGTATGTATAAAATATAACGGCGTAGAAATATCATTTGTGTTTTTAAAAAAAACTCCCAGAAATATTTAGATTTCTGGGAGTTTTTTTCAGTCAGCAGAGCCGACTTCGTTATCACTACCGTTTTGGTTATCCATGCTATTTTCAATGTCGCATCATACGTCTCGGAAGTAAAACATTTGGAGTCTTAATATGTCTTTACAATTTAAAGATAGGCAAATTAAAAGTTTTGTAAGTATATTTTTTAACATTAGCATAGACAATTTAATTTTTTATATTAATAAAATAATTCAAATCATTAGGTCATATTTATTAGTCATATATTACGAAAAATTATGAATCTATGAAAACAAGTAAACTCATCGTCATAAGTGTGAAGGCCAAAGCAGCGGACGACGCGCGATGGCTTCGGGTTTAATTCGGTTCGCGTTCGTGCTCGCTTCGGGGATTATTAATATTATACCCAACGAAGTGGGCACGGGTCAGCTAGTTATAAATAAATTCAACAGTATGTTTGGATCGTAGCAAGTGAAAAACTATGATCTCTGCCTACTTCCCAGGGAAAGAGGCGTGAGTGTATATGTATGTGAAGTTTGATGTCATTTAATATTGTAAATTAATGCACGGAATAAATTTAATTTAATTTTTTTTTATTGCTAAAGTTGACAAACAAGCAGGCTGCCCACCTGATGGTAAGTGGTAACAGTCGCCTATAGTACATGTGGTTCCCACGAGATTCGCAGCAAATCTGCAAACCTCATAAGAACCACAGTGTACGTTGCCAACTTGTGACATAAGATGTAAAGTCACAGTACCCAGTAATTTCATTGCCTATCTTACCATCCAAATCCCTATGCCTACCAAATAATTAAATAAAATGTCTTTAAGAACTAACTTGTGTGTATTTTATATTTTTATAAAGTATACGAATAGTCAACAAAATTCGGAACGTCGGGAAAACATATTTGTTTAATTTCAGTGTATAATAGCATTTTCATTATCGTCTCTGGCATCTTACACTGTGGTATGCCAATATCTCGGGATGAAATATATATTATAGCTTAAAGTGAAAAGCCGGTATTAGGATGAAGAACAAATGCATTTTGCTAATTTGTTGCGTCTATATAGCATCATACGAACATGTATACCTATATCAAAGTACCTACTATAAGTTTACATTCGTTTGCAAATGATATCGACAGCGTAATTTGTTGTCAGAAAACTTTGCACAGAGCCCCTAGCAAAACTTAATTATACATTTTTTATATTAAACTAATATGACTTCTTTAAAAAAATAATAATAAAATTGGTTTATTAAATAATATTACATTGCTTATTTTCTATAGGACTTCCGAGTAAGTAATCGTGATACTTGATTTGGGAATGTCCTGCTCCACCCTGGGGGTTGCATGGTATAATCGATCTTAACAAGTATAAATGTAGGTTATTACTTACTAAATTATATAAAACTTAACTTTAGATGTATTTGTTTGTTTAAGTATGAGAGTGTGTGTTTGTGTTTGTATGTGATTGTGTGTGTGTGTAGTGTGTGTGTTGTATGTCGTTATGTGCATTGTAACATTTTAGTAGGTACCTTTATTCAACTATGTAATTCTTTTCAGCAAATTTTCAACTTCATCGTACGACAATGATTTTAACCAACTTGTTATTCCATTTTTGCAATCAAACAAGAGCATTGGCTTTAGACAAGAGCACTTCTTTAGTTTACTATACGTTAAATACCTAACGAAAACGATAGCAAACTCATGGTAGAGTTACAGGAGTATATATTTTTTTGTTATAAATACGTTATAGTAACTATTTGGATTTCTGGGACCTTAGCAATTTTAATTAACATTTTTAAAGATATTTTAAAACTTTACAATAGTAGTAAATATAATAAATTTATTTGCATATGTGAGTTTAAAGCGAGCTGAAGAGTAGAACAATTATAAATTAAAAACCGTGTAGGTAGACCATATCCTAGACGCACATGTGTCACCCAAACCTTGGAGCAGCGAACTTCCAATTCAAAATTTTTCTTCAAATCGTTTACTATTACTGCGGCACGCCTGTGGAATAAGTTGCCTGAGAGTATTCTTGATAGTCGATCTGTGGAAACCTTCAAAGTTAGACTGAAAGAGCATTTTTTATCGCAACTTGAGTCGAACAATTAATTAGTTATGTTTATATTGTAGGTATGTTAATATGTATATATATTTATAGATATATGTATGTGTGTATGTATATATATATTATATGATTATTAATATATATTATTGTTATATATACTGTTATTTATGTATTTATAGTAATAGATGTAGTTAGTATTTTTTAAGGAAAGTAATTAGTTTTGCTTTGTTTTGTGTAGTGTAAATTTTCTATACTTTGTTGATTGCATTTTAAGTAGTATCCGCAATTTTATGACTACATCCCCAGTTAGGTTGGCTGGAAGAAATCACTATTAGGGATAAGTCCACCTATGTACATATTTTATATTTAATATTATTTCCTGTAAATTTTTATGTGCAATAAAGAGTTTAATAGGTTTTGGAATGATATAATAATGCCAAAGCCTACACGGTTTTTTACTTAAAAGTACTTTCCATGCTTTTCTTCCCAAATAAGATGTATAGTTTAAAGTCCGCATCAACAAACATTCCTAAAGGAATTGGAAATAAAATGTATGGATAGAAATATTTTTTTTTACGTCTTGGATTGATACATGTCATAACTAACTTCCACGCGAGATTAAAGTTGACGAATCTATGACTTGACTGTCAGAGAATATTCATGGTACTCGTATTCGACTTTGTATCCAGTATTTATTTGTATTATTGCGCAGATTTATTATCAAAAATTACATTTAATACGCCAAAATATCGTACACGTCACACATCACTGTTACAAATACCCACATGTCATACCAACTACCTACAAAATTCGGTACTATTTAGAATTGCTAGCACATATAATAAAAATTTCAAAACATTGGACCTTTTTGCGGAGGGCAAACGCGGATTTTTGCAAAGAGTGATAGAGTTGATAAAAAATAATCAAAAAGCTATATGTAATAATAATTTTTATGAATTTAAATATTATTTCTTAAATACTAGTTAAATTCGAAGTGTTGCTTGTTTTTGTAATTTATATATAGGTATATAATTTTTAAATAATCTCATGTGTGTTGCTTGTTACTGACTTATAGTTGTCTACTCTAAATTGTAATAATGGACAAATTAAGGGAAACCTGTTATTGGCTATACATTCTAACATATATTTATTGTCATTTAATCTAAGTTCATGCTGTTGGTTTTCTCAAGAAATAAAATAATAAAAAAAAAATATTATATTAGGAATTAAGTAAATAAGATCGTTTGTCATTAATGTGGCTTCATATAACAGATGTAATCACTTACAAAACACATCACCAGTATTCCTTTTAACCACGTGTTGAAAGGTTTATACTAGGCTTGTTCATAATGATTTAAGATTTGTGTATATGTAGCAACGCGTTCGTTACTTTAATCTCTAATCCGATCGCCCCTGAACCTTGCAACTTTTCTAACGAGCTTAAAATCCTGAGCTTTCGCAATCAATGGTTGTTAATCCCATCTGTATTAACTTACTTGTGTTGTAGAAGGAAAGGTGACAATTTTTTCTTGTATGGAGAATAGACCCACTACAAAATGTAACGTTTATTGATGAGACATACGTTAAATAATTTCTTATTAACCCTAGATATTATAAGGAACATTAGCTTGTTTTTATCTAACGGGAATATTGAGAAATCAATTAAAACATGAAGATTAAATAACCTAAAAATTCTTAGTAGTTAGTAGCTTTATTTTGATTTGTATTCAAATTGTTTTTTACGCAAATGCTATTTAACATTTTTTTATTCTTGAAAAATACAATCTTCTTTGGCCGCTACCAAACGCTCGAAATCGTATCATTTTTATGCATTCTAAATACTGGATACGGGAAAGAAAACGAAATCAAGCCGTTGGAAACGTAAACACAGAATTCGGTTGAAAACAAACCGACGTCAATTGGATGTCAGCGTAGGTACCATTCTGTCGCTGTCAAAAATGATGACGCGTTCCGTTTCACGACGATACTGGACTGACGAACTAATAGTTAAAATAATCTAAAATAGTGTTAAAATAATTATTGAGAGTTCAATTCTTTTAAATAAAATAAAAAAGAATTAATACACTATCCTTTATCTATTATTATATTTATATATTATTTGTATATATATTAAATCATCTTTAATTTTGATTTAAAAAACGTTAGTTCCTTTACCTCAAATGTCAGAAGTCATTACTAAGTTTAATTAATTAATTTTATTATTCCCGTTTCATTTTTACTCATAATATAGTGCAATTGCTTTTAATAATAAATTGATATTTTAGAGTTCAGTAATATCAATAAACGTTGCCGTTTTCTAGTAGGCCTAAAAAAAATTATCTCCTTTTTACTACTTAATTATTTATATACGATAAGCCTAAAAGTAGTGTGTTTAGAATCGATAATCAAATCGTTTGCAACTGGTTTGTCTAGTATTGAAAAACTTATTTTGTTCAAAATATGATTTATTTTTTGTTGTATCTTGTACACACACGTTTTTGTCTTATTCGGATCACACTTTTTTTGATCTTACTCAGATCGCACTTTCCTGTGTTATTCAGATCACACTGTTCTGTCTTATTCAGACCACACTTTTCTGTGTTATTCAGACCACAATTTTCTGTCTTATTCAAACCACACTTTTCTGTCTTATTCAGACCACACTTTTCTGTCTTATTCAGACTAAGCTTTTTATTGTCTTATTCAAACCACGCTTTTCTGTCTTATTCAGACTAAGCTTTTCTGTCTTATTCAGACCGCACTTTTCTGTATTATTCAGTTTACAATTGTCGGTCTTATACTAACCACATTTTGTGTCTTATTCAGACTACACTTTTCTGTCTGATCCAGACGACACTCTTCTGACTTATTTAGCCCACATTCTGTTTTCGCGCTTAGATGTTTATTCTAATATCAAACATAAATTCAAATCACTGCTAAAGTACAATTAGAAAGAGATAGTGTTATTGAGTCCGTATATTTTCACATTCCTTTCGAACGGTACTGAAACAGACATGAGTTTCATCTTTTGGTCTGCAGGATCGCAGCTTCACCGCGCGATGTCTGTGATGACGGCGCGACTGGATAGGAGAACTTTACAAGTTTAAAAAAACCCAATACTTTTTGGATATTTTTTTGCTTGCCACATTTTTGTATCGTGCAGCGGTATATGTATTATTATGTATTGTTTTGTATTGTTATTTTTATTGGTATCGCTTTCTCACTTTCTTTACTTTTTTACGAACTACCTGTCACACTTGCACTGGGCATATCGATTAGGTATTATCGATATTGAGAAACTAATACACGTATCGATCTTATGGACATATAAATAATTATGTGTAGATAAATGTAATACATACATGTTTAATTAATTGTTATTACATGAATTTAAACATTAGATTAAAAGTTGTTGTTTTTATTATTTTTTGTGAACTGTAAATAACTAAATATGTGCAAGTATTTATTGTGTAAATATAAATTAGCCGACACCTGATAAGAGTTTCATTCACAAATGTTAATGAATGAATAAAAAGAAATTAATTTGAGGCAAAAAACTGGAATATTATCACGTACACATTAGCTTACAAATGCTGTAACAAGTAAGGTCACTTGTGAATTAAATTCGTATGCGTTTAGTCATATAACTAGTGGCCAGTTTCTTTTTTAATTTACCAGCAAAGAAACATTGAAACATATCTATACTAATATTATAAAGAGGAAAGATTTGTTTGTTTGTTTGTTTGTAATTAATAGGCTCCGAAACTACTGGACCGATTTCAAAAATTCTTTCATCTTTGAAAAGCTATATTATCCCCGAGTAACATAGGCTACTTTTTATCCCGGAAAAATCGTCAGATCCCACGGGATGCGCAATAAAGGCTTCGCGCCATAAACCGACTTCCGCGTATATGTAGCCGTGGGCAAAAGCTATGACTCTTAACCCTCGATAGACCCAATCCCGAAATCCAGGCAGGCGAAGCCGCGGGCTGAAAGCTAGTTTTAAATAAATCGATGCAAAAGCAACCCTCATTGGTGCATACACGAGCAATCGATTTTAAAATAACGTTAACATGGTCAGGAATCACCCCTGAAGTTGTATGTATTTTCGTAGGACTAGCTTTTCGGTGCAGACGTTTTGAGTATAGTTCTTCAATCTGGTGGACTGAAAGTTCTCGAAGATCTGCATTGTGACTACAGATTGAAAACTACAGTACGGCATTCATTCCTCTTAGTAGGTTCCTCTCACAACTCACTGGACCTGCTAATTGCAGTCAAGTAACTTCGATACTGTCGTATTTACGTAAAACAACAAAATAATAGTGTGACAATTTCCGTTTAACCTATCTGGGTTCTGGGTGGTTATTCTGTAATGCGTCAATGAGGGATTTTAGAGTGACAGATTGACAGGATTTTCAAACCTTTTTATAGAAGGCGTTATGTTTATTAATTAAATTCAAACAACATTTCACAGATTAAAAATTGTATAAATAAATTACCATAGATCAGAGATTCCCAAACTTTTTTTGTGTCGTAGACCCTTTGTCGGTTTTAGGTAAACCCATACTTATCAGGAGACCTATTTTTGAATTACGAATGCGACTTCGAAATCACCGATGTGACTAATAATCACCGATTTTCAATAATTCTTATTTTTGAATATCACTGATGTGACTACCTTAGTCACAGGTGTGATTTCATTACGAGTGCCCTCACCCACTCGTAATCAAGTCATACTTGTGGAAATGTTATCTGTGTTTTGTTTGATTTTTAAGTCTATATATACAATATATATATATATATATATATATATAATATATATATATATATATATATATATATATATATATGTAGATGAGATGAGATGCACACATATTATATATAATGGTTAAGCCGGCAATAAACGGCAGCGGCTACATTCTGCGTGGAACCGAACTCTTACATTTATGTGTGTACTTTATCTATGTTGGCAGCTCTGCGATCGACTTTCAAAAATTGGATGTTTAGGAATCCGTGACCTCAAAGTCACCGCTGACTAAATATATACAATCAGTGTATGTTGAAATCCATTATCGTGGACCTCCATTATCAACTCATGGACCTCCATATATTTTTTTCGCTGATATTGATCCCTTTCTGGTTGTCAAAGACCCCTGGGGGTCTATATAGACAATTGGGAATTACTGCCACAGATTATACATACTATAACATGCAATATACATATTTTGTATTATTTGAAAATTGTGCTTGTTTACGTTACGTTACGGATTACATTAATATTACGAATAAAATACACACTTATACATACATATATTCACACTTCCTTCCCGTGAGAATAGGCAGATATCACAGTTATCCCCTAGCTACGATCCAAACATACATCCCCTTTATTGGCTGTCGGAAAATCCTTCCTTGATCGACAATCGTATTCGAAACTATACAAAGAAAAACATGATGTTCATCCAATGTTGCTATTAATCGAATAGACTATCTAAATATTATAACTATTATATATAAACAATCCATTATTATAACACTTACGAAAGGGCAAGCTCTCAAGACAGGCCTCTTAACTGGTCTAGAAATTAATACATAAGCTTAGCTTTTAAGCTTACTTACGTAGGAAGCTTTAACTGGTACTTATTTTTACGTCTACGAACTGTTAATATTCTAATATAAGAACAAAAACAATATACTTAAGAGGCAAATAATTGATAAGGAATGCTGTCAAAAATTCTTAGTAGGTATATTATTCGATTAGATTCGAAATATAGTATTCGATTTTCGAATATTCATGGATATAGTGATTTCGAACCTGGTAATATACTAATGTGTATTCGAATTTCGACTATTCCTGGAGATCGTATTTTTGAACTCGGCAATATAAAAATAACAATCCTTTTTTAAACCCCGACGCAAAAAAGAGGGGTGTTATAAATTTGACGTGTTTGTCTGTCTGTCTGTGTACCTTAAAATGTAATCTTAACATATATGTTTGAAATCGGCAAGACCAGAAATATTATAAGTATGCTTACCTTCAAAAAGTATAAAATAAAATTTTTTATAAAAAATTTGAAAAACCCCTGACACAAAAAACATACAACGCATTTTGGAGCGGTCCCCCAACGCGAAGTTTTATTTTAAATATTAATACTCGTACATACTTATACATATAGGTACTTTAGGATTAATTTTCTTTTATTATTTTTTACTTTTTAAAGGTAGCTTATGTTTTTTGTGTCGGGGGTTTTTTTAATTTTTTATTCTTTTTTTTATTGACAACCAATTTGTATTTTTAATTTGTATTAACTATTTAATTTAATTTTCAATTTGTATTAACAACCAACTTGTATTATGAACTAAATGACTTTATTAGACGTGCATACTCAAAGTTGTATGATGAAAATTTGATAAATTTGCCAACGAGGATAACTAAGACGTACATATTAACTTGTGCTTAATAAAGAAAATTAAAAATTCTAAAGTGCGCTACTTTGGAATTTTCTATTGTTGAAAAACAGAGAGCAAAGAGAATTTCTTGGTATGGTCACGTATTAAGAAGAGAAAAGTAGAGACTATAACTAATTTAATTGAACAAGGTCTTGATTCTTAAAACACGTCAGAGTTCGCGCTCTGTCAACACTTTGAACTTAGCTAAGCGTAAATCAGATATTACGACACGGTATGTATGGTCTATGGTAATTAATAAATATAGTTTGTAATCTATGCAATGTTGCTTGAATTTGTGTTATAAAGGCCATATATGAATAGGCTTGAAAACCCCGTTTATCTGTCAGTCAGAAATCCCTCATTTCCGCATAACGGAATAACCAGTCAGAAACTTGAGAGGATAAACGAAAAATATATAGGGTTTTCTCAAACTGTTGTTTTGTTATATTTTACGTAAATACTTATGATTACAAAAGTGTTAGTAGAACAATATACGTTTTATTGCGCACATATCAGCCGTAGCTCTTTCGAGATCACTCCGTCAGTTTGTGGTTCGAATAACGATAAAGTTACCATTCTCAGCACGCAATAGCACCATAAATAGCGCTTGGGATTTTGCAAACGTTTTCATGAGATAATTGTAACGTTTTTTGGAACACGAAAACTTATTCGATTGCATATGTGAGAAACATTAACGTTGATGCGTACAGATTTGTTAAAGCTATTGGTTTAATTTTAAACTAATTCATGTTTCTTATTTCAAAAATGATGTGACTAGTACTCGAAATTTACTAGCCCTTTTCTTTAAAGAGTTTTTAGAGGTAGAATTATGTAAAATCCTACCTGTTTCATAATTATTTGAATACGATCAGTGGTCTAGCCATGGTAAGTATGTTTACTGTGTTTACCGGCCCCCCTCAGGGAACTACCAAGAGTTTGAGTCTGTTATGGAGGAAATACTGAGAATTATTTGTAAGAAAAATAAAAAAGTAATTGTTTGTGGAGACTTTAATATAAATATATTAGACATGTCACAGCTGTCTAGCAGATATTTAAATCTATTTAAATCATTCAATTTAGTTAATGTCTTTGATGAACCTACTAGAGTAACACCTACGTCAGCCACTTGTATAGATAATATTTTTTGCAACAGTGATGTTACTAATAAATCCATAGTTAATTTCATTAATTCTGACCATAGTGGACAATTTGTGACTATTGAGCACCATCATGCACCATTGGTCCTTGAGGTTACTTGTAGGCCTATTACAAAACACGGTGTTGAAAAATTTAAAAATAATGTTAATGATTTTAATTTATTCTTTACCATTAGATGATAGTAACCCAAATAGTTTATATAACAGCGTCTTTAATGTTATCAAAAGTGAATCTAGTAAAATATTTAAACAAAAGTCCATTAAGATTTACACGAGTAAAAAGAAATTCAGTGACTGGGCTACACCAGGTATTTACAAAAGTAGGAGAAAATTATATGAGCTATATGCCCTAAAATCTAATTCTAGGGACCCTGAATTTATTGAGTATGTAAGAAATTACTCTAAAATATTTAAAAAAGTCTGTGTTACAGCTAAAAAACTTTTTATTGCCAATAAAATTAATGTTTCAAAAGATAAAGTAAAAACTGTTTGGAAAGTAATAAACCATGAAACAGGGAAAATAAAACAAAACGAACATACTTATTCGCTAAAGGTTAAGGATAAGTTAATTCAATCTGATAACGAAGTTGCCTCCGAATTTGAAAGGTTTTTCCACCAAATACCTATAGATACTACTTGTAGCCTCGGATCATGTTCAAACGGTGCGGTCGCCCTCCTTGAATCAAATGTAAACAAGATTAAGGAATCTTTTCATTTTAGACATATTGATGCTGAATTTATCCTCAAAACTTTTAAATCACTTAATAATAAGAAAACAGAGGATCTGTGGGGTATCTCAACTAATATTATTAAACCAATTATCTCTGAAATTGCGCCTCACCTAGCCCTAATTTTCAATAAATGCATTGATGAGGGGGTCTTTCCAAATCTTATGAAAAATAGTAAATTAATTCCACTTTACAAGTCTGGCGATAAGAGTGACCCTACTAATTTTAGACCCATTTCTATATTACCAGCCTTGAGCAAAATCTTTGAAAAGATTATTTATAATCAGCTATCATCTTATTTTACCCTTAACAAGTTATTTCATTGCAACCAATATGGTTTTACCAAGGGTAAATCCACTACAGACGCTGGAATTTCACTTTTAAAACACATTTTTGATGCTTGGGAGGGCAGACAAGACGCAATAGGTATTTTCTGTGACCTTTCTAAAGCATTTGATTGCGTAAGTCACGACACATTAATGAGGAAATTAGGGCATTATGGTGTCTCTATCAAATCACTCGGCCTTATTAAGTCATACTTGTCGGATCGAATACAAAAAGTTGTTATTAATAAAACTGAATCTGCTGGAACTTCACTAGTTATGGGCGTGCCTCAGGGATCAATATTAGGTCCTTTACTATTTTTAATATATATTAACGACCTTCCTTACTATACAAGCACTTTATGTGAAACAGTGCTATTTGCCGATGATACTTCTCTTGTTTTTAAAGTTGACAGAGGCAGCAATTGTTCGGACGAGGTAAATAGTGCTCTATCAAAAGTTCTACAATGGTTTACATTAAATAATCTTTCATTAAATTCGAGAAAAACCAAATTTGTTAAGTTTTCTATACCAAATGTAAGGCAGGTTAATACACCCTTAAATATTAATGGTGAAGTGGTATCTCTTGTTGAGAGTACTAAGTTTTTAGGCATACACTTAGATTCCAGATTACAATGGTATACCCATATTGATGCTCTGTCAAGCAGACTTAGCTCAGCTGCGTATGCTGTTAAAAAAATAAGGCTTCTAGCTGATGTTGAAACAGCAAGGTTAGTTTACTTTAGTTATTTTCATAGTGTAATGTCTTATGGCATTTTGTTATGGGGATCAGCTGCCACCATTGAAAGTATTTTTATACTACAGAAAAGAGCAATTAGAGCTATATATAATTTAAGACCAAGGGATTCCCTTAGGGATAAGTTTAAAGAAATTAACATTTTAACATTGGCGGGGCAGTACATCTATGAAAATATAATCTATGTACACAAATATTACAATAATTTCATTAAGAATAGCGATGTTCATAAATTAAATACAAGAAATAAAAATAAGCTTGCTGTTCCAAATTTTAGATTACGTAAAACACAAAACTCATTCTTGGGGAAATGTATAACTTTTTATAACAAGTTACCACACAGTATTGTTAATCTACCTTTTAATAAACTTAAAACTCGAGTAAAAATAACTTTGATGAGCAAAGGATATTATCGAGTCCAGGATTACTTGGATGATCGAAGTGTCTGGGACTAAAAAACCCTCGCTCGTTGAAATAAACAAATTGTTAATAAATTCTTAGGTAACTGTGTAACATAATAACATGTATATTTAACTGTACCTATTATAATAACCTTTTGTTACTTGTATAATATATTATTGCTAGTTTTTAAATGATTGTATGCGCGTGTCCTGCGGTTGATTTTTTTTTTTTTTTAGTTGTGCTAATTTACACGGGTACCTGTTTTTGGTAATTTGTATCCTTCTGTGGCTTAAGGGTGGTCATACTCTCATTAAAATCTCTTCGGCGGTGTCGTGTGAGGCGGGTCGTTACGTTCCCTAAAACATGGTTGAGCGAAGCGATGGCTGGTTCATGCGTCATGCTCGTGAACGGGTGCTGCCAGCGGAGATGAGTCTGCTCTTTGCTATACTGGGTACTACTCGTATTTATTATAATTTTAATTTAACTTTAATATATTCTTTTAAAACTGTATGACACGGCATTCCTAATATAGGCATGTTTTCTAAATATTTTTATTAATTATACTATGTAATGGAAAGTGACTTCATGAATTATCAATATTGAAGTCATTTTCCAAATTGACGACTCTGTATCTATTTAATACAGGGAAAAAAAAACAGCCCTTGCTGAGTTTCTTGCCGGTTCTTCTCAGTACAAGGTCTCCCGCCGTAGATTTGCGAACCGATGGCGTAGCTTTTCGACATTCACAAGTGCTTGTAACAGCCCAGACTGAATAAATGATTTTGAATTTGAATTTGAATTTGAAGTTATTATTGTAATAATACTCGCTGTCGTTTCGTTAGAACTACTCGTAAATATATGACAATGATTCTGTTAGATTTATGCTTAAAAATCCAAGTCAACTCTCACATGTCATATGATTAAGAAAAAAACAAATTGTCATTCGCTTCTCTATCAATGTTTCTTTTGCAAATATAAATTGGATTTCAATTTAAAAGGATTTATTTTATTTAAGCTCTGCGCTCATTTCCAATAGATTCCGTAATTTGAAATAACTTCCATATATTTCCGGTAGATATCGGAAAGATTGCACTAACGCTACTTTATCTAGGGGCACTACCATGAGCTTCTGTACTGTGGATAACTACTGTAAACTAATGTTCGTTTACAGTAGATATCGACAGAGTAATTTTGCATAGAAACTTGGTACAGCGCCCTTAGCGGGAATGTAATAAGCTGAAATAGTTTTAATGTAGTTGTTATATTGACAAGACTTATAGTTTACTATATGTTACACATCTATCGAAAATGATAAGAAAATCATGAGAGGGCCTTCATGAGTTTGCAGTAAATATCGACAGCTTATTTCTTTGAATAGAAATATTGTACAGTGCCCCTAGACGAAACGTAATAAGTTAAAATTCTTAATTATAGATAGGAAAGTCATGTGAAGAGCCACTATGAGTTTACATTCGTTTGCAGTAAAAGTTTGCGACAGCTTATTTTATTTTGGACTAGCTTTCCGCCCGCGGCTTCGCCCGCGTTATATTCGAATTTCCCACAGGAAAGATATGTTTTAACAATACTGCCATACAACCTTTCACCCCCTCCTTTTAACCTTTTACAACCCTTTTCTGCTTTAAAAGGTAGCCTCTGTCCTTTCTCAGCCTCTAGACTATCTGTGTACCAAATTTCAATTAAATCGGTTCAGTGGTTTTAACAATATTTTCATACAACCTATTATCCCTCCTTTCAACCTTTTACAACCCTTTACAACCTTTTTTGTATAAAAAAGTAGCTTGTGTCCTTTCTCGGGCTCTAGACTATCTGTGTACCAAATTTCATTTAAATCGGTTCAATAGTTTTAACAATATTTCCATACAACCTATTATCCCTCCTTTCAACCTTTTACAACCCTTTACAGCCTTTTTTGCATGAAAAAGTAGCCTATGTCCTTTCTCAGGCTTTAGACTATCTGTTAATTTCATTTAAATCGGTTCAGTAGTTTTGGCGTGAAAGCGGAACAGACAGACAGACAGACAGACAGACAGACAGACAGAGTTACTTTCGCATTTATAATATTAGTATGGATAAAAACTTTATACAGCAATGAAACGTAATGAGCTAAAATTCATCATTATGTAATTAATAGATTGACTAGATTTTTATAGTTTACTATATGTCAAACATCTATCAAAAGGATAGCAACGCCATAAGAGGGTCACCATGAGTTTACATTCGTTTGGTGTCGATATCGACAAGTTATTTTTCGAACCTTAAGAAACTTAGTGCAGCGCCCCCGGCGGGAGTAATGTTTATTGGAAAGTTGTTTTTAATATAAAATAGATAGATTAAAAAAATATGGTTTATTATACGTCAAATTCGTTTCGAAAACTATAGCAATATCATGGTAGGTAGTACCATTATAATACAATAAACGTGCGTTGAGAAATCAGGCAGTAATCATTGCCATTACAGAAGATAAAGAAAACCTAATTTTAATAATAGTAAATCTTTACAGTCGCGCGGAATAAAGAAATGTTTAACAGAACTTTTGCAACTTTTATCTAGAACAGTGTTTCCCAACCCTTTTTAGGCCATACCCCACTTTAAAATTTCTAAAATTTTTATGCTCCCATATATAAATTGTAACCTTTAAAAATTGTTTTGTTCCCTTGAGAAATATAAATGATAAGTTTTATGAGCAAATCGCTATGAAATTGTTATCAAAACATTATAAGTAAAAATTCAAAATATATAATGAAAAATAAATAAAACTACAATAAGCTAAAATTCAAAATAATATTAATATAGATTTTTCAATATTCATTTGTTCTTTTTTGTTAAATTTGTCACCGATATTAAGCATTGCATTTAAATAACCCAGTCGCGTCGAGTCCATTTTTTAATTGCCCCCTTAATTATCAAATTGCCCCCCTGTGGGCCGTGCGCCCCACGTTGGGAAACACTGATCTAGTAACTAAAAGTTAATAGAATCAATTGACGTGTAAAAGAGTTAAGTCACAATCACAACTGAGCCCTCGGAGCGAATTAAAACAGAATGTCATAAACAAAATAACAAAAGCAATAGATTTATTTCAAGTAATAACTTGTTGATGTAAAAAATAATTCGATCCGGTAGTTGCTTCACGCTGCGTAATCGTGAAGTTACCGTCGCCAAAGGGCCGAGGGTGAGTTCCACAAACAAATAAATAACTGACACCCATTTTAAAACAGCACTTGACATGTCCGATTAATATGAAATATGAAGTACGAAAAATCAAGATTTAACTAATTTTCATATAAATATATCATTCCTAAGTGCACAAATTCAGTAATTTCTCCTGTTGGTAGATAAATTAAATATGAATACAATCGATGTATGCACTTTTTTATTTCCGCAAGCGTATAAGCTGAATAACCAAATAAGATTAAAAATCTCACAGGAATGACCCGCACTATAGGAGAATCAGGTGAGCAGTCTGTTTGTTTGTCATTATACCTCATCAAAAAGCAATGAGGTGCTTGGGACAGTAATCATAAATTTTGCGAGAATAAGTTAGCTTGCAAAATTTAATAGGTAATAACTTTTGCATTCTTTATTGTAATTACACAGTTCCTTGGCCATTTGTTTAACCTTTTGGTTGAAATCTCATGGGTTACCAGTAAAGAAAAACTAAATTGTCTTGTGTATATTAGCTTGTTTGTATTTAGCTTGTTTGTATAAAAAAAATTATGGTTCTTATTATGTACATAGGTATTGAAAATAGGAATTGAGGTAACTAGATGTGTTAGGGTTATTAAGAACGGAGTACAGAGTTATTTGTATTTCTACGCTGTCGTATGGGTAAGCACTTTAAACACTATCGGTGTTTGGAGATATCGAATTTCTGTCGATATTAAGCGATTTGAATACAGTGGTTAAGAAGTCAAGTTTGCTGAGAAGATCTGCACAGAATTTTTTTTTTTTATTGCTAAAGTTGACAAACAAGCAGGCTGCCCACCTGATGGTAAGTGGTAACAGTCGCCTATAGTACATGTGGTTCCCACGAGATTCGCAGCAAATCTGCAAACCTCATAAGAACCACAGTGCACGTTGCCAACTTGTGACATAAGATGTAAAGTCACAGTACCCAGTAATTTCATTGCCTATCTTACCCTTCACGCCGGAACACAGCAAAGCGAACCCTGCTGTTTGGCGGCGGAAATAGGTAAGACGGAGGTACCCATGCAGACGACCCTGGTACAGAGTCTACCTCCTAGAAGAAATATAATATATAGGAAAGATCAAAGTCTGTAGAAGCATTTTTTTAAAGTCTGTCGGTAAGTAATTCTTCTAACTTTTTCACGATTACATAAAAACAAACAATTTAATTCAGCGTTACATTTCGTGGAGCCATTCCTCTGGACTGTCACAGTCTATTATCGGATATGATTAACTGAAATATTGTAATTTTGTTGTTGTCATAACTGTGTTATTTTGTTAAGCAAACATAAAGTATGTTTGACCTAGGGAGATTTCATTTATTTTTGAGACCATTTCTATGTTATTGTATTATTACTAGAGATCGGATAATCGGATGCATATTTACCTAAAGTTAGTTTAAGACAAAGTATGGAAACAGCTTTTTATTGTTTTGTTAAATAAAAATCCCGGGATTGCGGAATTTTTACCTAATTTAGTTTTTGACAAAGTATGGAACTGTCTTTTTATTTTATTTCCATAAATAAAAATCCCGGAATTCCGGTACTGTAGAACATTTTGGTCTCACTCACACTCATTAAATCGGAAGTTAACTCAGAGTGAGATACTAGACCATACTTACGCCCGGGCACCATTTCTGTTTTTTTATTCAATTATTTAATTGATTATTGTTTTAGTCAAACTAGCTCACTACTTTCGTATAACACTCTTCATGTAATAAATCGTACATTCATAAATCGCATGGGGAACTGAAACTAAACTTCATGTAAATACGTATGCATAGTTGTATAAATGAACCCGGAGTCTCGGTCTTTTGAAAATAAATACCACGTGCTAATTTAGTAATTTTCAAACAATATCACTACGTTAAATTTGCAGTCCCGTATTTTCCCGGGATTTTTATTTAACGAAATGTATTTTAAAAAGCAGCTTCCATAATTTGTGAGCCAAAAATTAACTTTAGGTAAATATGCATCCGATTATCCGATCTCTAATTTATTACTTACTAAATAATTTGTACTGTATTAAAATGTTAAAATATAGATTATAAAAGATCTATTGTATTGTTTAAAATTGTAATAAACTATGTAATCTATTAATTTACAGGTCATCAATTGTTATTGTAATCATAATTCACTTTGACATTTGGTGCAAAGACGAAACTTATTCGTAAAACTAGCTACGGTTTGCGACTTCATCTGCGCAGGATTATTATTTCAAGTAGCTTATATTAACGTGGCGGTTATCTTTATATATTCTAGCCTATATGTTATTCTGATAGATAAGCTATATTATTATAAAGAATTCATGAAAATCCATTCAGTAGTTTTTATGTGGAAGAGTAACAAACATCCATCCATACAAACTTTCTTTATTTTTTTATACTACTTTTGTTATTTTTTTATATTTCTTAACAATTTTTTTTCTGAAATGGCTACGTCTTTCTAATGTAAGGCAATAATTTTGCAAGAAATAATATAATATATAAAAAAAGTTGTGATGTGTTTTAAAATTTGTAATTGCAAAAGAAAAAAAATATATTAGATCTTTGTTTCTGAAATACATCTAGCCCCACCAATAGTTCTGTGAGAAACGAAATGATGACAATCGATTAATTTTGCATTTTGAATTATGATCAAATCATTATGATAAACGATTTGATCATAATTCTAAATTCAACATAATTGAAGTTGTAATAAAAATGCTGGCCAGTCTCTCTATTTTAGTTATAAGTAAATACTTATTTATACTCGTACTACTCATAGTTGTACTACTCACTAGCACCAAGAACATGACAGAATAATTTAACCCGGCGTGAGTGAGGTTGGGTATGTCATACCCGAAAAGTTTCTAAACGCAGATATTTTAATGTTACTGTTGCCATGCAAGTCCTGGTGTTTCAGTAGCTGGAGGTAAAGATGCAAGGGGTGAGGTACAGTATCGAGTTTAGTGTTGCACCGGCGGCTACCGTAGATACACATACGTACACGCGGCTGGGGTACGGGATTGTTGATTTGTAGGTGTAATTTTGGTACCCGGGAGGGTACCGGGGGGCGTCGTCGGTGGTGGAGATCGGGGGAGGTATTGTAGCCTCCCCGAGGAGGGCTCCCCTGTGTCAGCGGGGGAGCGGAGGCTGAGGGTTCCCGGAAGTAAGGCCATCCCTGAGGTTTTTAGTGGGTAGGCCTCCCCCTTCTGGGGAGGAGAGCCCCACATAACCGCCGGCTCGCCACAGCCGGGGTATGCAACTTAATGCAATTTCCTCAGGGGGAACAAAAAAAAAAGGTGTAATTTTGGTGCTCTATTACATGATGATATTTATTATAATTAGAAGACACTATTGTTATGTTGATTTACCAAAGTTGCAATTTACTCTAAATTAGATTTTTATACCATAACTTTGTATTTTTTTGTATAATGCTGGTATTTTATGTATTCATCCTGTTAAAAAGTTAAGCATAAATGCTAATTACACAATCATAGTATCAACAATTTTACATCAAAATTTTGGGTATATCATACCCACCTCATAGCCGGTGTGACAATATCTCACCTCATTCACGCCGGGTTAAGAACATTCACTAGTCTGTCTGTATGTGATTATGGATAAATGGGTTATGGTTCAAGATCGCGGTGCAGACTCTGATTACCGTGGTCAATTGTGGCGTGTAGCAAATTGCAGCTTGCGGAGGCTGCGAAGGACGTTGTGATGCGGGCAATTAGACAAAAATATGACGATATGATCGCTATGAAGTAATTATTGGAGCCTAATTGGTCTTGGGTTGACGACATTATAGGATTCGCTGTGCTTCTTTTGTTCTTAACTTGGTGAAAAAGTAGTTCCTTCAAATGAGCTTATTTTTTGTTACAGTCAATTTTGTAATTTTGTTTATCTATATATAGACACATAGACAGGCTATCATTATTACCATAGATAAATTAATAATAATACATTCTTAGGCCAAATTTAATGATATACTAATATTTAATTATATACTAGGTACTTTATAAATTACTAGCTTTCTGCTCGCGGCTACGGCCACGTGGATTTGGGGATTGGGTCTATAGAGGGTTAAGCGTCATAGCTTTTGCCCACGGCTACATATGCGCGGAAGTCGGTTTATGGCGCGAAGGTTTTATCGCGCTTCCCGTGGGACCATCCGTTTTTCCGAGATAAAAAATACCGCAAAACCTTGCTCAAAAATCACTCTATCTATTAATGAAAACCGCATGAAAATCTGTGTAGTGGTTTTTGAGCGAAGCCTTTATTGCGCATCCCGTGGGATCTGTCAATTTTTTCGGGATAAAAAGTACCCTATTATTTAATCCGGACTTTTATCTTTACGTCTGCAAAATTTCAAAGCAATCGGTTCAGTAGTTACGGTGTGAAACCGGAACAAACAAACTCATTTTCCGATTTATTAATATTAAGGATTATATACATATTGACAAACGCACAACACAAGGAGATAATTACAAGAAGAGATCCGCTATAAGCCTCTTTGCACAGCGAAATTTACGTCTAATTTATCAATCAAAATTAAATCGAAATCAAAATCAAATTAACTTTATTCAAATATGACTTTGAAACCTCTTTTGAATCATACAACTTTTTTTCCCACCACTCAATCAAGACGTAATTTTTAGCTGATAAGAAGAATGGGCGCAAGAAACTTATCAGCATTATCAAAAGTAATAACAACATTTACAATAAATTATTTCGTAATCATACAGCGTACATATTACAATTTATACTTTTAATAGCTGTGCCCGCGACTTCGTCCGCGTGGAATGTAATAAAAAAAAATTGGTAATTTTTTTAGCCTATGTTACTCCTTATTACATCAGCTATCTGCCAGTGAAAGTCCTATCCAAATCGGTCCAGCCGTTCCAGATATTAGCGGGAAAAAAATATATGTTTTGGTATGTGTACCGTATATACATTCATATGCATGTAGTAGAAAGCGGTTATTTTAATATTACAAACAGACACACCAATTTTATATAAATATATAAAATATATAAATATTTGTTCCACTTACACCAATTAGCCTAGCCCAAAGTAAGCTCTGTAAGGCTTGTGCTATAGGATCTAGGGTAACGGATAGACATACATATATTATACATATATAAATATTTTTTATTGAAATATATATCAACAACCATGACTAAGGTATAAATGCTGGCATTCATCACACAAACATCTGCCCCCACCGGGATTCGAATCCGGGACCTCAGAGATGGCGACACCTTGAAACCGGTGTACTATCCACTCGACTATGGAGGTCAAATTTTAATTATTTGTATAGATTGCAATTTATACGGGTTATTGTCTACGCTACTCCGCGCCACTTCATTGTAAGAACAACGCATTTTGACCAATTGGTTAAAACAATACGCATTGCTCCGACAGACTTCAATAGTAAAAGTGTTAGGAAGTGTTACGAAGTATTGGTCGATTCATTTATCGAAACTATCAAAGTTTGGTGGCTGATTCTCACTGGATTGAAAAAGTCACTCAATTAGAACACTGGACATGTGCAGTGCCGCCATTTTTTAAGTATTGTTTGACTTTTTTCGAGTAGACGGATTGTATTTTACATATATTATTAAATCATTGTTGCTTAAATCACGTGTCTTTATAAGACACGGTCGTTTAAAAGTAGAGATCGGATAATCGGATGCATATTTACCTAAAGTTAATTTTGGCTCACAAATTATGGAAGCGGCTTTTTAAAATACATTTTGTTAAATAAAAACCCCGGGAAAATACGGACTGCAAATTTAACGTAGTGATATTGTTTGAAAATTACTAAATTAGCACGTGGTATTTATTTTCAAAAGACCGAGACTCCCGGTTCATTTATACAACTATGCATACGTATTTACATGAAGAGTGTTATACGAAAGTAGTGAGCCAGTTTGACTAAAACAATAATCAATTAAATAATTGAATAAAAAAAACAGAAATGGTGAATTTTTTTTTAACAAAACAATAAAAAGCCGTTTCCATACTTTGTCTTAAACTAACTTTAGGTAAATATGCATCCGATTATCCGATCTCTATTTATAACGCGTGCGCGGGGACACAGATCCAACGCGTAGAGGCCTTTAAGCGAAATTTTATGAAAGCGTGCGCTTAGTGTACCAACTGGGTTTAATCTCTATCTGCACCATGAAAAATGCAAGAAGAAGAAAGGACTATACCCAGTTAGATGCACAGAAACTATTGTCATTAGTAGTCAAAACGTTTGTGGACTATTGCATTTCGATTTTAGTGCTAATAAGAACCGGGTTGTGGAAGAGACTCCGGTCACCTGCCTTCTCAAAGCCTCCTAAATGATTTAAATATGGCAGGTTGTGACTCGCCGCTCACTAAATGGGCCCCCCAAAAAATCAGACCAATAGCAAGGGAGCAACATTGGTGTGAACGGCTAAGGGTGTAGAGAGGTCTGCAACAGCAATCGAGACGCCGTCGACGTTATGACAATATTAACTTATTAATATTGAATTTACAAAATCTATAAGTCTTAATTAAACATGAAACGATTCACATATATTTTGACACCTTCAGCTGATTAGAGAAATTTCTTCTATAGTTGTGTGAAAAATATAGCTAATAATTATATATAATTAATTAAGCGAACACATACAATTTAGTTAGTGTTAACAACTACTAATAAATTTAAACCACACGCAGCAAAAAATATTATACATACATTTAATTTAAATAAATAATACATGTTTTGTTTATATTTAATTGTGTAATTACTTAAGATACTCATAGATGGCGCTGTAGTGATCCTATTCGCCTCGCGACTTTGTGCCTCACATTTTTGACGTTTATCTGATTGACGTTTGTCTGACATTGACTGACGTTACTTAATTAATATAGATCTAGTTTTTCCATTGAGCTTGCGCATTTTTATTCACAATCCATACATGTTTTTTTAAAATCTATATTTCATAATTCAGAGTAAATAAAAATATAATATCAAATATGGAATATATAATGAAAAAGCAAAGAATTTAATATGCACTTCTAATTTCAATTGCTGTTTCGTCTGGCCGACAACCGATCGCTTATGATAAATGTAGAAACTTCATAAAAAATGGCGGACCTCGACGTGTCTTTTATACTGATTAACTGAGTTGTAATTACCGTTCGAGAAATATCTCAAATTAAATTAAACCAAATAATTCATTGCGATTATGTGGTGAAATTTTTCTTGTAAGTTACTTAAGTCGTGACTACACGAACCTACATGATGACCAATATACATATATTAATTATAATAATTACTTATATAATCAGACATAGACATAGCCATTATATTTGAAAACATTAACAACGTTAATATAATCTGGTTATATTTAGAACCTAATGGTTAGCACAACTTTTATATCGCACCTTTAGAATTGAAGTGACCTAATCCAAAATTCTTGATTTTTGGTAAACGCTAAAAATGTGATTGAAGAGTTGGTAATTTTTTTGTTCTTATATTATAATGCTTTAAGTTGTACGTTAATTATCTTATTTTTTATTGTTAATGGTAGTATATGAATTGTTTTTATGATTGTATACTAAACTAGTCTGTATAACTAATTAGAACAAGAATTTTGGATTAAGTTACTTCAATTCTTAAGGTGCGATATAACTTGTGCAAGAATCGCCACTCAGCTCGATAATTGATATAAATAAAAGCTTAACGCATTTAAATAGAGATTTAAGACCAACAAATCAATACGATGACGATATTGTTGCACTACTACCTTAAAAGTAGTACTACTTTAAAAGCCAACCAAAGATCATTGATTGTTTCTTAATGGGTACTTTACACGCTAGCTTTATGTCTTGCACGCTATCCATTGAATGTGTCTTTATCACCCATTTGTGTTAATGTCTTATTTAGCAAGAATGCTATCGTAACTATTGATCGCATCAAAAAGATATCAACGAGTTTCGCAAAATTAGCAAAAAGCTGTGAGAACTAGAATCTTTATAGAAATATTGTGCACGAAGTGTAAAAAAACAGTAGGAAACTTGATATGAAATAATATTCTGAGTGAAAACTTTGTTTTTAGAATTGTTTCTGAAGTTATTAAGTATTTATGGGATCTAGTAGATTTGTGATACGTGTCTAAGGAAAGATGTATGAAAAACATTTCGAATAAAGCTCTGCTTCTGCAGCTTCAGCATAGGTCACTCCAAAAAAAAAGAGATTTGTGCTTTCGTATGTATTTTAGTGAGTTTTGCTTCTATCTCGGTTTATTTTTATTAGTAAAAGGGTAATGGCATAAAGCAACTGTTTCAAAGCAAGCAAAGCAAAGCAAGTTCAATTATTGTATAATATTATCTGTGGTACCAATTTTATGTTTTACTTTTGTGTTGTCTCTTACTTTCTGATTAGATAGTTTGCTTTTGTTAAGATTTCTTTCTAAATTTATTTAAAACTTTATCTTTATTAAATTATTTTATGAAAATTTTAACTGTCAATACTACCACGTGTCAAGGTCAACATCTTAACCAATACACCCACTTTGTAGTCTCCGTCCCGGTTAAAAGTTTCGACTGAATTTTTGAAAACCTTTTATTTTGTGTAACTAAATTCAATTATTCATTGCTAATAACTTCGTCATCACCAAATCATACCCTTCACGGTACCGGTAGCTTGTGTTTCGTTTTAGGGTTCCGTACTCTGTACCAAGAACAGGAACGTGTGGAGGTATCAAGTTTAAATTAATATCAAATAATAATATCAGGTCTATAATAACATAAAAAAATCAAACTAAAATTGATGCGATCAGAACATATTGCTATTTATGCTCTATTAATGCCGAATAATTTGAAAGTTCCAGGGTAATCAAAGCTTATTAGGTATTTCCTGTTACACTAGAGTCTGTAAATTTGATATGAAGTAGTATCATATAGCATAATCAAAGGAAACATTTAAAAAATGATAAATTTGTAATTTCTATAGAAATAAAATGCGACCATAAATCCGATTCGCACTTTCTGTATTTTTTTTATTGATGGAAGTTTTTTGTGATGAAGAGATGTTTAAGGTTGATTTGTCTATGTTGTCTGATACTTCATTGCAAGATGCACCGTCATATATGTGTATTATGAAAAATAATAAATATAGATACAGGAAAATTTTTAATTGATTGATAATTAATACCAAAAAATAAAGCCCATAAAAGTGATTATTCAATTGAAAAGTAATATACAATTTTCAACCTTAAGTATTTAATTAGAAAGAAACTTTAAGAAAAAACACGGTACAATTATATTTTTTATAATTTACGTATTTCATTTAAAACTAAGATACTAGAATCATTTTCAGATTTAATGATTTTAGGAATACAGTATCTATATTTGATTTGATTTTAATTTGTAAGTTATTATATGTATCTGCGCTACTTACACTTGGAACTACTAGCCATTCGGTTGACTGGTAGAGAATGCCTTGTTGCATTAAGTCCGCCAATTGTACCCAGTTTTTGTTGTGCAATAAAGTTTAAATAAATAAATAAATATATTTGATGTTTTGTAGATTTATTATTAAGAAAGTCATATTAGTAGACAATTGAAATTATTTCATTACTTGTGCTTTTCGGTAATCAAAAGTTGTTACAAGTATAGGTCGCGGTTCAGTCGGAAGTATAACACAAGTCGTGAGCATACAATGAGGCGAATTGGAAAAAATATGAAAGGTTCCCAAGCGCGAGTCGGTTGCAAAGAGGTGAAGCGAGGTCGTATTAAGCCTCGGTATAAATTGTAAACAAGACAGCCGTAGTTATAGCGGCAAAAATATGAATATTAATTAACTTATTTATTTATTTTCGGAAAACCAACAGCTGTATTCAAAATTGGTGTCATATATTATTTGAAAACTGATTACAGGTCTTTATCAATAATTAATAACAAATTACAGGTTTTCATCAATAATAAAAAACTAATTGCAGGTCTTCGTCAATAAACACATAGATTTAAAGAAAGGTTTAAATTGAACAAAGTATTCTATTTTTGAATAGCAAAAAATACAAACCACTTAGTACGCACACACGTATTTTAAATTATAAGTACAAACCCAACAACAGGATCAAAGTTGATACAATGAGCATTGAGTAAAAAGGACTTTAAAAATACTTCTTATTTAGAAAAAAAAACATTACTCATAACTCATTAATCATCTAACATCTTAATCTGCAATGTTTGCATTAAATAAATCTATGTCAAATTATATATTATCAAAATCAAAAATGTATACTTCAAATAGGTTTTTTTTTACAATAAATGTTGCAAGTCAAGGATGCTACTCCATTGGTTCACAAGTCTTTGACGGGAGATCTTGTACTGGAAAGAACCAGCAAGAAAACCAGCAAGGGCTATTTTATTTTCTTCCTGTGTTTTTACAGTCTTCAATTAGAAACTGGCCGCAGACAAACAGTTTGAACCCAAGTTCATTTACAAGTTTTAGATACAATCACATTATAACTATAAAAACTACAGTTCCATTGTACTATTTGCTATACTCATGTCATTTTATTGCAGCGTAACTATTGGGTCATTAAAATTATACCCAAGCATTGATAACAATGCTTAGTTGTATTTTAGTGATTTATGTAATTCTTGAGCATATTTTTTTATATGCAAATTTGTTATATACTCGTACATTATGATAACTTTAGTTCATATAATAAAATAAAATATATTTTTTAAATTGATTTAAAATCTATGAAATGCAAGTCGGAAACACTTTAAGGAACTTTGTTGTAAAATTGCATGTAATGCTCTATAAAAAAGCTTCAAGTTTGTTAGAGCGATTTATCACTTTGTACTGTCAAAATACAAAAGTTATATTTGAAAATTGCGGTTACATCGAACGATGAACGTTTAATCATAACTAGTTTTGTTTCTCATTCTATAGGACAGATTTTAATCAACCACGCTAGAAATTAGAAGTAGGTGGCACTAAGTCATCATCAGCAGAGGAACGGAGGCTGGGGGTTCCCGGAAGTCGTTTAGCGTTACCGGGGTTCCGTACATATCTGAGGAAGGCCAGCACTGAGGTTTTTTGTGAGTAGACCTCCCCTTCTGGGGAGGAGAGCCCCACATAACTTACTTGAACCCCGGCTTGCCGCAGCCGGGAGCCGGGGTATGCAATTTAGTGGATTTTCCTCAGTAGAAAAAAAAAGAAAAAGGTTTCACTAAGTCAAATCTATAGATTTTGCCAAAGCTCTAAGAGATTTTAGAGAACAGAGCTATCGACTGCTTCTGATGCAATTTCTACCATATAAACTTGATCTAAAATCTTACCATGATCGCTTAGATACAAAACAAATTTGAGCAGAGCTACACTGCTCTTGAAGCGATTAGCGCTATCTCTTTTCCACTGCGGTCTTGTTCCTGTTTTAATCGATCATGGTAGATAATCTCTTACTCTTGAAGTTTATTAACTTATTTTAGTTTTTTTTTTTGTTTTTGATTCTGTGTCTTAGCTACTACTACCGTCCGGTTTGATGCCATTATATGCCAAGTGAACAGCACTGGGTCAGCATCGGGTGGCTTTGATCAGGACACTGGCCTTTCAGTTGCGAGGTCTTGCACTGAGATTTAACTGAGATTTTTGGCTTTCATTATATGAAATAGGGGAGAATTTATTATAATATAGTTTAGTAATTTCAATATACAGACATATAAAAAAAAATTTTTTCAATTGTATTTTTAGGTCTCTGTACCCAAAGGGGTAAAACGGGGTCCTATTTTTAAGACTCTGCTCTCCGTCAGTGATAAATAGTGGATTTTTGCACTGATTACATATTTCTATTGTCGTTATAATAACAAATCTTAAAAAACATAAGAAAATAAATATTTAAGGAAGCTCACGTCAGCTTACAGAATCTTTTCAAAAATTTAAAAGTATCAAAGCTGTAGAAATAACAAGTATTTGAAATTTTAAATAACCAAGATAAAAATGCAATTAAGCTTCAAATTGTATAAATCGTAATTTAACACCACATTGCAGGTATATTTCATAGTATGCAGAATAATGATTTTTTTTTAAATATGTCACAGGATGTTTTATATAGTAAAGTATACAATCGGCCTATGTTTATTTTGTGTATTCGAGTTAGATATAAAGAATTTTTATGTATGAGTGGAGGTCTAGAATATTCTCAGCTATCGAAGAGTAAAATGTATTTAGAATGCAATTGTTTAACTGAATAATTAAACATAAAATTTGTAGTGATAAATAAGAGTTTATGGTTTATTTTACTGCTTGGAATGGTCGACATGTAGAGTTATTTAAAACAAACAATAAAATATGTTTTTTTCGACGAGTATTATTCCAAAAACTTTACATTATGAAAAATCTAACTTTCAATCGGTATCTTATATTTAAATTATAACTAAATCGGTTATGAAATTGTGGCATCAATTTGAATCTTTAAAATAAAATTATAAATTGAAATAATATTTACCAAAAATTATAAGGGTTTTTGTAAGTATATATTTAATGTAGCTAAGAAATTATACAGTTGATCAGAAATTATTTCACAAGTTGATCAGAAATGCTATATTTGGTTTAACTTCAAAGAAATAAAATATTTTAATAATAATCTATAAAACAAAATGCGTTAATGGTAAATTACCTTATTTGTCACAAAGCCCTGTAATATATAATTATTTATACACTACTAAATATTTATATATCGCACTAATAATACAATAGTGTATCAACTCAAAATCGAACATTTTTCAGAATCAACAAAAAACTTATTACTCACTTCATGTAATAGTTGCAAATTGAATAACTGTCACATAAGTTTTTTAATCTATCCTTATTCTGTTTTTTGCACTAATCGAACGATGGTCTGGATCACGCGTGAGGAATCAAATTTTGCGTGTGTTTATAGTATTATGTCAAGTACGACGTTTTGAGTTGATACACTATTGTATTATTAGTGCGATATTATTAACATAACAAATAATTACAAAAAAGGACTTACATTGCCTCTATTATGGAACCACAGATACACAATCGAACTGTTGAAATTATGCGTCTAAAAATCTGTCACTACACGATCGTTGCACGCGGGTGTCGCTCGCGCACTGCGGCCTGCGGCCTGTACTCCAAATTCGCGGTCAGTGAGGTGACTGCACCTTTATCTGCGAATGCACTGCTTATATAAAAACGTTGAAGAAGCATGACTACGTTAAGGTTTTAGTGTAAGCTCATTTCCGATAACAAAATCAAAATTGACTTTATTCAAATATAACTTTATAGAAAGCTCTTTTGAAAAGTCCAATTTTCCCCCCCTACCACCAATTCAGCTGATTAAAAAAAAGGGGCGCAAGAAACTTATCAGCTTTATCAAAAGTAATAACAACATTTAAAATAAATTATGTCGTTATCATTCCAAGTACATATGTGTTTACAATTTATACTAGAAAACAAATATTTACAATTTAGAATGTAATATCTTCAAATCAACACCAAGCATTGGCATCATTTAAATAATCAATCACTTTGTAATAGCCCTTACTCATGAGCGTCTTTTTGACATGTACCTTGACCATATGAAAAGGCAATTCAGCTACACTATGTGGAATCTTGTTATAAAAATTTATAAATTTGCCCACAAACGAACCTCTTTTTTGTAGCCTGTACGTTGGAACGGCCAGTTTATTTTTATTTCTTGTGTTTAAATTATGCATTTGAAAATTTTATGAAATGTGTGACAATTTTTATACACATCAATCAAACTTTCATAAATATATAGCAAAGAATTCGGTTTGCAACGCTTACAATGACATTAAATGTTTCGTTGGTTTATACCTTTTTTTTTAAGATGGAATGCTTTGCGCACCTGATATGATGGCTAGTCATGAGGCCTCTCCCCGTGTAGGATTCTTCCCGTAGGGCATACCCACTAATGCACCCCGATGATCTTGTCCTTAGAAAGGCCGATTCAGGACTGGGGTACCCAATTTCTTCGGATCGTCTTAGGATGACCCGATCAGCTAGAACCGGTTTTAAACGCTTGTGGGGGATGATTGTGGTATGTCCTCAATAATTCAAAATATCTAGGTATTAACCAACAATGGGGATTATTGCTATGTTGTCTATCTATCCCTAGAGATACAAATACAAAATACAAAAATATTTATTGGGAACATAAGACATAGGTGTACATTATACAAAAATTGAGTGCTGACAGCCGCAAAAGTTATAAACTGAGTAGCGGAGTCAGCGCCCCCTCCGGTGACATAAATACATTGTTTCCCTTAAAATTATAATAGTAAATAAAATAATAAATACAGAAAAAAAATATTTTTTAACTAACAAATTATACAAATTAAACATACATTAGCCTCTATCTTGATGTAGATTTAGGAATGTACTGATGTGTGTGTGTGTATGTGTGTGTGTGAGTTGTGTATGTATGTTAGTGTATGTGTTGCGTGAAGAGAAGGTCTGTAAGAATCGGTATGCTTACCTATTATCATCATTATTAATCATACATTTAAGTAATAGTTTTTAATAAGTCTTCAGTTTCATCATATGATTTTGGGAGAAGCCAATCAAATAATTTTTGTTTGTACTTGGAGTAAAACTAATGATTTTGGGAGAAGCCAATCAAATAATTTTTGTTTGTACTTGGAGTAAAACTAATGGGTATATATTTAAATTTTTGTTTATCGAGTTGTAAAAACGATCGCTTAAATGAAGATGAACTAGAGTAATGGTCTCCTTTCTTTTCGGTAAAGTCATGATTCTGTCCCTTTCCATTTTATGCCTCAACAATGTCAGTGCCTCGAATAATGTACTCTGCTTCTTAAGGGGATTATATCGCTTAAGTCTCAACAATACAGTCGGCTTGAAGAAGTTCCTAGAATAGTTACTTTGAGTAAGAGTTATATAATTAAATCAAGTCAAAAAAACAGGCTTAAAAAATCTCTCAAAAGGTTATGATGTGTTTCTATTTCATAACTCCGACATAAACAAAACCTTAAAAAAATTAAGTTACCGTCATCACTAAGATTATTTAGTACTGAGGAAAGATTAAACAAATAAATATTTGTTACACTTACACCAATTAGCCTGTCCCAAAGTAAGCCCAAAGCAATCTAATGTAACGGATAGACATACATATATAAATATATATGTTAGAAATATATATTAACAACCATGACTAAGGTAGAAATGCTCGCATTCATCACACAAACATCTGCCCCCACCGGGATTCGAACCCGGGACCTCAGCGATGGCGACACCTTGAAACCGGTGTACCATCCACTCGACTATGGAGGTCGTCAAAATAACATCAAAATATTAGAATAAACATTATTTTGATTTTGAATTGATTTTATTTTATGTATTCGAATAATGATTTTTATTTTGAATTAACCGTTTGAACGTATTTAAAAAATATAATGATTGCTGTTTTCATTTTATGACTACTTAAGAAGAAGCTCTAATTTAGGCTCTAAGGTCACATCGTAAAGGTTGAGAAACTTTTTTGCGAATAAATTTGTAACTAAAAAGCCAATGCACAAATAAAAATACGTTTTCCGGTAGAGCGCGGGCGGCAGTCAAGGCGAAGGTTGCGTTGAAAAAACGTTTCAGTTATTTCATTTACGTAACGCGGTTTCATAATAAACGATGTTGTTGTGAAAATGTGTTGTCGACGTTATTTGTTAAATTTTTTGCACCATTGAAATAAAATTTGTGAACTTTTCAGAGTAAGAGAGTAAGAGTAAGTATTCCCTCCTGAAAAACTTTTCAGGAGGGAATGAAACTGCACCCATGATGCTAGATGAAAATACTAGCGGGGGTGAGGTTTTAAAGAAAACAAAACGATTTTGTTAAATTAACGATTTAATTGAACACATTATACAACATATCAACAAAATCTAAACTAATCTCGAAGGCACTGTCAGATTACATTAAAAATAAGAGTACAGTATGCATACTATTTATTCATTGCAAAACAGATTTTTGATAGCAAATTGTACATTGGGTTGCAAAGTGCTAATCGGCTAATGTTATTTTGCGACTTTACAATAACACAAATAAAAAAAACAGCGTGTTATTTTGTCTCATAGAAAAATATATTCTAATATTATAAGAAATAAGAACGTATATTCTCTGTTGACAGTCAATAACATTGTTGCTCTGACATTAAATGTAACCCAAAAACATGAATTATTATGTAAGCATACTAGACGAAAAAATACCTTATTTCACAGTGCTGCAAGATACAATTTCATAAAAACTTAATTAGGTGTACGTCGACAGTTTAAGGAAAGAGCCTGACGACTTCTTAGCCGCTAAGCACCCTTTCTTGGAAGTCAAACCGGGCTGACCACTGCTATACAAAAAGCTAGTTATGGCAATTGCAAAATAGCACTTATTACAAAGTGCTAAAGATGCAAGAGATTGTCCGAGTCTGGTTTAAATAAGTGCAAGGGAATTAATCACAGACATTCACTGCGCCTCTATAGAGTAGATAAGCCGAATAACTATTTGGTACGGCCAGCAAAATAACGTTTTAATTGGATAAAAAATAAACTTACGGTTGCAAAGTGGAGGCCACAAAAACTTGAGATTCGTTCGTGGGAAAATGTGTAACTTTTTCCAATACACTTTTACAAAGTGTTACTGTTTTACCTTTTCATAAATTCAAAACACATCTTAAAATACCACTACATTCAAGTAATAGTGTCTAATTAAAATCAAAATAATCTTTATTCAACATAGACCCTTACAGGCACATATTGACGTCAAAACAAACAAAAACCTTGCCCGTACGTACGAACAAGGAAAAAAATAAAAAAAAATATTGACTCGACACCTGTTCGGAAATTGGGAGAGCCTTCTCCAGAAGAACAGGCAAGAAACTCTGAAGGTCTATTTTTTATCTCCTCTTTTTAATGTTAATAATTATACTTATAATGGTGGGGCTTTTAATGCCCCTTAACTGCCATAAATGCCCCATCAGTGCAGTCAGTCTCCCTCAGGGCAGCTTGTGGCGTGCTGGCGGTGAGTTGCGTCACCGAGGGTACCGATGTGCTTCAGGGGGGCGTATGCCACCCACCTCTGTCTTGCCTTAGCCAGCCGGACAGAGTGAAGTCGCAAGAGCAAATGCTCGAAGGGTGGAAGTGTAATAATGTCATAACGCCGACGGCGTCTCGATCGCTGTCGTAGACACACCTCTTTACACCCTTAGCCGTTCACACCAATATTGCTCTCTTCGCACCAATATTGGTCTGCTTAATGGGGTGCCCATTTAGTGAGCGGCGAGTCACCACCTGCCATATTTAAATCAATTAGGAGGCTTTGAGAAGGCAGGTGACCGGAGTCTCTTCCATAGCCCGGTTTTCATTACCACCTAAATCGAAATGCAATAGGCCACAAACGTTTTGACCACTAATGACAATAGTTTCTGTGCATCTAACTGGATATAGTTTTTAGCTGCATTTTTCATGGTGCAGATAGAGATTAAACCCAGTTGGTATACTCCACACACACTTTCATTAAATTTCGCTTAAATGGCATCTACGCGTTGGATCTGTATCCCCGCGCACGCCTTATAAAGGACCGTGTCTTCAAAGACACGTGATGTAAGCTATAATAATATAATATAGTATAAGATACAATCATACCTAATACGATTACAGTCGTACGTATGTTTACATACACATATAAAAATAATACAATATTATAAATAACGTTGTTACCAAACATGGCTCTATGAATAGTGTCCCTATTCCCAAAGTGGTTGTTGTTGTATTTTTATCCTGTGTCGTGGGTGCAGTCACAAACAGAAATCTCACAAACACCCAGACCGGAAGAAAATTTTGTAGGTCATACAAAATATCTCTCCCGTACGGGAATTGAACCCGCGACCCGTTGCGTACAAGCCGATTACTAGACCACTGCGCTAAACGTGTCGTGTCGTTTTGAATATACAGCAAAATATTTGTAGTTCGCGGATCGCTCAAAACTACAAACTCTATTTCCCGTCACGATCGTTGAAGTCAGCTTCGTTTGTGAAAGCATAGTATCAAAATTGCCAAAAATTTTCTATATCTTAATATATATATTTCTTGTGTGCGTGTGTATGTGACTGAACTCCTCCTAAACGACTGGACCAATTTTGATGAAATTTTTTGTGTGTATTCCAGGGGGCTTGAGGATGGTTTAGATTCACAATACGGTCATATAGATATTGTTTTTCAGCTAAATTATTTATTTAAAAACATTTGAGACAACGTGAGACAACGTGACATTTGAGACATTTGACATTTGAGACATTTGACAGGACAACGTCTGTTGGGCCAGCTAGTCTTAATATATATATTTCTTGTGTGCGTGTGTATGTGACTGAACTCCTCCTAAACGACTGGACCAATTTTGATGAAATTTTTTGTGTGTATTCCAGGGGGCTTGAGAATGGTTTAGATTCACAATACGGTCATATAGATATTGTTTTTCAGCTAAATTATTTATTTAAAAACATTTGAGACAACGTGAGACAACGTGACATTTGAGACATTTGACAGGACAAGACAACGTGACATTTGAGACATTTGACAGGACAACGTCTGTTGGGCCATCTAGTACATACATATATTGAAAAATGTTTCATATAACCGATGAAAGATTAAACGGTGTTCGTTATGAAAAGTAAATTAAGCAAATATGTTCTTTAAAAATGTATAAAAGTCATAATTACTAATTTAGCTCGTAGAATTTCATCAAAATATTTGGAGCTTTCTAGAATTTAATACATATTATAATATTTATTCATTTATATTATAATATATATTTATACTATTATATATATGTTTGTGTATGTAGGTATTTATATTTGTCTACTTATTTCATTCGTGTTCCTTTCCGTTTAATATAGTTGTTGTTGCTTTATTTATTTTTGTATTCTTTTCATACATTTGTACTGCCTTAACCTTTCTACATGGTACATATAGGTTGATTGGGAGAGAATGCCCTTGGCATTAAGTACGCCATTTGTACAATTTTTTAAAAAGTGTAAAAAAAATTATTCTTCAATTATTGTTTTTTTTTGGCGTACACTCGAAGAGGCCTATGTCCAGCAGTGGACGAAGAGGGGCTGATGATGATGATGATGATTGGTTTTTTTTCTGGAGAGGAGAATCTGGGAATTCTCGTGGATGCCACTGCAACCAAGTGATTATGTTGGATTCAAAACAAATCGAGGCGGCTCGACCAGAATAATCTACTGACTAAACTCAGCCAGAGGCATTGGTTCTAATGGCTTGACGTGAGTAGGAAGACTACATTCTCCGAAGAAGGCGCGGTCATCGTTGCCCTATAAAAGAGAGCATTTGTGCTAGAAGAGGCGTGATCCACCCAAATGGCACTGGCCTATAATGAATAGGAGGTACTCGTGGCTAAGCAGAAAGCTAGCAAGAAGGGGACTGCAAGGGATGTGGCGGCGAAGACGCCAACGCAAGCAAGTCTTGAAAGTCCTCCGTTAGTTGATTAGATTAGGGGATCGCTACAGGCGAGTCGTGACCTGCGAGGTCTTTGCTGATTTTATTATGAATATATTCGTTCGCGAATTCTAAGCAGTACTACAGTTAGATGACTTCCTGATTAATGGATTGGGCTGCTCGTTAGCGGTTTGGAAGAACTTTCTAGAGCAGGAACGGAAGTCATTTCAATGTCTGGTTTTTTCCCACTCGAGCCACTATATTAACATGGTTCTACCATTCTGTTTTAATACTAGCAACATTTTAATTATACCATTGCTATGCAATGCGACAATAATGTCGGTAATGTTTAAATTACTAGTTAAATTATTCGCTCAGATAATAATATTGCATTAATTTAAATTGATTATTTAATTTAATTATTAAAATAAACAACATGTTATGGAAACAAATGACATTATTCTAAAAATAAACTAATGTCTTTTGTACATCTACCTCTTTATATCTCTGCATCACCTGAAGGTTGCCTGGTAGAAAATGTCTAAGGCATTAAGTTTGCCATTGTATATAAAGCTTAAATAAATAAATAAAACTAAGAATCATAGAGATATATAATTGTAAACTTATCTATATATAAAAAACTAGCTTTCTGCCCGCGGCTTCGCCTGCGTGGATTTCGGGATTGGGTCTATAGAGGGTTAATGGTCATAGCTTTTGCCACGGCTACATATGCGGGAAGTCGGTTTATGGCGCGAAGATTTTATCGCGCTTCCCGTGGGACTATCTGTTTTTCCGAGATACAAAATACCGCAAAACCTTGCTCAAGAATCCCTCTATCTATTGATGAATACCGCATGAAAATCTGTTTGAGCGAATCCTTTATTGCGCGTCCCGTGGGATCTGTCGATTTTCCGGGATAAAAAGTAGCCTATGTTACTCGGGGATAATGTAGCTTTCCAAAGGTGAAAGAATTTTTGAAATCGGTCCAGTAGTTTCAGAGCCTATTCATTACAAACAAACAAACAAACAAATCTTTCCTCTTTATAATATTAGTATAGATAAATGATAAAATCAATCTAGTCTAACAAGTCGGTTTAAGTTAAATAGAATTTTAAATGGTGAAGCTCCATAAATTTCTTTGAAATTGTATAAAATTCATGTGATTTTATTTAGATATGAGTAAACATGTTTTGCTAACGGTACACTGCGATCTCACATGTGTGTGATGTAACAAGTGGAAAGTGGTTTGTAGGTCCACGTGCGTAGGACATCGCGCCGTCGCCTGAACACCTTTTCCCAGATCTAATTCTAGATACACTTTCTTGCACAGTTGCGAATACGAGTGCCCTAGTTAATGTTAGGGCCGATGATTTCCTATAGCACATTAGGGTAGTTAATTAAGAGAAAACTTCGCGGCATTTTTTCCCTGTGTTTTCTCCCTAGAAAATCGTACTAGAGAAACAAATTATTGTTTCTCAAAATCTTACGTAATTTCTATCATCATGTCCGAATATTTTGTTGTTTTGTATATAAATGATTTAGTAAATTAAATATAAATGTTTATTCAAAACATAAAAATAGCCAAGTTTTTTTTTGTATATTCAGATAATATAATGTTCGTGACTATTCAAAAATTGCAAAATATAAGTATATTAGGGTATTCTAGCTTTTCTTCATTTCACATTGAAGAAGGTAATTAAATCGGTTCTGATGTGTCAACATAGACTTGTTGATCGATAGAAGCATCGATCTTTGTCTGAAGAAGAATATCTGCCAAACTTTGTTTATTGTGAATTCTACTCTATCGAGAGCGCGTACTGCATTTTTTGAGAAATAATTAGCGTATTATAATTATCTCTCTCGCACTGTATGGAGATATACAAACACAGTGTACAGCAATAGATTTTATAACTGCCCATATTTTAATTCTCACGGCATGAATGTTTTCTAATTCTAGCTTTCTATTAAGTGCATTTATATGTGCATTAAAGTTAAATTGGACCACTTTGGCAACCAATCTCATTTAAGAGCGTATGCACTCTCTTGAGGCTGGTCTTTATTCAACAGCGCAGTGTGCAGCGCGGTGTCTTCGGCCGCCGCACAATGGTGACAACGGGCGTCCTCCCCACGTCCAGCTACTCTGTGCAGGTATCTGCCGAAGCAGCCGTGCCCCGATAGAACCTGCACGAGGTGGAACGTGAGGGTCCCGTGCCTTCTCGATGCCCAATCTTGCAGGACTGGCAACAGTACCGTGTTGGTCCATCCATGGTCCATGGTTGGCGTACGGGCACGCCGCATTTTCCAGCCGAGGAGGCCATAATGAGCTGAGGATACTGTCTCAAGCATTTTGCCTCCAGGATTCCACCTCAGCATGATGTGGCCTTTCCCCTTTCTGACGTGCTGCCGCTCTAGAGACTACAGACTCTAGTACAGACCTAAGTCGAACTACAGAACTTAATTTGGGTACGATTAGACATTTTGGGTATTATACAGTATCATAATTTTCTTTATTTTTTTTTGGATGGACCTATGCTGAAGCCTCAGATCAGCCTCAGATGTTCAGCTTTGCAATTAGTGTAACAGTATCCTAATATAGAGGTAAAATGTTTGTACGAATTAAACTTACAAAATAAATTCTAAGTACACGAAACTACACTTTTATGTTACGAAATATTGAAGAACGTCGATTTAATAAAATCGAGTCGAGAACATCGATTCATCACGTTTAAATGATTCGACATTACCCCGGCTCCACGACGAGTCGGCTCAGCATCGAGAAATGTCTCGTTGTAGCCATGACATTTAAAACTTACAACTCGTTAACTGTAACATTATCGTGTGGAGTTGTGCAACTGCACCTGCGAAGTATTCAGGATTTAATTTGACTTGTTTTTTCCAAAATAAGAGCAACTGACGCCGTCTCTTGAACGTGAAATTACAAAGCTGTATTACCCATGATCACCCTTACGAAGTATTATCGAGTTGCCTTTGTATAAATTTAAAGAGCATATCTAAAAGACATGAGTAAAGGCTATTATAAAGTAAGTGATTGTCTAAATAATAATAAATAAATATTTCTTACATTTAAACCAATTAACCTAGCCCAAAGTAATCTCTATAAGGCTTGTGTTATGGGATCTAGGGTAACGGATAGACATACATATATTATACATATATAAATAAATTTGATAGAAATATATTATAACATCCACGACTAAGGTATAAATACATTAGCATTCATCACGCAAACATCTGCCCCCACCGGGTCTCGAACCCGGGACCTCCGAGATGGCGATACCTTGTAACCGGTATACCAACCAACTCGACTATGAAGGTCGTTAAAAATGATCACACTATTTGGAACTAGAGACAGTATTCGTTGAGCTAGGTTTGGAAATCACATAATTTATTCATTGGAATGTGTTTTGAGCTACAGTATGGAGTTCTTCAAAAGGGGATCAAATCGATTTTTATAGATAGATGACACCATTGCAAGTGTCCATAGGCTACGGTAATCGCTTACCTAATAATATATAATTGTTGTTGGGAAGTGGGGATAGATAGATTCTTTATTTGGTCTATAAACACACACACACACACACACACATAATAAATAAATTCAAACAAACAAGGAGTTTTATCCCAACTAATATAATAAATGCGAAAGTAACTCTGTCTGTCTGTCTGTTACGCTTTCCCGCTTAAACTTCGCAGCCGATTTTGATGAAATTTGGTACAGACATTCTTTAGACCCTGAGATAGAACATAGGCTATTTTTTATTTCGAAAAAAAAGGGATGAAGGGGTTGAAATAAAGGTTGAAAGTTGGTATGGGATTTCTTAATTTTAAAAGATAAAACCATGAACTTTATATTTAAGCACTTGATAAGAAATCTTTAAACATTTGTTCTAGCATTTTTGAAATTTCGAACAGCTAGGGGTGAAATAAGGGTTGAAAGTTAGTATGCAAGTTCGTGAAATATCACGTCATAAGAAACAAAAAATCGTATGTACTAGCATTTTGAAATTTTTACTGAAATACCGGTTGAATTGAAGATAAGACCATGAATCTTGGTACCTTAGACATAAGGGAACAGGATTGACAAAAACTAATTTCACGCGGGCGAAGCCGCGGGCGGAAGCTAGTAGAGATGTAAATGTAAAAAATATAAACTGGAATTTTTTTTTTTTTTTTTATGTGATAGGGGGCAATCGAGCAGACGGATCACCCGATGGTAAGCAATTACCGCCGCCCATGAACGCGCGCAACACCAGAGGAGTCACAAGCGCGTTGCCGGCCTTTTAAATGGGAGTACGCTCTTTCCTTCAAAGTTTGGATATCGTAACGGCTCGGAAACACTGCAGGCGACAATTCATTCCACAGTTTAGCTGTGCGAGGCAGAAAGTTTCTAGAGAAACGCACAATTATAAAACTTAAGCACGAAATTATAACACACGTAACAATTCGTACATGTCTTCCTGTTCCTTTATCCTCTATCGCTCGCTATTTATTCAACATGTCATCATTGACACAGTCCGTTCATCTTTTCTTCCGCCTTCCTCTCCGTACATGCACGTCCACTTTCCTAGTTACATGATCGTCCTCTCTTCTTAATCATACGTGATCATACCAGGGAAGTCTCTTTTCTCTAAATTTCTTAACAATAGCTACTTTCAGAATTCACCTGATATATTTATTCCTCACTCTATCCTCTTAGGGACGCCCAGATCAGTAACGTGTGTAGCATGGTGAGAGGTGCTCTGCGTTCAATGTACAGGCTCAAAAATTTCCTACCTTCCTGTACCAAAACTCTCCTTGTGCAATCCCTAATTCTCCCTATAATTGATTATGCTGATGTGTGTTATCCCGATTTGAACCAAAACCTTCTAAATAAATTAGATCGATTACTCAATAACTGCATCCGTTTCATTTTCGGTCTGCGTAAATATGATCACATCTCCATGTTTCGCAAAAAATTAAAATGGTTACCCATTCGCCAGCGGAGGAACCTAAGACTAGTTTCCCTACTTTTCAGCATATTTCTCGAACCGAATGCTCCTAATTATTTAAAAAGAAGGTTTCAGACGCGCGGTCACAACCATGGGCTCAGCCTACGTTCCGCTGCCTCTATGACTCTGAAAATCCCACCTTATCGAGCCGGGTTTGTGTCAGACTCATTCACTCTGTCCGCCACTCGCTTGTGGAATAAGCTGCCTCCTAGTTTGAGAGTGGCCAGTACTAAGGCATCATTCAAAAAACATGTGCGAAGACATTTTCTGGAGTCAGTCTAAAATTGGTATGACAACAATATGTATATATATATATATAATGTATGTATGCGTGTGTTTATATATGTGTATAAATTGTATATGTATGTATATTTATATATGCGTTGCTAGTATTCTAACTTTATTTGCATAGGTATAATTGTTTATTTATCATGTTAATAAATAATGTCTTTTAATATTATTTCTTCTCCGTAATCGTACACCGTCTACAATGGTTCTCACATTTTACAGGTTGACTGGTAGAGAATGCCTCAGGCATTAAGTCCGCCTTTTGTACATCTGATTCTTGTTGTGCGAAAAAGATTAAATAAATAAATATCCTTTCTTGTCACTGCATCTTGACATACGCATTTCAGCAACATGCAATCTTTGTTCATCCAATCGCATCACGGCTCAACATCCGTGAACTTTTGACTATACGTTGTTTTATAATAGAGATAAAATTACAAAAATATAGCATTAATAACAGCAAAGATTGAAGCTTGGAAACAAATAAACGTAGCTATTTAACTTTTAACAATATTTTCATTGTGTTGCTGACACGATAACTTATCGGTAAATAAACAACTAAATCTGTAAGCTTATTTAATTTATGATCATCAAGATAGGTCAAACCAGACATGAAGATGACACCATATATAATTCGGAGTCTCTATAATTAAATATTTGCTAGTTTTATGGTAAGAAATATACCACAAATAAAAACTAATAAACAGCGCCATTAAAAATATTCTTAGCAATTACCCTGGAAAAGTAAAACATGGTATAAATAAATTAGGCGTACTCTATTGTAGCAGGTGTTATTTTGCGGAAGTCCATTGTATTACAAAGGATATTGTTTTTTGCTGATTCCGCGCAGTTGATGATGACTTGTCCAACAAGCAGACAAGGTCGACACGTGTTTCGTCTCTCAGCGAGACATCTTCAGGATCTGTTGCCCGCCCGGTGTCTCACGAGCGATAGTGTGTGGTGAGTACGTATATAATATACTATAAATGAATCAGGAGTGCATACAGTTGTGTGAGGTATCCAAGATTAAATATATTCAAGATTAATATCTCTTACTATCAGCTCGTTTGGCATCTATACACACATATAAATAAAATTGGAGTATCTTCTGTTGTATTTTCCGGCTTATCTCTGAAATGGCTGAACCGATTTTGACGGGACTTTTATTGGCAGGTAGCTGATATAATAAGGCGTAATTTAGGTTACTTTAATTTTAGGAAAAATATTTTATTTTAGAAAAATAAGGTAACAATTTTGTTTACGCGAAAGTTACAAGTATGGACGGATGTTTGTTACTCTTTCAAGTAAAAACTACGAAATGGATTATAATGAAACTGTACAATAACACAGTATAAGAAGATCCACGCCATTATTAAGAGAATGACGTAACTTTTTACAAAACTAATATTTAATAGAAAGCTATAGAGGGTAATTTGAAAAACATGTGTTCACTTGTCGACAAGTAAATGAGAAGTGACGTCGCCACGAAGCCGTTGAGCTCGAGAGCGCTCGGACAAATTCGGCTGCTATCGAACGCACGAACGCTACATAGCACACGTAGCGCCATCTGTTTTTCGTCAGCGATAACACGCAAAAATGACGGACAGCAATGCCCGGGTCAATAGTTTGCACTCGCTTTTATACCCTCCGTAGACATATTTTTTTTCATATCTTCTACAATAGCTTATACATGAGAATAACACATAGAAGTTTTTGTCTGAAATATCTAAAATATGACGATAAGTGTCTTTCGCAGACGAAGTCACGGACAATAGCTAGTATTACATAAAGTGAGATCGGAAAGTGAGTTTGTTTGTTCCGCTTTCACGCCGTAACTACTGAACCGATTGCTTTGAAATTTTGCAGACGTAAAGATAAAAGTCTGAATTAAATAATAGGGTTCTTTAATACCGGAAATCGACAGATCCCACGGGATGTGTAATAAAGGTTTCGCGCAAAAACTACTGCACAGATTTTCATGCGGTTTTCATCAATAGATAGAGTGATTCTTGAGCAAGGTTTTGCGGTATTTTTTATCTCGGAAAAACGGATAAAACCACGAGAAGCGCGATAAAACCTTTGCGCTATAAGCCGACTTCCGCGCATATGTAGCCGTGGGCAAAAGCTATGACCCTTAACTCTCTATAGACCTAATCCCGAAACCCACGCGGGTGAAGCCGCGGGCAGAAAGCTAGTATACAAATAAACCACGAAAATCTGTGAAGAGTATTGGTATTTTATTGTCGCCTTCAAAGGTACAGTTGTCACATGCATAACAACAGCTTATTGTAATTATGGCATCTGCAATTAACCGCAACGTTGCCATTTCCAACTACTAGGGTTAATTACTGCGTATTTCTTAAGGTAAAAAATACGTTCAATCAATTACTACTTACAACAACGCTGTAATGTATTACTTTGAGATTTCTCACTGCAAGTAGCATTCCGTAGACACATACAGGTTGACTGGAAGAAATCTCTGATATATATGTCCACATTTGTGAAGAAAATGATTTAACTTTTAAAATTATATAAATTATGGCAATCACTACATAGTATAAAACAAAGTCGCTTTCTCTGTCCCTATATACCTATGTATGCTTGAATCTTTAAAATGTGTAATAACACCCATTAAATAGTGAAAAAATACTTTTACTTTTGAGATTTATTATGCGATGTCGTTAATAATTACATTTTCAACACACTTCCTCATAAAGTGGCTCTAATCCCATGGCAATTAGGCACATAATGACACCTATAATCAAACTGTGACTTTTTCATTACTATTATTCACGAGTGAGTAATAGTTTTCTTTTAATATTATTGGTTGAGTTACGCTTACATTTGCGCTAAAAAGCTATCCGCGAAAAGCCCAAAAAAAAGAAACCTCATTTTTTAGTCTATGGCCGATGCGCGCGCATAGGAAAACGAATTAATTTTTCCCGCCATTACGAAATTTATTAGTCTATGGCCGATGCGCGCGCATAGGAAAACTGATTAATTTTTCCCGCCATTACGAAACATTTTTCACAACTCGTCTCGTTTTCTCTTTTGAAGTTATTTAGTTAGTTATTAATTAAGATGTCTGCAAATACAATTTATGAAGAAAATGGTTTTTTATTTAAGTATTATTTTATTCAGAAGTGTGTTGAAAAACGTTGTATGATACACGTGTGTATTGATGATTACCGTCCTCGCCTGACGGCTCGGGCCTCAATGCGCCTCAGCGGTAATCACCAACATTACACACTTGTACCATAATATACTATTTTCCGCTTACATTGCAAACGATTATATACAACGTTCACAGTTTTTCTGTAGTGTATTTAGTATCAGCGTTGCACCCGTGCGAAGCCGGGGCGGGTCGCTAGTATAGTATATGTACACGTGTATATATATCTATACTAATATTATAAAGAGGAAAGATTTGTTTGTTTGTTTGTTTGTAATGAATAGGCTCCGAAACTACTGGACCGATTTCAAAAATTCTTGCACCTTTGGAAAGCTACATTTTCCCTGAGTAACATAGGCTACTTTTTATCCCGGAAAAATCGACAGATCCCACGGGATGCGCAATAAAGGCTTCGCTCAAAAACTACTGCACATTCTTGAGCAAGGTTTTGCGGTATTTTTTATCTCGGAAAAACGGATAGTCCCACGGGAAGCGCGATAAAACCTTCGCGCCAGAAACCGACTTCCGCGCATATGTAGCCGTGGGCAAAAGCTATGACCCTTAACCCTCTATAAACCCAATCCCGAAATCCACGCAGGCGAAGCCGCGGGCAGAAAGCTAGTAGTATATATACACGGCGAATAAAGCGGTCATTTCTAAGGCAATGCGTGCCTAATATAATAAAATAAATTTAAAATTATTTACACCATTCGTTTTTATTCAAGCAATATTTATCAATAACAAAAGCCCTGTTTTGAGCCTATAGTATAATAAGTAATACATTTAAAATTATCGGTTTTTGTTTACGATTAGGTAGTTGGTATTTTTTTGTGGCTAGTTTCCGTAGAGTATTATACCATTTTGGAATCTTGGTTAGTTGCTTCAACTTTTTAAATAACTTGCCATAGTAGTGTCGATACAATTTTTATACACCACGGTGTGTGAAAGTGAACTGAAAGTAAAAATCTTTGAAAATTTTAGTAGAAAAAAATATTTTGATATTTTTTTTTGTTTTGGTTTTGGTTTTGGTGGATAGCAATCCTACTTAGGTTGGAATATGAAAAAAATATGTGAAATATTTGAAAAATTGTAGTGATGGTAGTTAAAAATACCATTAAGATTTTCGAAAGTGTAGATTTTCGAAGAATTTCATTTTTATTTCGTGATTTGGAAAAAAGATTGAGGTTTTTTGTTCTTCCATTTTTTCTCGAGTAGCCCTGAGTAGGTCCACTCTCTGGTGGCCGGCTATCGTTGAATTTTGGGACACGTTGTATATATTTATGTATTTATGTCTGTTAGTTTCTTTTCCAAAGAAAATATCTCCGCCACCAACTTCGAGCGCCGCGGCTTAAGAACTCTATTAAATATTAATTTAATCATTATTATTTGTGAAAAAAAATTAATCCAATCATTTTTATAATTTAAGTAATACTCTTTTTGCAATAGATCATTTTTGACATGGTGTTTTAAATTCATTTAAAGGTGAAGCATTACACTTTATAGATGGTAACACTTTATACTCGATAGATCGCTAGACACTTGCATTCTGCGGGGTTGGAGTGCAAAAGAGACTTGGTAATGTTTGTGCTAGAACCTATCATCCTAAGACAGATTTCGTGAAAAAATTTAGTATATTTTTAGAATCGTTCCTATATAATAAGATCAATAGATTGCTTAACATATTTAAATTGAATCTACACAACTGTGTACTTACTGTTACTAATTGGTTGTTAACCAAATCGTACGACAAAACTGAAGAAATAATTTCTGTAATAAGATGAAAAATATATGTATGACTATTAATATTACTGTGTAAAAATTATAATCCATGACTATTACTGTATATATATATACTATATATATATATATATATATATATATTCTATTTCATATTGTAACTAATTTAGATACAGTTTTAATAACCCTTAATATCATCCATACACCCTCTCTCACACACATCCACTCATACCTCATAACACTCAACAGAGAGGTCACTACACTACACAATCTTATATAGAATAAGTTTCATTCAATTACTTTTTGATACCTTAATTTATACATTTGTGACGTGTTATATATGCTAAGCAAAGTATTCGAGGCTAGAGGCGCCAGAAACCGAAATACACATCTATATCTAGTTCGGTAATGGATGCTGATAGTTATGAACGGCTATAGAACTATATATTAATTCTGAAATATGTTTATAATATGTCATAACTAGAATAAGAAAAATGTTTTTGCAAATAAAGATTATTATTATTATTATCATATTATTATCGCACTGTTTATACCTATGTGTTGCAAGAAGTTACACAATTCTCCATGAGTGAACTTCTAGTTTCTTGTAGCCCAAACGTTGGAACGGCAAGTACAAATTAATAAAAAGTCATGTTAAACATGAATATCTCTTGAAATATGTATCAAATCAGAGGCCAGGGTCGACCACTCTGGCCAGGCAGGTCCTTCAAGTCTTGGCGAATGTTGTTTTTTTATTAATTACAAATTACGTCAAAGTCAGGTCGACGCTGCGGTGACTCAATATGTTAATTCTGTGATTCAGCTTAAACATATAAATTAAGTACTCTTTTAAAATGCCTCTGTTCTTTCAAATGTTTATTGTACAATATATATAACTAGCTGGTGCCGTGACTTCGTCTGAGCAGGATTAGTAGTTATGTGAAAATTTTAATGTCATCTAGATCCGCGGATACAGATCTGAATATGGATATCCGCAGATACGGGTACGGATACGGTGCTTCACTTTCTTACACAATCGGTCGCGATCTTGAGTTGAAACATGTTTCGACTTGCATTGCACGGCGGGTCTTTTTTTGTTTTGTTTTACTTTAATGTGACACTGTACAGCATAGATAATGCTTGTGTTTGTTTTAAAAAATGTCTACAAAAAATCGGGTGGGGCTGTGCCGGGGCACACGGCTGTTGGTTTTAACGTGAAACGTCTACGTTAGGGAATCGCTTATAAAGTAAAAGATTGAAATAAAAACAAGATTGACGGTGTTTTAAGTATTTTAATAAAAAACTCAATGACACAACAGCGAGCTGACTATATAAGTGAAATATTCACATCACATTTTTGTTTCTAAGACTAATAGTTTTTTAATTATTGAGGTACGATGATATAGACCTTTTCGTCACGGTCCAGTTTTAAACCTGGTACCCGTATGTTTCGACGCGATTTTAAAGACGTTTCACGTCAAAAAATTTTGTAGGGAAATATGGAATTATTTTGTGATAATCAATGCTGAATGTGGAAATGTGTGATGGGAAGTATTCTCATAAGGATAAAGGCTCAACTCCCTTAAAAATCATTTACAAAGAAAACACCCAGAATATGAATTATTATTTTAAGAAGACTCTGCTAAATAGATCTGTTAAAGATCCGCCAAAAAATAACGGATACGGGCACGGATACGAATCTTTCTTCTGCCTCGGATATCCGCGGATAGGGTTGCGGATACGGACTTCCGGCACATCACTAGTCATAACGTTACTTCTTTTCTATGCCACGCTAATATAAGAACCTGTGCGAACGAAGTCGTGGACACCAGTCAGTATCTTTAGTATTATTCCAATGCATAAGCTATATTATTGTAAAGTTTTATTTAAATCCATTCAGTAGTTTTACGTGGAAGAGTAACAAACGAACACACAAACATTCGCGTTTGTAATATTGGTATTGTTTAAAATCCAGACACGTAAGAGGAAAGTGTAAAGTGTATCAAAATCAAAATCAAAATAATCTTTATTCAACATAGACCTTTACAGGCAGTTATTGACGTCAACAGACAAAACAAAAAAAAACTAAGCTTTAAAAAAAAACCTTGTCCGTACGTACGAAAAAGGAAAAAAGAAAAAAATAAAAATATTGACTCGACACCTGTTCGGAAATTGGGAGAGCCTTCTCGAGAAGAACAGGCAAGAAACTCTGAAGGTCTATTTTTTATCTCCTCTTTACAATGATAATAATTATAATAATATAATATAAAAATACAATATAGTATAAGATACAATCATACCTAATACGATTACAGTCGAGTATGTGAGGTTGATCAACCTGCATTGGATTTGAGTGTTTTATTTATTTAATTGTTTTATTTTTCATTATATGTATAATACTTTATTGTACAATATAGATTGGAAAATTATAGTTATTTATAGTGTACAAGGGCGGACTTATCTCTAAAAGCGATCTCTTCCAGCCAACCTAAGTAGTGGTAAATTGCAGGGGTAATTAAGTGTTTAAAACCTATTCAAATGTACACATCATTAAGCATATATATACATATACATATATATATATATATATATATATATATATATATATATATATATATATATATAATATATATATATATTATATATATATATATATATATATATATATACAGGGCGTCCCACGGCCATGCCACACGGAGGGAAAGTATATTAAATATTGAACGTAAGATATTTTACTAAAAGAAGACATCGTTTTATTTTTAATAATAAGTAGAATTGCATTCACAGATTTTTTGAAAATCGCCTACCTCAACCGGGAATCGAACCCGCCAAATGTGATAGAAAAATTAAACTAAGATCATAAAATTTATCATTTTATTTAAAATTTTGTTCAGGGGAATTTCCTCTGACTTGGCCATGCTTCCAACAATTAACATTATCATTTCAAAGACCTACCCACTTGAGATATGAGATTTCCGTGGTGTGAGTACATAATAAAGTAATACATGAAGTGTAGTATGTACTTGTATGCATTTCTTCATGTGCTCACAATTACCATGCAACTGGCTGATATTAGTAAAAATAAATAATTCGAAAATGGAAACGTAAATTTTCAAGCGTCTGTTCTTTTGTTTATTGTAAGTTTCATTTTCGTCTATTAGCAATTTTTGTGTTAATTTACTTATATATATATACTATATAATTTAATACAATTAATTAGACAGATAGTACTCTTTCAGAAGACATTTGAAAGATGTAAGGATGGTCTCTCACGAATGGAAGCGGGCAAACTATTCCACAGCTTGGCAGCACGGACGGAAAAGGATTTTTGAAAAAATACGGATTGGACTTAGGAATTTCAAGGACATTTTTAGTAACACAGGATCGCTTGGGGCGGGAGCTTTCGGCACAAAATTTAAAACGGGTTCGAAGGTAAGTTGGAAACTGGGGATAGTGGAGAATTTTGTACATAAAGGGAAAGGATGTGTAGATTTCTACGCAAGCGAATAGGTAGCCACCAGCTTACGATAATCAGACACGTGGTCAAATTTACGCAGACTGAATATAAAGCGATTTTTTTCATTATTTTAGGGAAGAAATGAATTTCGTGGGTTCTCAGTGTTACTAAACTAAAGCAACCACAAAACACCGCCACTGGCATATTTCTTGTAATTTTCATACGTTTTATATGGACTCGCCGCACACGGTTGGCGCCGGTGAAATCGTCGCAGCTCGCTTCTTGGGCCATTTTTTTTTGTTTCCCTGAGGAAAATGCATTAAGTTGCATACCTCGCGGTTATGTGGGGCTCTCCTCCCCAGAAGGGGGACGCCTACCCACTAAAAACCAGGGATGGCCTTCTCAAGCATGTTAGGGAGCCCCGGGAACGCAAGTGTTATGTTATGACCTCAACCTACACATTAGATAATAAGTTAGTATTTAGATAATTAGGTATTTAGGTAATAGTATTTGATTGTTCATTATTATATTTGTTATAATCATTATCATAATTTGAATTGTTTATCTCAATGAGTATATTTCCAAAGTTCTGTCTGTAAGTAATTAAGTCAAAGTTCTATTTAGTTAAATATGTAAACATCCCTTCCAAAACTAGTATATAAGACCCTTACTTAAAAATATCAAGCAGTCACTTCCTAACTCTGATCGTTATAACTTGTGTAAATCGTATAATATTGTGTAATAAAATAAAGTTAGTTTTTAAAAATACAAATTTATTCTTCATCATATAACAAATTGGCGCAGTCGGTAGGATATCGCTGATTAAAGACGAAGTAACAACGCGACGCGTTTTAAGGACAAACATCGCCAGAAGACCGTCGTGGTAGCTGCAAGCTTTCAAAAAACTTCGCCGAACCATGCGACCTGCATTTATATTGTTATTGTGGTGAGTTGCTAAATTTGTTTTGCTCTATTTTCCTCTATCTCTCAATCTATTTCCACAATCTCTATATCTTCCCGTATATCCTCAAAATCACAAAATGTTTAAAAACGAAAAAATTGCCGACAATACGAGTATGCCACTTGAGTTAAATACGCTCTTACAACTTATCCCAAGCTTCGACACAAACGAAAAGGAGCAAGTATATAGATTTATCAGATCATGCGATGCTGCATTCAACTTAGCATCCGAACAACAAAAACCAATTATTTTAATTTATACTTTAAATAAAATAACAGGCGTCGGTGCATCCGATGTCCATAGTAGAAAGTTTCCAGATTGGGATACGTTAAAAGTTTATTTGATTCAAAAATTTTCGAACGTTAAAACTATTGCGCATTTAATGCTCGACCTTCAGTCTATGTTCCAAAAACCCAATGAAACCGTAACTGAATATCTACATCGAGTAGATTTGTCGCGGAGCAAAATAATTGAAAAGTTATACGCCGAAATAACCGACGAATCTTTACAAGGGCGTATGGCAACCACGGAAGAGACAGCATTGAATGTTTTTGTTAACGGCTTGACTTCCGAGATAGGTGTAATGCTTCGGACCAAAGAATTTGCAAATTTAACGCTTGCTGGCAACTTTGCCATACAAGAAGATAAAATACGGCAAATGAATTCCGCAAGGCAATTAATATATAAAAATACATTTGCCAATACAAAATCTAACGCATCAGTTCCTAAGCCAAATTTTCCAAATAATAGACCACTAATTAATCGAAACCAATTTTTTCACCCTAGACCATTCCAGAACAACAATTTCATAAGACCAAATAATAATTCACCCCATACAACACAAAAATTTTGCAATTATTGTAAAATACCAGGCCATATTATAGCTGAATGCCGTAAAAGACAATACAATAACTTCAAACAGAATCAATTAGCATTACCCGCTCCTCAACAGCAAAGAAATATAAATAATTTAAACTCGCAAGTATCCGAGGTGGCGAGCGACACCTCGGATGCCAATCAAATAGCTCAAAACCTAGAATTCTAAATAACTTTGATAAGCCAATTCCAAATCCAGTCCATCGGGGACAAGCTACAAATTATAAAACGCAAATTCATTCGGTTCATCAAGGACAAACTATAAATCCATCGCAGATCAATTCAGTCCATCGGGGACAATCATGCGACGCCTCTACCCAAACTGAATGTTATTCCAATTCAATATCAATTGAATCAAAAACTTACGAACAGGGTAACCAGCCCCAAACTCTTAGTTTTCAAAAATCACGTTCTGACACTAAAACAAAATCAAATCCTTCTACCAAATCTAAATCAAAATCATTAAAAAAAAAAAAGGTAAAAGATCCTTAAAAACTACTAAATCTAAACGTAAATATACAAAATCGAAATCCACTAATAAACATAAACAATCCTCATCATTAAATATTACTGAAACAGAAAATAGTTCACTATTAAAATCTTATAATATATCGTCACTAAACATCCCACCAGAAAAACTATTTACATTGTCTATTCCACATCAACAAAGAACCGGTAATTATGTTAATTGACACCGGTGCTGCTATATCAGTAATAAGAAAAGATAAAATAAACAGCAATCCAATAAATACTTCCAATAAAGTATCTATTATAGGTGTTTCTAATTCAGGATCCACAATTAAGACGTACGGAACGTCAGATCTTTGCCTAGATGAATTTCCTGAACATACATTTCATATAGCCGATCTCAATATCAGTGCAGACGGTATCCTAGGTAATGATTTTATGTCTAGATTCAATGTAAATATATTTGTAAAATCTAAAACAATGCGTGTACGTGATAAATCATACAATTTATTCTTTATTCGTGAACGAACAGATAAAAGCAAGCCAATTATTATTACCAAACGCTCAGAACAAATAATTAGATGCTTCACGAAAGATATCCTTAACGGTACAGCTATTGTCGATAAACAAATAATAGATAATGGTGTTATTATTCCACACGCATTAGTTAATGTTGTAAATGGAGAACTTATTACTACTTGTGTAAATACAGATAATTCAGATATCCTAATTACCATGCCATTAGTTAAAGTCCACCCGTACGACTTCGATAATGAATCTATTGTTAATAATGAAGCGTCAGTAAACATAAATAATTTAAATACATTTAACAGACAAATAGAAATCTCAAAATTAGTTAGAAAAGATCATTTGAACAAAGAAGAATCCGAATCACTCGATAAAATTATTTCTGAGTACGCTGACATATTTTTCATAGAAGGTGATTCTTTAACTTACACTAACCACACTAAACATCGCATCGTAACGACCACAGATACGCCGATTCATACCAAAACATATCGATTTCCCCAAATACACGAACAAGAGGTAAAAAAACAAGTTCAAGATATGTTAGAACAGGATATAATTAGACCTAGTTCTTCACCGTGGAGTAGTCCAATCTGGGTAGTTCCCAAGAAACTAGACGCATCTGGAAAACAGAAATGGCGTCTAGTGATAGACTACCGAAAATTAAATGACGTTACAGTAGGAGATAGTTACCCTTTACCGAACATCACAGACATATTAGATAAATTAGGACACTCTCAATATTTCAGTACACTAGATCTTGCTTCAGGATTTCATCAGCTTGAAGTTGAACCTTCCGATATACCTAAAACAGCTTTTAATACTCCATATGGACACTACGAATTTAAGAGAATGCCCTTCGGCCTTAAGAATGCACCTGCAACATTCCAACGCGCAATGGACTCTGTCTTATACGGACTCCAAGGGGAACGATGCTTTGTATATTTGGACGATATTGTGGTATTCGCTTCTAGCCTTCAGGAACATGATCAAAAACTACGCGAAATATTTTATAGATTACGTAAAAATAAGTTAAAAATTCAACCTAACAAATGCGAGTTCTTAAGACGTGAAGTAGCGTATCTAGGACACATTATATCGAGTGAAGGCGTTAAACCAAACCCCGGTAAGATAAACGCGGTAAAAGATTATCCTATTCCAAAGTCATGTAAAGACATTAAAGCCTTTCTAGGACTAACAGGCTATTATCGCCGCTTTATAGCGAATTTCAGCAAAATCACGAAACCGCTTACTAGTCTCTTGAAAAAAGATGTGCCCTTCGTATGGGGAGAAACACAACAATTAGCTTTCGATGAGTGTAAACGTTTACTTACTAATCCTCCTATTCTTCAATATCCCGACTTTACTAAAGAATTTGTCCTAACAACCGACGCCTCAATACATGCTATAGGTGCAGTGCTGTCTCAAGGTGAAATAGGCAAAGACTTACCAATCGCGTATGCATCTCGGACTTTAAATAAAGCGGAATCAAACTATTCCACAATAGAACGCGAATTATTAGCTATTGTCTGGGCCGTTAAACATTTTAGACCCTATCTCTTTGGTAGAAAGTTTAAAATAGTTACTGACCATAAACCTCTTACTTGGCTTTTCTCTATTAAAGACCCAGGCAGCCGTTTGGTTAGGTGGCGATTAAAACTCGAAGAATTTGATTACGAAGTCATTTACAAAGCCGGTAAAAATAATACCAACGCTGATGCACTTTCAAGACCTCCTATTTTTAACACAAACAAAATCTCCCAAACCTTTGAAGCAAAGAACGATAACAACCCTGATGACTATTTAGAAATAAATTATGAACATTTCTCTGAGAATTCCACTTACAGTTTCGATACTCCAAACCTTAAATTATCGCCAGATCGCGTATTAGACCCCAGACATAAAAACATATTCATTCCCATTTCGTGTGAACTCTCTGATAAGAACGACCTTTTCAATGAGGCTCTATCCACATGTTCTCAAGTGAAACCATATTTAGAGAAACATAGAAATCTTTATGACTGTGATTTATTAGTTTCCAACAATAAACAAAATATTATCTTTGGCTGTTCTCGACCCACTCATTATGACCCTTGGGATTCCGAAAGTTACTTTAAAACTCTCTTAAGTTGTCTACATACTAATAACCTAAAGAATCTATATGTCCCAGACCTTAAAAATGATAGAACTTGCAAATTACGCGGCAACGAACAATTACATATCACTGCTTACTTAGCTGATGTCTACGAATGTGAAATAACTATTTGTCAAAACAACGTCCAAATACTAAATAATCCAGACGAAATTGCTCATATACTTAAAACCTTCCATGATGATCCTTTAGCTGGCCATAGAGGTATCATAGAAACAACTAATAAAATCAGATCCGAATACTTCTGGAAAGGAATGACAAACGCTATCAAAACATATATAGAAAACTGTAATGTCTGTCAAAAAAATAAAATTCAAAGAAAAACATATAAAGCACCGATGGTTATAACCTCGTCATCTACTGAGCCATTCGAACGCATAACCATAGATTTAGTGTCATATTCCGATATCACATATGACGACAATAGATATATTTTAACACTACAGGACGATCTCACCCGCTTTGTTCAAGCATATCCTATTCCTGATAAACAAGCTGTTACAATAGCAAAAGGAATATTAAACTTTTGTCAACATTATGGTGTCCCAAAGCGATTTCATTCGGATCAGGGTACCGAATTTATAAATAGTGTCATCAAGCAATTAATGAAACTTTTAGGCGCAAATCATACAATGAGCACAACCTATCATCCACAAACAAATGGCTCACTAGAAAGATTTCACGCGACCCTTCGAGATCACATCCGAATGTATCACACTCGGAATAACCCCAATTGGGATAAAATCATTCCATTTGCGATAATGTGTCACAACACCTCCGTAAATCATTCTACAGGGTTCACACCGCATGAATTACTATTTGGTTATAAGCCACGATCATTGTACTCATTCAAAGAAATAAGTGACTATACTACATCTGATTATCTGGTTGATTTAAACGAAAGATTAAAGATATCTCGTGATATAGCTCGTCGTAACGTTGAATCTATGAAGGAAAGAGCAAAAGAACGCTACGATCGTAATATTAAAAACATTGCTAGATTTAAATTAGGAGATAAGGTTATGCTTAAGGTTCCTAATCCAAATAATTTAGATATCAAATGGGAAGGTCCCTATATTGTTAGTAGAATAGGATTTAATGAAAATTACGTAATTAGGAAATCGGGAAAAAACCAATTAGTGCATGCAAACCGCCTCAGACCGCTTAACAATCCAGCGATTCAACCTTCAACATCTCTACAATGAAAATTATTTTCAGGATATACCAGGCAAACTCGGCAGATCCCGACCCTAATGAAAACCCCAATTATATAATTAATTTTAAAGAAATATTTAATAATCCATACTTTAGCTTTATAATTTGTTCAATTATTAAACTAATCGTTTACATAATGTTATATCGAATATACGTCAAAATTAAGAAATATTTTAAAAACAAAACAAATCCTCGACAAAATACGAATCAAATCATTTAGTTATTTATCTGTTTATTCCAGGTATTCCGCAGCAATTAATGCTGATACCCTTACCGAACCTCTTCCTTCTAAATCAGGCTTGTATTTTCAAGAGGAAGGCGAATTAACTGTATCAGAATCGTCTTGGAAACTTATAGTCTATAAAAACTTAGAACCACTATTCCTATCTCGCGATTCACTTAAAAGATTAGCTACTAATTACCAAAATTTAATAAACAATAAGATTTTTAACACTTATAATACTAAAACGACAAACTCCTTTCTTAATACAAACCTAAATCGTATAAACTCTAGATTAAACGAACTTGCCTATTATACCCCTAATAAACGAACAAAACGTGAATTATTAGATGGTCTCAGTTCTGTGTTAAAATGGCTAATAGGTACTCCCGATGCAAAGGATGCTTCAAGATATGACAAATGTATAGAATTGTTAGAAAAACAAGAATTAGAATCTTCTGAAATATTAAAACAACAATTACAAATTATATCTTCTACAATTGTTAACTTTAATAATACATTAATTAAAATTTCGTATGATGAACATATAATTAATGAAAATCTTAATAGAATCGGTTCATTTATAAACGACACTAACAAACTTTTATTTGACTTTAAACGAAGTGAAGAACTTTCCGAAATCTCCATTCAAATTTTAGAGTCTGTTATGTCGCTAGAACAAGAAATAGACGACATACTAACTAGCATATTGTTCATTAAATCGGGCGCTATTCATCCTTCAATAATTACATCAGAAAGAGTGTATAAAGAATTACTATCAACTAATCATGCTCGTAATGACGGAAGTTTAGTGGAACCAATTACCGTACCTAACATACATAAAATTCTTGAATCTGCTAGTATAACATCATATATCTTTAAAAATAAATTAATCTTTATCTTAGATTTTCCTCTAGTAAAAAATGAACGATTTCATATTTACCATATATACTCCATACCCATTCCTCATGCCAATTCCTCAATCTACTCCACCATCCTTGCTGAGCAAACTTACCTAGCAACAAGCACTACTCAACAATACGTCACTTTCAACAACATGGACAACTGCAAGACATATGCCCCGGAGAAGATTGTTTGCAAGAAATTCCCTGTCTACAATTATAATACACGTCCAATATGTGAAATGGCCGTTCTACTATCCACATCCAGAGAAATACCGAATCATTGCGAAATAACAACAATCGCTGCTAATATCAACATCTTTCAATCGATCAAAAATAATAAATGGATTTTTATTTTGAAACGTAAGATTCATGGTGCTTTACAGTGCGGAGATACAACTACTCATCATGAATTAGAGGGATCTGGAATATTGAAGTTAAATCAAGGCTGTAAATTATACACCAGTCTCGTAACACTTTCGGCAACTGAAGAAATAATTACAAATATCAGCATTCCCATCATTACAGTTGACATCATCGAAAATTGTATCAACTCTGTTCAATTCGAAGAACCACCTGAACTCATTCATATTAAAATGAACAATATCCCTTTGGATTCTCTTCACACAATGAAACAAGAAATTAAAGATTATTCGAAGCTCCTGAAGGAAAATGAAAAGAATTTCATACAAAAACATTCTTATAAACTATCCATCTTTAGTTACATAATGGGATTTATCATGTTATCCTTTCTTCTATACAAATTTATCCCTTGGCGTTGTCTATCACACCGATTCCAAAATAGAAACTTAGAAGAACACAGACATGGATGTATTCAAATATTTAATAACTGTTTCGATCGATCAAGAAGAAGCCACCATGTTTCTGTACCACTGCAGACTATCTCCCATACTTCAACTTCGTGTATCTCAGACGACGAGGATACGCCATCATCACCTAGTTCAAACCAACAAAGATCGGGCAATATTCCCCAATCTTTATTCTAAGGGGGAGGTGTTATGTATGACCTCAACCTACACATTAGATAATAAGTTAGTATTTAGATAATTAGGTATTTAGGTAATAGTATTTGATTGTTCATTATTATATTTGTTATAATCATTATCATAATTTGAATTGTTTATCTCAATGAGTATATTTCCAAAGTTCTGTCTGTAAGTAATTAAGTCAAAGTTCTATTTAGTTAAATATGTAAACATCCCTTCCAAAACTAGTATATAAGACCCTTACTTAAAAATATCAAGCAGTCACTTCCTAACTCTGATCGTTATAACTTGTGTAAATCGTATAATATTGTGTAATAAAATAAAGTTAGTTTTTAAAAATACAAATTTATTCTTCATCATATAACACAAGCTCTTCCGGAACCCCCAGCTCGCTTCTTGGGCCACAAGATTACTTGTGATTTTTGTATGTAATTACATACAAATTTGCGAAAAGTAATACGATACGGTTTGAGGTGTCTTTGTAATTATCGTAATTTATTTTGCGAATGTTCGTCCGTCAAATTCAATTCATCGTTGTCATTTGAGGCTTTCTTATATAATTATAATTAATATCGTTCGTTCGATCGTCCGTTGAAATGTTTTAAACGATAAAACTAAGAGTAAGATACGACACGACGAAGTCCACGATATATCGAATATCGTTTTCAAGAGTACGCCCCTAGGATACGACCGACGAAGTCCACGAATATCGAATATCGTTTTTAAGAGTACGCCCCTAGGATACGACACGACGAAGTCCACGAAATATCGAATTCGTTTTTAAGAGTACGCCCCTAGGATACGACACGACGAAGTCCACGAAATATCGAATATCGTTTTTAAGAGTACGCCCACTAATTCGTAGGTACTTGTACACCTAAGAAGCCGGTGATGTAACACAACATCATTTATTATCTTAATCACATAGAGTACTTCTTTGTGGTCTTTCAAAAGTCTTGACGCACTCGCTAAATATTTGACTGTGTATACAGCAATAAAAAGAAGAACAACATTCTCGTAAGATCGAGCTGTAACGATAGCAAACAAACGCCAGCAAACAGTCTAACGCCTCGTTACATTGAACGACACGACTTTTAGTCGTCAACGATTTATCGTAGGCAATCGCTTCTAGTTTATTTGACATAGATTTGACGACCTCCATAGTCGACTGGATAGTACAGCGGTTTATGAGGTGCCGGGTTCGAATCCCGGTGGGGACAGGTGTTTGTGTGATGAATACGAGCATTTGTACCTTAATCATGGTTGTTAAAATATATATTTCTATCAAAAATATTGGTATATGTATAATATATGTATGTATGTCTATCCGTTACCCTAGATCCCATAACACAAGCCGTATAGCGATTACTTTGGGCTAGGCTAATTGGTGTAAGTGTAACTGTTTAGGCTATACATATAACATAGATTAATATATATATAAATAATATAAATAAATAATGAAACTGTCGCAACGTTAAATTGAACCACATATCGAAACTTGGTGAGTTGGGAGTTCGATAGTCAGCCTTCCCTTTCCTTTTTTATCTACCCTCTCACTCACTCACATGAAGAATTGCGCTGGATCATTGTCTGTGGACATTGGGTACTTAATACGTACGAGATAATTACGCTCTCCATATTTTGAATGGTGTGTATCTGTATGTGCGTGTGTAGGTGTATGTGTGTATATGTATGTGTATATGTGTGTGTATGTGTGTGGATATGTGTGTATATGTGTGTGGATGTGTGTATGTGTATGTATGTGCGTGTGTATGTGTGTATGTGTGTATGTGTATATGTGTGTATGTGTATATGTGTGTATGTGTGTGTGTATGTGTATGTGTGTGTATGTGTATGTGTGCATGTGTGTGTGGGTGTTTTTGTTGATTATGTGAATATATAAGACATTTTAACTAACCGATAGTGTGTGTGGTGTGTACGTATATAATATATAAATGAATCAGGAGTGCATACAGTTGTGTGAGGTATCCAAGATTAAATATATTCAAGACTAGCTGACCCGCGCCTACTTCGTTGGGCATAAAAATAATAATCCCCGAAGCGAGCACGAAAGCGAACTGAATTGAACCCGAAGCCATTGCGCGCCGTCCGCTGATGATGATGATGATGATGATGATGACGCTCAACAATAATGTGGCTTTCTATTGGTGAAAGAATTTTAAATTGATGATGATGATGATGATGACACTCCGCAATAATGTGGCTTTCTATTGGTGAAAGAATTTTTAAAATCGGTTCAGTAGATCCCGAGATTACCCCTTACAATTTACAAACACACAAACTTTACTTCTTTATAATATTAGTATAGATGTAAAAGGTGATAACTGTGCATAAAAATTGTGTTGCAAGATTGACAAAGTATCTGAGTGGCCACTCGAAATAAAATAGATACTGAAAACAAATTATTGAGCTAGCTGGAAGAGGTATAAATCCACGCAGAAGCGGTCAGTTTACCATCATTTCTTTTTCCTTTATTCAAAGTTCTAATTCACCAAAAGAATTAAAATCGAACCAGTCGCGCATTCAGTAACAAATAGTCATTATCATCATACCTTATCATTTTATTATTTTCTAATTTGGCGATACGTTTGGCGAAGCGATCGAATGATCGACTACTACACAATGGGTCCGGAACAGACACAGGATACAGATTTTTTGTGACCTACAAAAGTTTGTCTGGGCTTTTTCTGTATTATATGTGTGCAACCGTACCCACGACACTGGATAAAAATTATAGTGCGGGGCGACGTTTAAAAAAAGTGATGATATATTTATGCATAAGCATACGCTATCTATTATTATTATGAAACTAGCTGACCCGCGTCCACTTCGTTGGGCATAATATTAATAATCCCCGAAGCGAGCACGAAAGCGAACTGAATTAAACCCGAAGCCATCGCGCGCCGTCCGCTGATGATGATGATGATGATGATGATGATGATGATGATGATGATGATGATGATGATGACACTCAACAATAATGTGGCTTTCTATTGGTGAAAGAATTTTTAAAATCGATGATGATGATGATGATGATGATGATGATGACACTCCGCAATAATGTGGCTTTCTATTGGTGAAAGAATTTTTAAAATCGGTTCAGTAGATCCCGAGATTACCCCTTACAATTTACAAACACACAAACTTTACTTCTTTATAATATTAGTATAGATTAGAGGTTCTGATTCTATAAAGGTATTCTTTTCTTTCTAAGATAATTGACAAAGGAATCAGAGGACAGTCTCTCAAGATGTTAGCATTTTTTAACGAACCGAAGTTTCCCAAGTATTTGTGAAGTAGTTTCAGAGTCACGGAACATAATTATGTTCTGTGTTTAGAGTGTTCGGTAACTGTCGTGCATTCAATCTCTATTCGTGTATTGAATATATTTCGAGATCTCTATTCATAAGTCAGGTTTCAGGAATAATAATCTTATACGCAAGCTTTTCTTTGAGTCCGTTATTAAACATTTACAAGTTTATGTGGTGTATTGACCTTGGTGTAAATTTATTTAATGCTGGTTTATTTATTATATAAACATAATTTTGTTATTTTATAATTACACTACTTTTTTAATAACATTTCTGCACGCATAATTGGTTGGCAGAGAATACCTTTGGACATCATACTTGGCCTTGTACACTTTTTTAAATATTATGCAAGTAGTTTGAATAAATAAATAATCTATGAAACTAGAAGTGAATTTCCAATTTAAAAGACTTCTCATAAATATTTTCAAATATTAACATGTCCTACTAAATTTGAATATCCTTAGTCAATAATATTTTATTATAAATGGCAGTCAAACAATTGAAAATTAAATATGTTTTTGGTGATTTCTTATCTAAAAAGTCGATATATAAAGCTATCGATAATGCCTCAGCCCTACACGTTACTTTGACACCTGTCAATGTCACAACTCATCTGTTTTATGAAATGTATTATGATTTAGCACATCGCTAAATGACATTTTGCAACATTACAACAAATTAATTAAAATTTAATTTGAATGACAATTTAATTTAAAGATATTCCATTCAGATATTGTATGCTTCATAAATATAATCTATGTTGGGCTTGCTATGTCCTACGACGGTTCATGTTTGGTAATGGTAAATATATTGCAAACAATCTTTTAACTTTGACATTCCAATTCTGCGCGGATTATCAAATAAAACTAGGTTCTTAATTTAGACATACGAATTAATAAATATAGAAAAAAACATTGTTTATTTATTTTACGTTTTTACTATGCTTTATATTATAATTTAATACATTTCAGAATTGTAATAATCTGTTTTACAATTGAAACAGATTATTCCACTAACTATCGATCCAAACTTACAAGCCACTATTCTTTTGTCAATTTCAAATCAAATTAAACATTTATTTGCATAGAATGTTAGTACGAAAGATGGTAACACAATTTTAATGTCTTTTACATTTTATCTAGTTTGTCGTTTATCATTCTATCATTATAATTAAAATTGATATGTCAAATACTTATTAACAGATATCGGACTATTCACGATTTAGATAATTTATATTGGCATATTTATAAATGAAATTTAATAATGTCTTGTCCATAATAATAGTAGAACATGACAAATGGCCTCTACGCGTTGGATCTATATCGCCAAGCACGCCTTATTAAGGTCCGTGTCTTATAAAGACGCGTGTTATTAACCTAAATACAAAATAAATACTTTTCTTAGATAAAGGAGTAAATAAATATTTTAGAAAAGACAAGTTTTTCTCAAATCAAAACTTATTATACTACTTATTACTTAATAATATATATTTTATGTGTGCGTAGGGAAGTCAGGACCCCATCGCCCGCTGGTGGGGCATTTAATGCCATAAACGGCCCATCAGTGCAGTCAGTCTCCCTCAGGGCAGCTTGTGACGCGCTGTCGGTGAGTTGCGTCACCGAAGGTACCGATGTGCTTCAGGGTATGCCACCCGCCTCTGTCTTGCCGTAACCAGCCGGACAAAGTGGAGTAGCAAGAGCAAATGCGCGAAGGGTGGAAGTGTAATAATGTCATAACGCCGACGGCGTCTCGATCGCTGTCGCAGACACACCTCTCTACACCCTTAGCCGTTCACACCACGGTTGCTCTCTTCGCTCCAACATTGATCTGCTTTTTTGGAAGTCCATTTAGTGAGCGGCAAGTTACCACCTGCAATATTTAAAATCAATTAGGAGGCTTTGAGAAGGCAGGTGCCTGGAGTCTCTTCCAGTTCTCATTACCACCAAAATCGAAGTGCGATAGTCCACAAACTTTTTGACCACAAATGACAATAGTTTCTGTGCATCTAACTGGGTGTAGTCTTTAGCTGCAGATAGAGATTAGACAAAGATGGTACACTCCACGCACACTTTCATTAAATTTCACTTAAATGGCCTCTACCCGTTGGATCTGTATCCCCGCGCACGCCTTATAAAGGACCGTGTCTTATAAAGACGCGTGATTTAGCGACAATAATAAATATAATGTCAGCTAAGATAATCCAACAAGATTAATAAAATTATATTTTATTCTATTCATATTTGTTTATAATATACACAATTTGTATGCCTCAACTTGGATTGAATACGACACCCATTATATAAAAGCGAGCCTTAAAATCAGATATATCGCGTGATTTTATCCGTCACGGACAATTGAAATTACACTCCTCTATATTATGATCTAAGAGAAACACTATAACCGCGGGATAAGGTTGAAATTAATTTAAAAACATATGTTGCTATACGTACTTTCTATTTATGAATGTAATTGCGATGTAATTTAGATGGGGAAAAGGTAATTTTATGTGAATTACGGTAATTTTGCATACAATGCTGCGTTAAAACAACCTTTTGTAAAATAAATGTTTCTTACACCAATTAGCCTAGCTCTGGATGAGTTTAGTTGGTAGGTCACGCGTTCGGACCGCTCCGGTCGTGTGGAGTTCAACATAACCTCCGTTCCACTTGCCGTTGCGGGGGTATAAGGTATAAGGTCAAACGGGCTGGTTTCCGCAACTCGACGTCTAAGCGCCTATTTTGCGTGTGTGGGAATGATGTTGCTATTCTCGCCAGCTTAGCTCGTCCAGAAATTTCAATAGGTTTTTAACTTACCGAAAACCTCCGGCAGTGAGCTCGGCTGTCCGAGATGTCTTACCCGGTAGTCCACCACACCTGGACACTCCATGATCACATGTGCGGCCGTTTCTTCTGCCTCCAAGCATGCTCTGCACATGGGGCTGTCAGTGTAACCTAGGTTGAAGAGGTGTTTGTTAAAAGGTCCGTGGCCAGTTATTGCCGCGGTTATCTGATTGAGTTGTTTCCTGTTTAGTTTAAGGATGTTTTTTGACAGTTTTGTGTTTATTTCTGGTAATGCAGCCTTTGTTTGCTTGCAGTCTTCAGTGTTTCTCCAGGTCTCGCTATGGAGCTGCTTAGTTTTGTTTCTTATTTGGTTTTTAGACCATTGTTTGGGGAGAGGCACTATTGGTTCTGGTCCGTAGACCTTCATTCCTGATCCTCTTCGAGCTAACTCGTCCGCTTTGTCGTTGCCGCACGAGTTGCTGTGACCTTTTATCCATTGTAGGGTGATGAGGTTATCCCTCCCTGCCATCATCAAGACGTGGTGGCATTCGTGGATTAATGTAGAGTAGCATTGGTTGTTTGACAGTGATTGTAATACAGATTTACTGTCCGTTAAGATTCTTATGTGTTGTCCTTTTATGTTCCTTCTCAGTATTTCTTTGGCGGCGGTAATGATTCCCACGCATTCAGCCTGATATACGGTGTTATGCATTCCCATAGGTATGGAGATGTTTATGTTAAAGTCATATGAGAAAACACCACATCCTGATCCCGAATCTGTTTTGGATCCGTCTGTGAAGATTCTTAGATCTTTTATGTTGAGGCCTTCCTTTCCGTCATCACGGAACTGGATTTTGTACTTCTTGTCGAAGCAGTATCGGATGTACATTCCGTCGTTTGGGGCTTCCATCAAGGGGAGTTCAATCATGGCTTCCTTCAGGGAGCGCGTGTGTGGGGTAGGGGTCTTGCTGAGAAGATCTAGTCCTTTAGCCTAATCATTGTGAGTGTGGCTTCCTGGGGGGTTGCGGGGTATCCTGGAGACCTATTTTCGAATTACGAATGCGACTTCGAAATCACCGATGTGACTAATAATTACCGATTTTCAATCATTCTTATTTTTGAATATCACTGGTGTGACTACCTTAGTCATTACGAGTGCCCTCACCCACTCGTAATCAAGTCATACTTGTGGAAATGTTATCTGTGTTTATGTTTGATTTTTAAGTCTATATATACAATATATAATATATTCTTGGAAATGAGACCAGAAGTGATTTTTTTAAAAAGAAAATTACAACAAACCTAGGAATTCAACACCAAAATTACATTTATTTCAAAATGATATCCGTTTAACAAATTAAACACAAAAAAAGTATCAATCAAAACTAAACTTCTTACGTAAACATCGAACACCGGAAATGAACAGCAATTCTCAATAATTCCACAAAACCAACTCCGATACCCGAACCGGCAGAGTGACGTCCTAACAGTTCGAAGTACAGAAAAAGAATGACTCGATACTGGCGAGGCGTCGCCTTATATAGGCGTTCCCCCTCCACTAGTCCTCTATTCTCCAACACGGCCTTTCCTGACGGGAGGCCGTCCTCGGGCTCCTTCCTCTTCACAGATCGATGTCCAGGATTGGCATGGAAAGGTCCGCGCTGCACTGTGGCTGTATATCAGACCCTTCCGTCAATCTCTGCGTGCAAGACACTCCAGGTTGAGGTTCATCAACATCAGCCAACTCGTCCACAGGAGGCTGGATGATGTCCGAAGAGAGCTCCCCGTTCTCATCGTCTGCATCTGCCAGGACAAAAACAAGAACCCAACAACATGTTCACTCACTTAAATAGAACAAAGCCAAGATACTGCGTCTTAGTTATAATAGCAACACAGTATGCCAAGCTAAGACAGCCCACCCTAACACAACGGATATGAAGCAAGCTAATATCAGTACCGACAACCTTGGGCAGTTCCCGTCGGGGGAGTGCCCTCACGACTCGTTAGAGGTCTACGCGCACTTACGTGAGACATAACTTTGCGTGTGTCGTTCGGTTCCAAGTAAAAGCGGGCTTCAATCCAAACAACAACAATCTCTGACACAATACAACCACAAAAACCACACGACTCGTCAAACCCTTGGAATGACCCTGCGTGTACCACTGCTCCAGGACCACATGTCTGAGCAACTCCAAGACAGTGTCCGAGCACACAAAACACAACTCTAAGTATGTTCCATATACCAGGATCGCATGTCTGAGCGCACTCCAAGACAGCATCCCGCAACATGAAACATACTCCGTACAGGAAACATATCCAACAGCCACGATAGCCTACCCAAGAACATTATTCAAGATAGAGGCTATCCCGACTGAAAAACATGGTCTCTATCGTCTAAGCCTACCCTATAAAATAATGGGGTACTTTCAAAAAAATCTTTCTTGGAAACATTATCTTTAAAACAGACAGAGGCCCCGGCACAGGCGTGTCTCACAAAAACTATTTGAACAAGATCTTTGGAATGCCGAAATATTCAAATTCAATTACCACTAAAGAAGGCAGAACAGACATCGGGAGTCCATTCTCCATGCCATGGCAACATATATTCCGCAGCTGCCTGCGTGGATTTTCCATATGAGCCGGCCAGGAGTTGGAGTTCATAGCGACCCTGAGGCAGGATCTTTATCACCCGGTACGGCCCTCGCATACAGGAGTCTAGCTTACCCGTCGCTTGAGCCTGTTTCCTTACAAAAACTAAAGAGTTTAGTTCGAAACTACGTGGTGGCTTACGTCCCTGGTTAACGTAAGTATCCTGAGCTTCCTGGTTCGAACGAAGGCGTTCGGATACTCTTTGGCGGCTCATTTCCCTTAGTGCTTCCCTGTTAGGACTGGAACCCTCGATGGCAACATCACGAATCAGGCTTCGAATAAGTGGCGTAGCTGCATCAATGCCTATCAACAAATTCAGAGGCGAGCATTTTGTGGTCCTATGCTTGGTAATATTGATGACCAGCTGCAATTTCCATAGAACGGATGGCCACCTTTGTTCGCGATGATTGCACTCAATCCGCACCATATTGAGCACAGTACGGCAGTATCTCTCCACTTGCCCGTTGGACTGATGCATTTCGGGCGTTATTAGGTGCGTGTCGCAACCCATACCGTTAATCCAATCAAGAAAATCGGCACTTTGGAACATTCGCCCTCTGTCAGCTACAATTAGCTTAGGTGTTCCAAAGAGGGAGATAAAGTTGGTAACATGACGTTTCAATTCGTCTGACTCTTGCCGGAACATGGGATATAATAAACAAAATTTAGAAAAGGCATCTATTACAATTAAAACATACCGATAACCATCAGCTTCCGGTAAAACTCCTAGTACATCCATATGGACCGTCTCAAAAGGCACGTCTGGTTTTTCCCACGAGTGAATAGGCTGGAAAGGAGCACGAGCCACTTTCTTATGAGAAAGGCACACCAAACAGTGTGTTATGTACTTTAACGCAAAAGCTCTTAACCCTGGAAACCAGAAGTGCTTTATGATAAGGTCGACCGTCTTGTCTACTCCCGGATGGTCATGTTCGTCATGAAAAATTCGTAAAAGGCTCAACCTATGACCTTTCGGAATGAAACATAATAATTTTGGATTTTCACCGGTAGGCGAAAATTTATAATACAAGATGTCATTCTTAACCACATATTTAGTAGGATCCAGTTGTCCGTCCGACAATCTCTGCATAAGAGACCGGGTTTCTTCATCGGAAGCCTGAGCAATCCGGGCCCAGTTCTGGGGCTTTTGAACAGTAACTGTATTAACTGGATTACGACTGAGATAGTCGGCATGAGACAAAAGGGAACCCTTACGATAATCTAAAACAAAGTCAAAATCCTGCAGGTATACCCACCATCGGGCCACTCTGGTAATAAGTCCTTCTTTCTCTGAGTGAGCTTTAGCGCATTGCAGTCAGTGACCACAGTGAAACGTACACCCACAAGATAATGCCTAAAGTACTGAAGAGCTTTGACTACTGCAAGCGTCTCCAGCTCATAAGAGTGGTACCTGCTCTCAGCACCATGAGTGAGTCGGCTGAAATAAGACACCACTCGCTTACGATTACCTTCATGCACCTGCATCATAACAGCTCCATAACCAATAGAGCTTGCATCTGTATGGACCTCTATTGGCAACGAAGGATCATAGATAGCCAAAACTGGCTCGCTTGTCAGACATTCTATAATGTACCTTCGGGCAGCCCGTTGTTCTACTCCCCAAGAAAAGTTAACGTTCTTTTTAATGAGCGCAGCTATACACGCGGTCTTCTGGGCAAAATCAGCTATATAGCGTCTGAAATAGCTAGCTAAGCCCATGAACTGCCTTACCTGTTAACATTTTGAGGTTCAGCTGAGTCAATCAAAGCTCTAACCTTCTCCTGACTCGGCCTAACCTGACCTTCACTAATCATTCGTCCTAGGTATTCTATTTCAGTTGCTAAGAACGTACACTTCTTCAAGTTGATTGAAAAGCCTGCACTGGTTAATGTGTCGAGAACTTTACGGAGTAAAACAAGCCCATGGTCTACTGTTTTGCTTAAAATGAGCACATCGTCAATGTAGACTAGGATATCTCCAGCTTCGATGAACTCGCGAAGTGTTTTGGATATGATCCGTTGATAAACAACAGGAGCATTTGCCAAACCGTAAGGCATTTTCAAGTATTGAAAATGTCCCTCGGGCGTAACAAACCCTGTTAGCGGTACTGACGCCTGATCCAAGGGGATCTGATGGAAACCAGTCGCCATATCCAGGCTACTAAAAAATGTATGATGCCCTAATCGGTCTATGTGGTCATCTATCCGCGGCAGAGGGAACCTATCTTTCACCGTTACCTCATTCAGCTTACGAAAGTCAACACACATCCTGTCCGACCCGTCTTTCTTCTTGACGAGAAGGATAGGACTCGCGTATTCAGAATCAGACTCCTCAATAATGCCCTTGTCCAAAAGATCCGCAATTATTTCACGAACTCGAAGTGTCTCTGCGTGAGAGAGTCTGTATGGACGGTAGTTAACAGGAGTGTTGGAATTGAGTTTAATGGACATACACCCTGTCCTCACTGTCGAGGTTGCGGTACCAGAAATAAAATATTTCGAAAAGTAATTTATGATCTCTAAAAGCTCTTGCAATTGAGTACCAACAAGGGGCGTGTTAATTGAAGTCGAAGCCTCAAATTGAACAGTCATCACCCTGTCCAAGGTACCCTCACACCTAGTAAGGCGCTGATAATCTCTAGTACGAACATACCTAACTCCCTCTCTATTTAACACATCTGTTCCTAATATAATTGGCGTGTTCATGTACTGTGATGGTACAATGAACAAATCTACTTCAAGGTCAATCCATCAAACTCAATCGGCAACCTTACGTAAGATGTACTCTCCACCTCCTGGCTACCCAACCCCTTTAAAACTCGAAAAGCAGGCTTAACCGAATAGTTAAAATGTTTTAGCAACGATGACGACATAAGTGAAATAGTTGAACCGCTATCTATCAAAATATCTACCACAACGTCCTGAATAACAGCCACTACGACATCACTATTGGAAGAGGTAACATTACAGAAATTAACGGTCTCCTTATTCGTCGCTTCAGACCTCTGTTTGGCAAAACAAGTATCGACACTGTGTCCTACCTTCTTGCAAAATGAACAAGGAACAGATCTAGTTGGTACAAACGTAGACCCTGTAGGCGCGGCACTCAATCTATTTGACGATGTACCCAATCCTTGATCGATTCTAGGGCGCTTAGTGCAGTTAACTTGCTTATGCCCCACCTGACCACACGAGAAACATTTAAACTCATTGCTACCCCTTTTTCGCGACAAATCATTGCTAAGATGACTTTGGGTGTTATTAAATGCAACCGAACGCGACGTGGAACCCTTTAAAGTAGCAACCGGTTTTACATAAATCGAGAAAAATTCTATCAAATCATTCGGTTTCAGTTTTGCATTAGTTGCCGAAGCTCGAATATTAGGGTCGCTTATGCCACGTATAATTATCGCCGAAATCAACTCATCACTAAGACCCTGTACTATACGTAACCGCAGCAAAGCACGACGCGCATAATCCGCATACGTAGGGTATTTGTCAGAATTCGTATTAATAACCTCAGCCAAAATATTCGCGACATCGATTGTTTTCGGACATAACGGTTTAAAATCTCTCTTAAAATTTGACCAGGAACGGTCACTTGAAACCCAATCATTTAACCATGATCGTGCGTCACCTTTGAGACAGTTGCCGATCCGCGAGAGGCATTCATATTCATTCCATCTATTGCATGATTTTGCACGGTCTACCTCAGAACACCAGTTGTCAAAATTGTGTAAGTTAGGATCGAAATTCGAAATATAAAAATGTTGACTCGATCTACCCTCATAATTAATAGAACGAATCGCGTCCACAATACGATCGGTAACAGATGAATTGACCGCAGGTTCGACCGTTGACCGCGGGTTTCTCGAATAGCGCTCCGAACCACGAGGTGATCTAGATCGAGAAAGCCGGCGCGGTTTGCGATCCCGGGCGGGCGATTCTCGCGAACGTCTACGACTTCTACCGCAAAAAGGAGACCGCCTATCCCGCGATCGCGACTCATGTCTACCTGGCGACACCAACATACGCGTAAAACGTGTCGGCGAGTTACGCACACGTGGCCCTGAAGGCACGGACGGCGTACGCTGTCGCGGCGGTGGTGACCTATCCCGATTCCTGTCTCGATTGTTAGAACTAAATTGTACGGGCGCCGACGAAGTCTCAACCTTTTCCTCTAATGCCTTAATACGAGCCATTAAGGCTTCTATCTCTGAAGATCGTTGCCTACTATCACGTTTATCACGACTATCGCGACGACTCACACTACGATAATGACCGCGATCAGACATTTTAAATCGAGAAAAAAAAAGATTCGAACTAGGATTCGAGCAACACACAATAACAACTTAAAACAAAAAATACCTCCGTACAGAAAAAAAAAGAAAAAATTCACTCGCAAATTACTAAAATGCCACAACAAAAAGTCACAAATAGAAGTAAAAAGACAAAGACTACCCCTCTACGAACGATTCGTACATACACACACAAGTATGAAAAGGGTTTGATCAAACGGTTATCCACATGAAGAATACACGAAAAACACGTGGGCAAATGAGATGGAATCCCACTTCTGATCTTGGAAATGAGACCAGAAGTGATTTTTTTAAAAAGAAAATTACAACAAACCTAGGAATTCAACACCAAAATTACATTTATTTCAAAATGATATCCGTTTAACAAATTAACAACAAAAAAGTATCAATCAAAACTAAACTTCTTACGTAAACATCGAACACAGGAAATGAACAGCACTTCTCAATAATTCCACAAAACCAACTCCGATACCCGAACCGGCAGAGTGACGTCCTAACAGTTCGAAGTACAGAAAAAGAATGACTCGATACTGGCGAGGCGTCGCCTTATATAGGCGTTCCCCCTCCACTAGTCCTCTATTCTCCAACAATATATATATGAATGTAGCACATATATATATATATATATATATATATATATATATATATATATTATATATATATATATATATAATATTATATATATATATAATAACCATAATGGTTTAAGCCGGCAATAACCAGCAGCGGTACATTCTGCGTGGAACCGAACTCTTACATTTATGTGTGTACTTTATCTATGTTGGCAGCTCTGCGATCGACTTTCAAAAATTGGATGTTTAGGAATCCGTGACCTCAAAGTCACCGCTGACTATTTAGTCAGCGGTGATTTCGAAATCGCATTCGTAATTCAAAAATAGGTCTCCTCGGCTCGTTTAGTGCTCCTTCTGAGGATTCTCAGCCTTCCTCTCCTGAGAAAAAAAAGCCTAGCTCAAAGTAATCACTGTAACGCTTGTGCTAAGGGAGGTAACTGATATACCATAATATATTATACATGTTTTTTTCTATCAGGAGAGAGAGGCTTTTATATGAATAGAAACTACCCTATAGGTTTGATTATTTGCAAGTATTGAAAAATCGCACAAAAATATTTGTTTGCATTGCAAATACAAATTTACGGTTTTTTTCCTCTTCGCTTTTTCCTTTGCTTTTGTTTTGTTTTTTTCCTGTACTTGTTCTTTGTGATATTGCTTCATAGCTAATTTCATTATTGTAGCGAGAAGTATATATACTTCAATAATTTTAGACTTTCTTGCAAAAAAAAAATGTTATGCACCCACCCTAGTTTTGTTTATAAGTAATTGGAAAACAGTAAATTTTATTGTTTTCCGGTATTTTTCTTTTATTTCTGCTACACGAAATTTCTTCATGCCAAGTTTCCTTTACTTGTGTTTTATGACATTTCTTAATGCCAAATATTATTTACTTGTGCTTCATGACATTTCTACATGCCAAATTTCACAATTCTAAGTCAACGGGAACTATTGTGAAGATTTAAATTTCTTTGCAAATTTAAATAATTTTTTTAATTTAATTAAAAAGGCCGTATCTTTTGATTGCATCGATTTATAAGTTAAATTACCCCTGGAGAGGAGGCTTAGAATCCTCTTGTATACCACCGCGATCAAGTGCCATGATGATGATGTCGGACGCCAAACGGATTGAGAAGGCTCAACCGGAATGATCTATTGTTTAAACTCAGCCTGAACTTTAGCCATTAGGGCCCTACAGCCTGGATGGATGACGTCCCTGGGAACGTTTTCCTCCTCAGCGGAACAAAAAAAAAAGGTCTGACTAAGAGACGGGCAACGAATTGATCCTATAAGGGTTCCTTTTACTGGTACGTAGTACGAAAACTTAAAACTAAGCAATAATAATAATCTTTGTACAATTCTAAATTATAAATTACTAGCTTTTGCCCGCGACTTCGTTCGCGTGGACTTCAAGTTCGTCCCGTCTAGTCTAGTAATAAGTAAGAAATACGGTAACTAAGCACTGCAGAGCCCTAATGATAGGCCTATAGGTAGCTACTGCAGTATGCTCCTATAAACAGACACAACAGACAATTTGCAATGTAAGCGCAAAAAATGTGCTTTTTTTACGACCTCACATTAGAAACCTCAAAAATTGTAGCCTATGTGTTATTCTGATGTATCCCAACTAATATTATAAATGCGAAAGTGTGTTTGTTTGTTTGTTTGTTTATTTGTTTGTTTGTTTGTTTGTTTGTTTGTTACCTCTTCACGCTTAAACTACTGCACCGATCATCACGAAAATTTGCATACACATAGTCTGTGGTACGGGGAGTAACATAGGCTACTTTTTATCCCGGAAAAAGCGACAGATCCCACGGGATGCGCAATAAAGGCTTCGCTCAAAAACTACTGCACAGATCTTCATGCGGTTTTCATCAATAGACATAGTGATTCTTGAGCAAGGTTTTGCAGTATTTTTTATCTCGGAAAAACGGAGAGTCCCACGGGAAGCGCGATAAAACCTTCGCACCATAAACCGACTTCCGCGCATATGTAGCCGTGAGCAGAAGCTATGACCCTTAACCCTCTATAGACCCAATCCCGAATTCCACGCAGGCGAAGCCGCGGGCAGAAAGCTAGTAAGCTATATTGTGGTAAAGTTTCATTCAAATCCATTCAGTAGTTTTTACGTGAAAGAGTTACAAACATCCATACATCCATACTTACAAACTTTCGCCTTTATAATAGTAGTAGGATTCTGTTAATGAAAACACTATTAGATTGAACAAAATAAAAATTACAATAAAATGAACACACAGAAGTTTTACGTTTTTCCGACTTTTTAAGCTTAGACACTTGCTGGTCCTGCTTAGAAGGCTAGTACGTCATCGATCATCAAACGGTTATCATCAAAATATGGCATTCTGCCTGAGCAAAGTCCGTGCGTCTCTTCGACCATGAACGAAGATTTGTCCACACAAGATCAGTGCAATCTCGCGCTCGAAACGGCGTGCGCGTGTCTCGAGTACTCACAACTTGTTGGATGTACACGCCATAACTAGCGGCTTAGCCAATTAAACGTCTTCAGTTCTCGCCGTATAATGAGCGCTGGGCTATTACAGTAATCAAAGGGAGATAATCGATTGCGTTTAGATTGAACATTTAATTGGAGGATATAAATTATTCACGTGAGTTGATTTTTTATTTTTCTCTATTATATTATGTTTAATTATAATTAAATTAAAATAAAACTATAATTTAAAAATAAATTAAATAATACAATCTCATCACTTAGACACGCCTGATTTGTCCAAGTGAAGATATTTGGTACAATATGGTATTGTTTAGGAAGGGAGTAAATATGTTTTGTACCATAAAAAGTATAACGACAAACTGTAACTCACTTTAAATATCTATACATATAATAAGACAGTAAAAATATTTTGTCTGTACATTTAGTATTTTTGACTGAATGGATAGAGGGGCACTTAAATAGATTATTAGAAAGAAAAAAAAATTTTTTTGAATTTTTTGTCTGTCTGTCTGTCTGTCTGTCTGTCTGTATGTTTGTTCACGTTTATCTCCGAAAGTACTGAACCGATTTGCTTGAAACTTTCACTATTTGCTTTGTTTTAACTCAGAATAATATCTAAACTTTGTTTCATCAAAATCGGTTCATTAAAAAAAAAGTTATCGTCATTTTAATGAACTCAAGGCATGATAATATTGCGAATTATAATGTACACCATTCTTACTTGCTCACGAGTCAGCAGTGCAGAGCATTTGTTTTTTTTAGCCCCTGAAGGAAAAACGAATAATGTGGTATATAAAGAAATTCTTTGAGTTTACTTTACCTCAAGGAATTGCTTTATACCAAAAATATTTTAATCGGTAAAATCGTATATTAATATGATTTGTGTATCAATAACATTCAACTCGAAATTTACGCAGACGAAGTCGCGGGCAACAGCTAGTTTTTAATATATTACACTCGTTATCAATGTTCCAGAAAGTCATAAGTCTCATTTCGTTGATCGTTAGAACTCGCTCAGGATTGCAGGAGATTTCTGTATGCGAATGTCATAGAGACCGGATGTTGTAATTATTTATAAATATATATGTAAAGCTATAAATGAGTATATGTATATGTGGGAAATTTGAATAATATCGATCAATAGATAGATAGTTTAATTAGTTAACAACTGAGTTATCTGTAGAGTGCAAAATTTCTGTAGTCTTCTCTTGTGACATACATTTGTATTGTAAGTCCATCACCGCACAGACAATAACTATATTGTACTACTAGCTGACCCGTGCCCACTTCGTTGGGCATAATATTAATAATCCCCGAAGCGAGCATGAACGCGAACCGAATTAAACCCGAAGCCATCGCGCGCCGTCCGCTGCTTTGGCCTTCACACTTATGACGATGAGTTTACTTGTTTTCATAGATTCATAATTTTTCGTAATATATGACTAATAAATATGACCTAATGATTTGAATTTATTATTAATAAAAAAAATTAAATTGTCTATCCTAATGTTAAAAAATATACTTTTTGTAAATTAAATATAAAAGTTAGACATACGCTGTCGTTGACTTTTTTGTAGGCATTTTCAAGCTCCACATTTTTTTTTCTAGAACTCAAAAATATATCTTTCATAGTTAAGGCAGCGTTCGCAAGAAACGCTTTCATTCGACCGGTTTTTCTCCGATTCACTTTGCAAAACGGGCTACCACATAAAAGCCTTTTTATTTTTCGGTTTTTTATATAACCTATGACACTCAGCAATAATGTGGCTTTCTATTGGCGAAAGAATTTTTAAAATCGGTTCAGTAGATCCCGAGATTACCCCTTACAATTTAACAAATATACAAACACACAAACTTTACTTCTTTATAATATTAGTATAGAAATATTAGTATAGATGATACTTAATGCATGATCAATTTGTCAAATCGTAAGGAAGTCGAAGTCTAAATTATTTTAAGGACCAAACTGAAAATGTCGTTATGGTGTTGATAATAAGCAAGACTGTTTCTTTTTCTAATAAATAAAATTATGACTGAAATGGAGATAATATTGCAAAAATTAAAAAAAATTCTATGAAACAATTTTATTTTACTTGTCAACGTGTAAATAATTATTGACTTCACGAATATTGTTGCAGCTCTATATAGATTATCGAAATGTCTGTCTGTGTCGAAATGCTCTCATGTTTAAGCAAGTAAAAATCTGAAACGATTCCATAGTGTGAAATCATTCTAGTACAATGTGTTGTAATGAAACTAATGCGAATATTTTGAATGCTACTAATCAAAAGCTCGATTATAGTTTGAAAGTTTAAAAAGATCTCAAATTAGTGAGTTTCTGTATATTCTGTACACCAGTACACTTCTCTGTAGAAGTTAGGTTATGGTGAGTGCTAATGCATGGTGCGGGGTCTCTACAACTGGGTCTCAAGTCACAGGTGCTGCTTCTGGCTCCCCTCTTTGCAATTCTGTGCTATGTAAAATGCAAAAAAAGCTAAAAGTTATCTATCTTGTAGACACAAGTTTTGTGTAAATGAACTAAACCAGTTTTACAAGGGGCAAAAGTCGCTGGAGAATCATTTAATATTGCGAGGAATTTTGTTAAGCTTCAGTCACGTGACACTATGGAAGTTTAAGTTAATCTTTATTCAGAACCCTTCATTTTGGAAAACTTTGCATAACGTTTCATTATTTCTTACCAACTTGCCTTTTTTAAAAAAACTCTTACTATTTACAAATATACATAGGTACACAGGAGACAGATATTTCGTATGGTAAGAACTATCCTATGTTTTTCCACAAATTTTAGACTATTTTCGTCAGAATCTCGATCCATTTCATTTTATTTCATTAAACTCAGACGCGTATTATTCAAGATTACTCCGAACGTCTACGTATCTTGGCACTTTTATTTATTTATTTAAGCTTTATGTACTCGTACAATGGATTACAATTGCGGCCTTAATGCTTTAGGCATTTTCTACCAGACAATCTTCAGGTGATGCAGAAATATAAAGAGGTAGACGTTAATACAAACACAGAATATACTTATATATATGTAATTGTTGGACTATTAAAAAAGCTGACCGAGCGCGTATTGATGCCTTCGAGATGTGGTGCTGGAGAAAAATGTTAAGCATTCCTTGGACAGCTCACCGTACCAACGTATTCATCTTCAGGGAACTCAAAGTACAAACCAGGCTATCCACCTCATGCCTGCGAAAGGTACTCGAGTATTTCGGCCACATTGCTAGGAAGGGAAATTACAACCTCGAGAAGCTTGTAGTCACAGGCAAAGTCGAAGGAAATAGACCGAGAGGAAGAAGCCCTATACGTTGGACAGACCAGATACGCACCACACTGGAATCCACTGTCCACAACGCGTTCCACACTGCCGCAGATTGCCACCAGTGGCGGTCAATAATCATGAGCAACTTACTCAACAAGAGAGATCACGACTCTCAGTAACTGGGGTATCGACGCAAGGAGGAGGAGGATTTTTAGCGTCTAAAATATAGTATTTTTTTCTTTTCAATATAGTATTTTTGACAAATAAGCGGATTGCTCGCCCGATGATGAGTGGTCACAGTTGCCTATAGTACATGTGCTTCTTAGGAGATTTGTAATAAATGTGTAACCCCCACATAACGTAATTCCAGTAATCTTTACCCTTCACACAGGAACACAGTAAATATTTTGTGGCAGAAATAGGTAAGCGGGCAAGCAGACGATCTTGGTATAGTCTCCTTCCAGTATTGTTAGAAGAAGGTCATGAAGTTAGGTCTTTGACCTTTCAGTTTCATGATTTGAAAACATTTTAGAGATGCGTTTTATTTTAGACACTATTTATATCATTTGAATAGATTTTTCTTTACTTTAATATTTATGTTTCATAACGTTGCTTGAAACCTGTTTTCCCCGTTTTAATTGGTGGTTAGAAAAAACTTATTTGAATAATAACTTACATCCGTAACTTTTATTGTTATTTGTGTGTGAAGTCAGAAACACAGTTTCCTAGAAGATTGTGTTGTCTATGGTAACGCTTAACAGGAAAATTACGGTTTTTACGGTGTTTTTGAAGGCCTCTTTTATATATATATTCCATAGGCCAATATGTTAAACTAATTTTAAATTTGAAATATCGGGTTTGAGTCTTTATGATGTGTTATGGTAACACTCGCCTCGATTACACAAACCAAACTATATTATTCTGTAATTACTAATTACAAACTCATTTCAGATCTCACTTTCGCTTACCTGTAATCAAACCTGCAGCTGTTTTGAAATTTTGTAACCAAAATGAAGATCTAGTGAAGTGAAATGAAATATAAAATCTAGCTATGAAATTTTCAGGAATGTAATCTTCATACAATGGCATTGGTGTAGGTGTGTTCATTTGGTTATGGAATACGAATTTCAGATAAAACCACGAATTCATACATACACTCACGCCTTTTTCCCACGGGGGTAGGCAGGGATTACGTCTTTCCACTTGCTACGGTCTTTACATATCACTTTCGCTTCATCTACTTTCATAACATTCCTCATACATGCTCGACGATTGCGGATACTTCTGACCTGGCCTTTTTTGAGGACACTTTCGATTTGTTCGAAATATGTTCCCCTAGGTCTTCCTCGTCCCGTATCTCCATTCACTCCAGCTTCATAAATCATTTTGGTCAGTCTACTTTCATCCATCCGTCCCACATGCCCAAACCACCCAAGCATCCCTTTCTCTATTCTTGTCACGATATCCTCTTTCAAACCACATTTCTTTCTAATCACTTCATTATACAATCTGTCACTCAGTTTTACTCCTGCCATACTCCGCAAAGCTCTCATTTCTACTGCATTTATTCTGCTTTCATGTCGTTTCTCCCATACCCAACTTTCACTTCCGTACATTAATGTTGGGACCAGCACGCCCTCATGCACTGCTAGTCGCGCCTTTTCTGATATTTTCTGACTACTCAGAAACGTATGCATGGCCCATTCACCATGTTACCAGCTTTCAGAATGAATTCAGATGTAAGAAAAAAACTTTGTCGCTACAAAATTACACTTTTGTGTAGCTATCATGAGTTTATAGTCGTTATTAAGTAAGGAAACTTTGTACAGCGCCTCTAGCGGAAACTTATTCGCACTTAAATTTTCATATTAGATTAACAATAATCCTGAAGTTTGCTATATCTCAAATACCCACCGTAAACGATAGGAAACTCATGGTAGAGCCATAACTCATCAAATGACAAGCGGTTTCGTGTAATCGATGGCGTTAGCGACGTAGGGTTGCCATCTTCAAAAATTACTCAAATCGGACTAATCAGTGTAAAAAGTCGAATATGGTCCGACATATCTTATATAGCCAAGTAAGTTTAAAACAAGTAAAGGAGAGATGCACTATCTGCAGTGCGATCTAATAGTCTGTTTCTCCTTTTGCTTAGTTTTAGAAACCAAAAGCCTTTGGTTTCTAAATCTGTTAAAAGTGGGAATGACCGTGTTAGCGACGACTCCACTGCTTCCCTGGTAAATAAAAAGTAGGATAATATAATGTTATGGAAGCGGCCTTCTTGGGTTCTGATAGTTTATTTACGGCAAACATGACGTAGTTATGATTGTCTTGGATCATCTGTCAGGATCAAAGAAGACTGTGTCAAAAATGAGTTATATATTCCATTGGACTCAAAATTTTCTGCTCTTTCGAATGGCTCTACGATGATTTTATTTGGCGTTTATGCCCAAGCAAAAAAGAATTATTATTTATAGTGTTATTTTAGCTAACATACGAAAATTCTGGTCAATTTTGCTATAAAGGTGATTGTACCCCTACAAAACTAAGAATAGCGGTAACTGGAGACCTATTTTTGAATTACGAATGCGACTTCGAAATCACCGATGTGACTAATAATCACCGATTTTCAATAATTCTTATTTTTGAATATCACTGATGTGACTACCTTAGTCACAGGTGTGATTTCATTACGAGTGCCCTCACCCACTCGTAATCAAGTCATACTTGTGGAAATGTTATCTGTGTTTTGTTTGATTTTTCAGTCTATAGTATATACAATATATATATATGAATGTAGCATATATATGTATTACCATAATTGTTAAGCCGGCAATAACCGGCAGCGGCTGCATTCTGCGTGGAACCGAACTCTTACATTTATGTGTGTACTTTATCTATGTTGGCAGCTCTGCGATCGACTTTCAAAAATTGGATGTTTAGGAATCCGTGATCTCAAAGTCACCGCTGACTATTTAGTCAGCGGTGATTTCGAAATCGCATTCGTAATTCAAAAATAGGTCTCCTGTTCCATTTCTATCTGATTTTATAGCTGTTTTACTTTTCAAAATATCTTAATAAATGACGGAAATACGTCAGTGTTTCTAAAATTTAATTTAATCTATATTTTATCTAATTTAATTCTCCTGAACATTTCATCTTTTGTCGCTTATTTCCTTTTAACCGTCGATATGTGTAAATAGATAGGTAACAATAGTTAGTGTAAATTAGTAGTAATACTTACTCATATAAAACTTTAATTTTATATTACATGTTGTATTGTAAAATGTTTAAATAAATACCAACTAGAAGTTAGTGCTGATAAGACTTTGACCGCAACCGCGCGCTGGCTACTGTAATTTCTTGAAATACAGCATATTCGCTTTTTAATATCTCTTTTTCCTCGCGCCAGCTATAAATCGCTTACAGACCGTATTATATACATCCAGTGGGACTCAACAAGTGTACGCCAATGCGGTCATAATTTGCATAATGTCTGTAGTAGGACTCAAACGAAACTTTAAAAACTAAAAGATTTTCCTGTTAAAAAAATGTTAAAATGAACTTAAACAACCCGAACATTGGAACAAAAACAGAAAATGTACAAAAACGAAATAAATATACAAATAAACTTCGACCAGGCTAACGAAAGAGCATGCGTCGTGCGTCTTTTGAAGATGCAAATGATTAAATAAACAAAATTAACTGCACGGATTACGGATATCCAAATATCTTCTTACATATTCTTTATTTTATTGTTTTCTTCAGATTTGAGAGGTCGAGGAAAATTGAAATCGCGATAAGGTTCTCTCACAGTTTCATAGGTTTATTTATATATTTTATGACGATTTAAAATTGTTGCATGGTTCAGTATTTAAGAGTACCCCGTACATACGAAGTATGTATACCCCGTTCCACAAATGGAACCCTTATATTATAGGATACATAAGTCTAATAAAAAAATGGTTTTGACAGACGCACAATTAACGATTGTGCTTCCGTCAAGACCCTTTAATCAGTGTATATATATATATAATATATATATATATATATATATATATATATAGTAACAAACAGTTACTATATATAAAGTATAGTTTAGTTTACTTATTCTAAGCATGACAATACAGCAACTCCTAAAATTATCCAAACAACATAGAAATAGTACGCTTAACTTGACCTCTACTCCATACAGCACATACACACATACACAGCAACTCAGACACAAATACACACACAATAACGCATCACTCAATAGGTATATATATACCTAAAAGTGTATTTTGACTTATCTATTGGAATAAATTAAAAACATGAGCGTTGCTCTGGAAATAAGAGATTTATTATTATTTTTTTTTATTGCTAAAGTTGACAAACAAGCAGGCTGCCCACCTGATGGTAAGTGGTAACAGTCGCCTATAGTACATGTGGTTCCCACGAGATTCGCAGCAAATCTGCAAACCTCATAAGAACCACAGTGTACGTTGCCAACTTGTGACATAAGATGTAAAGTCACAGTACCCAGTAATTTCACTGCCTATCTTACCCTTCACGCCGGAACACAGCAAAGCGAACCCTGCTGTTTGGCGGCGGAAATAGGTAAGACGGAGGTACCCATGCAGACGACCCTGGTACAGAGTCTACCTCCTTTTATTGATAACTAGCTGACCCGTGCCTAGTTCGTTGGGCATAATATTAATACGAGTAATCGCCGAAGCGAGCACGAACGCGAACCGAATTAAGCCCGAAGCCATCGCGCGCCGTCTGCTGCCCGTTTTTTCTCCGATTCACTTTGCAAAACGGACTATCACGTAAAAGCCTTTTTATTGGTGATTCCCTAGATCCCTAGATTACCCCTTACAATTTAACAAATATACAAACACACAAACTTTACTTCTTTATAATATTAGTATATATATAATATTTCGTTGTATTTAACAAAACAATATTAATGTTAAATTAGATATCTCACCTGGAAATAAAAGAAACGACACTTAATGTTATTACATTATTTTAAAGTAAATAAGAGTAATTTTCGTAATGTTATTTAGTTTAACATTTATCTCTGACTTTTATGCGGATTCTCGTTTCGTCAACTGCTGTACTGACATTTCGAGTCACATCAACATGAAGGTTTAAATTAACGAAAATCAATTAAAGTCACTTTCATGATATATAAAAAAAAATTAAGTAATATTTCTTTAATACAAGCATATTCATTATATATAAAAGAACATTAAGTAATAGTTTTATTCAATGCGCTAAAAATAACAAAATAAACTTTTACATATAAAAGCTTGTCGCGAGATTTACTTACTTATAGAATACTTTTAACGACAAGCTTTTATATGCAAAAGTTTATTTTGTTCTTTTTAGCGCATTGAATAAAAGCTTGTATTATTTTGTTTTTTTACTTTAATTTAATTTCCGACTAAGAAACCAAGCTTAGCAAACCCTTAATTTGATACCCATATTGTATGCATTATAAATAATTGATCCGCCTTTTTGGTAATGCTGCCATGTTGGATTTAGAATGACGTCACTCACACACATAACCATGCATTGTCATCCGACTTACACGTGCAAGCAAAATTTCAGCTCAATCGGAGACCGGGAAGTGGGTCAAATTAAGATTCCAAGATTTTCTTACATAGTTACAAGTGAAGCTAATATAAAAGCTTGTAATAAAATAAAAATATAAACATATAAATAAACGATGTCAACAAAAAACCACTTACTATTAATTATGCACACATAATTAGATATAATTGTACAAATTATCATATAGTATTTTTAATAATTTAAAACATCTACAGATCCGAACACAGAATTATAACATTTAAAAATTCGATTTTAATGCGATATCAAATTTCGGGCAATATCCTACAGTACACTACAGTACTACAGTGATAAATAAAACTTGTAAAGCGACGCTCCTGCGAGTCCTAATTACGAGAATATGTCTTGTAACCAGTTCTCAATCGGCATAATTTAAACCTTTATAAACCAGGCTTTGGCTAGCAGTGAAGTACCACTTTGCTCTGTTCAAAACGCTCAGTTTTTGCCGGCTCATTTAGCGTTGTCCTCGTTTTTAAACAACATTAATCAAAATCAAATTTTGTGTAGATTCTCATTATCATAATGAATTTTTAGTTTGTTTGGCCTTATTCAGAAGGTTTTTTTTGACAAGGTCGGTTTCCACAGCATTTGATTTTACACAAAGTTGGCGAAATACTATTACAGTCACAGTGAGTTTCTGTAAAGCAGACCAATTAACTCGTTTACTGCGTTCCTCCAATATCGATCCGATACAGTGCTTTCTCTCTTACCTTTGCTATTTGTATGAGGTAGAAAGAGATACGTATAGTTTTGGATTCGTGTTCGCAAATCTAAATATTTGCCAGCATTGCAATGTCAGTGAAAATCTCGTTCCTTGCATTAATTGGCGAGTCAGTTGCGGTATCTAACTGATCTGGGCCTGTAAGTAAAATATCATTAACGATATTTAGTTTCGTCTCGTTAGAATAAACTCAATGATTCCGTAATTTGGAATCATTTACATTGTCGATAGATATCGAATTGATTTCGATAATAAATCAAACACAAGTATTAATTTTGTATAGAAAAAACCCGCAAAATAAAGAAGTTCAATATCATTTTTAAATCGATAGGCTGGAGTCATTTGCGTGTATTGTGCCTATTCTCAGTGTCTGATTAACCCTTAGGCTAATAAGGCTGTAGCCTAAGGCGCGAGGATCGGGGGGCGGACAATTAATTTTGAAATTTTAAAAACGAGCGTAAAACAAACCCTGACTTGACTCGAATCGGTTCTTTTTAGGCCGACCGCAACACACCTGGCGGGGCGCGTTCTTACAATTAGCCTAGGGCAGTCAGAACTCTTGATCAGTCGCTGCCTCTTCTAGCGTATATGCTCTCTTTATAAGGCAGCGCTGACTGCACCATAGGGTCATTAGGACCAACGGCTCAGGCTGAGTTTAGTCGTTAGGTCATTCGGGTCGAGCCGCCTCGATCAAATTAAATCAAAATCAAAATAATCTTTATTCAACATAGACCTTTACAGCCACTTATTGACGTCAACAAACAAAACAAAAAAAAGCTTAAAAAAAAACAAAAACCTTGTCCGTACGTACGAATAAGAAAAAAAAAATATTGACCCGACACCAGGAGACCTATTTTTGAATTACGAATGCGACTTCGAAATCACCGATGTGACTAATAATCACCGATTTTCAATAATTCGTATTTTTGAATATCACTTATGTGACTATTAGTCACGGATGTGATTTCCTTACGAGTGCCCTCACCCACTCGTAATCAAGTCATACTTGTGGAAATGTTATCTGTGTTTTGTGTGATTTTTCAGTCTATACATATATATATATATATATGTGAATGTAGCATATATATATATATATAAGGTTTATTTACATATATATAACCTTTATATACCTATAATATATACATAGATATATATGAATGTAGCATATATTATATATATAACAACCATAATGGTTAAGCCGACAATAATCGGCAGCGGCTACATTCTGCGTGGAACCGAACTCTTATTTTTATGTGTGTACTTTATCTATGTTGGCAGCTCTGCGATCGACTTTCAAAAATTGGATGTTTAAGAATCCGCGATCTCAAAGTCACCGCTATTTAGTCAGCGGTGACTTCGAAATCGCATTCGTAATTCAAAAATAGGTCTCCTGTTCGGAAATTGGGAGAGCCTTCTCGAGTAGAACAGGCAAGAAACTCTGAAGGTCAGGATCCGTCAGGAGTCCGATATAATCACTGTGGCGTTTGGTTGCGGTGGATTCTCAGCCTCTCCTCTCCAGGAGGGGGGGAAAAAAGGAATCGTTCAATAATTAATACAGACATTAGAGTATTGAGATCCACTATCGGCACTCAACATGGGAATTTATTACTTTCCGTTATTATGCAGCGTCAGGCACGACTCTCTCGAGATATTTCCGCGTTAACGTTTGAAACGAAACAATACAAAAGTGCACGCTATGATTTGTACATCGCCGAGGCTGAATTTAAACGATTGTCTGGCGACGATTTTAACTATTTGTATGCATGGCGCGTTTGTCTATTGGTTAATGAGGAGCATTCAAACTATAATACATTACAAGTCAATAATAGGAAGAAGCTATATATATAAGTATTAAAATATATTAAACCAGCAGGTGCCCGCGAGTTCGTCTCACAGATGCATAATATTTATGCCATGTTAGTAAAGTTTAATTAAAATCCATTTACTAGTTTTTACGTGAAACAGGAACAAACATCATCAACATATTAATAGGGTTTTACGTTAGATATTGTATATTTAATTAATTCGTTTAATGTTGGCATAGCTGGATATTAATCTTTCAAATGTTAACGATTCTATTAATAGAATAATTTATTAATTAGACCACAAGATTAGATAATTAATTTATTAATTAGAGAATAATTTATTAATTAAACTAGCTTTCTGCCCGCGGCTTCGCCTGCGTGGATTTCGGGATTGGGTCTATGGAGGGTTAAGGGTCATAGTTTTTGCCCACGGCTACATATGCGCGGAAGTCGATTTATGGCGCGAAGGTTTTATCGCGCTTCCGTGGGACTATCCGTTTTTCCAAGATAAAAAATACCGCAATACCTTGCTCAAGAATCACTCTATCTATTGATGAAAACCGCATGAAAATCTGTGCAGTAGTTTTTGAGCGAAGCCTTTATTGCGCATCCCGTGGGACCTGTCAATTTTTCCGGGATAAAAAGTAGCCTATGTTACTCGGGGATAATGTAGCTTTCAAAGGTGAAAGAATTTTTGAAATCGGTCCAGTAGTTTCGGAGCCTATTCATTACAAACAAACAAACAAACAAACAAATCTTTCCTCTTTATAATATTAGTATAGATATGACACATTTCTGAATTTCGCAAAAATCTCAAGTGGCTTCCTATTCGCCTTCGCCGGAATGCTCATATTCTCTCTTTCTTATTTACAATCCTTTTTAACCCTGCCACCCCATCTTACCTTAAAAATCATTTCGTATTTCTTCATGACACCCACTCCCGAGCTCTTAGGTCTGAGGCGAATCTGATTCTAAGTATTCTGAAACACCACACTAATTTCAAACACCGATCGTTTGCGATCCAAGCAGCGTGCTTATGGAATGACTTACCTATTTCTCTCAGGCGTGCGAAGTCTCTCAACGCATTTAAAAATGGTTTACATGACTACTATCTGTCACTGTAGGTGTATTGGAATTCGTGTATGTAGGTATATGCAAGGCTATGTGTCTGTGTGTGTAATATGTGTTTGTATTGTGAGATTTATTGATTTTCTTTTGTTTTGTACTGTATCATAGATTGTTTTGTAGCATTTAAGAATGTGTATCCTGTGTTTATGTGTTGTACATTGTCAATTATTCAAATTCTTGGCTTCTATAACATTTTCCATCCTAAGGTTGCCTGGAAGAAATCGCCCTTCGCGATAAGGCCGCTCATTGTACAAATAATGCAATGTATTTGAAATTTATTATGTGTGATGTAAATTTAATGTACAATAAAGAATATATCTATCTATCTATCTATCTAATTAGTTTTAATTGATGTTAAAGGACGATTTAAATTATAAACTAACTTTTTAAATGTAAATCTAACTATGGCGGATCGTGAGATACATCCTGGCGATAGACGGACATCGGAGTCCTAGTAATAGGATCTGGTATTACTTTTTAGGCACGGAACCTCAGAAGTATCAAAACCATGAATGTGGTACTTTATAAGTAGAGATCGGATAATCGGATGCATATTTACCTAAAGTTAATTTTTGGCTCACAAATTATGAAAGCGGCTTTTTAAAATACATTTTGTTAAATAAAAATCCCGGGGAAATACGGGACTGCAAATTTAACGTAGTGATATTGTTTGAAAATTACTAAATTAGCACGTGGTATTTATTTTCAAAAGACCGAGACTCCGGTTCATTTATACAACTATGCATACGTATTTACATGAAGTTTAGTTTCAGTTCCCCGTGCTATTTATGAATGTACGATTTATTACATGAAGAGTGTTATACGAAAGTCACTACTTTGACTAGCTAGCTAGTTTGACTAAAACAATAATCAATTAAATAATTGAATAAAAAAACAGAAATGGTGCCCGGTCGTAAGTATGGTCTAGTATCTCACTCTGAGTTAACTTCCGATTTAATGAAGAGTGAATGAAGAGTGAATTCCGGGATTTTTATTTATGGAAATAAAATAAAAAGACAGTTCCGTACTTTGTCAAAAACTAAATTAGGTAAATAAATAAACATCCGGCTATCCAATTCCGCAATCCCGGGATTTTTATTTAACAAAACAATAAAAAGCCGTTTCCATACTTTGTCTTAAACTATCTTTAGGTAAATATGCATCCGATTATCCGATCTCTATTTATAAGTAATTTAACTTTTTGATTGATATTGTGTTTGTTTATTTGATTGTCAGTTTTAGCAGCAGTTTATTAAACATAAAAGTTTCCTTATTTGCAGGCACGATGACGACGCTACAGGAGTTCCCAGTAGACAAGGAGTATGAGAAGAACCCCCACATCAGCAGGGATGACATTCAGAAGCTGCGCGAATGGCTCAAGACGCAGCCGCATTTGCCAGGAGAATACCTTACTGGTAAGCGGCTAAACCATTTCAAAATATTTGTTTAAACATATATTCTGATTTTAACAATATGGATATGCTGTTTTTATCTAAATATGTTTGCAATGTGTCTTTTCTTTTGATGTTAAGCATGCGATTTAGATTTGCGTTAGAATCTGTGGATTAAATCTTATTTGACAGATAAAATGTATATAATCTGTGCCAGCTCTGGCCTATATAGCGAATCACAGATATAAAAATAGGTTCATTATTTTAAAGGTATCGCTAAAACATACAAACATATAGGCCAACACTTTTTTTGGTCTTCACCGGTTCGTCTTCACCGTAGTCGCGTAAAAATAAAACAAAAACGGTTTGCAAAAAAATTAAAACATAATCAGAAAACTTGAAAATCTCAACTCTTAACTAGCATTATTCATATTGCTGCAGAATCTATATATGTAATGTGTTATGAAAACTCTCTCAATATTAATCAGTCTTGGCTGTCGGTAATAAGTTGGAATGTACGGGTATATGCTAATTTGCTTCTCATCTATACTCTATACTAATATATAAAGCTGAAGAGTTTGTTTGTTTGTTTGTTTGAACGCGCTAATCTCCGAAACTACTGGTGCGATTTGAATAATTCTTTTTTTGTTGGATAGTCCATTTATCGAGGAAGGCTATAGGTTAAATAACATTACGCTATGACCAATAGGAGCAAAGACAGAGCGGTAAATGTGTAAAAAACGGGGAAAATTATTCATTTTTGAAGGCTTTCTTTGCGTGCGCTGCGAAAACGGTTCAAGATACACAAAAAATATGTATGAAAGAATTATTCCTCTATACATGATCTAAAAAAAAGTCCGCGACGGCATATGTCTATCTTTTAAGGTTTAGTCACAATGACCGTTTTTATGGTACCAAATTTGGTCGAAATAATTTGTTTAAGTTGTATCAACATAATAATATTAATCTTTATTCAAATATAAATATAAATATGTTGTTGGTTAACCAAAAATCTGCCGGAAGTCACTATTCCACGCGGACGAAGTCGCGGGCAAAAGCTAGTGAGTTGTATGGTCAATGAAAAGTGAAGGGGTCAAAGTGTGAAATGATATATTTTGCAATAACTTTGAAGATTAGGGCCGCATGTTAAAAGAATTCCGTAGCGGAATGGCAAAAAAACGGAACCCTTATGGATTCGTCATGTCTGTCCATCCGTCCGTATGTCACAGCCACTTTCTTCTGTAACTATAAGAGCTATACTGTGGAAAATTGTTAAGTAGATGTATTCAGTGAACCGCATTAAGATTTTTATACAAAAATAGAAAAAAAAATTTTTTTGGGGTTCCCCATACTTAGAATTGAAACTCATTTTTTTTTTCATCAAACCCGTACGTGTGGAGTATCTATGGATAGGTCTTAAAAAATGATATTCAGGTTTCTAATATACTATTTTTCTAAACTGAATAGTTTGCGCTAGAGACGCTTCCAAAGTGGAAAAATGTGCCCCCCCCCCGTAATAAATTTTTGTCAACAAGCGAATATTAAACGAAAATTGGCATGCGAATCTACTGCATTCAACTTGGAATTTGTAAAAAGGTAAAAGACACTTACTACGAAACTTCGAAAGCGAATAATTTTGTAAAGTCATTATTCCACGCGGACGAAGTCGCGGGCACAGCTAGTATTGTGTAAAATCGTGTTACTAATATTTGTTGCCTTGATTAGAAGCTTCTTTGAGCCGCGTTACGACGCCAAGTGGCTGTCGTCAGCGATAAAACCAGTTCTTATATCTCTGGTATTTTGTGGATAGCAATATGGTATTTATATCACCAAGTTTATGTTAAGATTTGTATTAATTAATGTTTTCAAATTCTTGCTGTTGCAACGTAAATGTTGCAAAAAACTAGAGGCTCTTTTATAGGGAAATATATATTTGTTAGTTGTTTTAATTTGTATCGGAGGTTGGGTTCAGACTGTGTATCTGAAGCCGGCTTCCAACTGATGACTCTGTAATGATACAGGGGAAAAAAAAATAGCCGTTGCTGGTTTTCTTGCTGGTTCTTCCCAGTACAAGGTCTCCCGCCGTAGACTTGTGAACCAATGGCGTAGCATCTTTGACATTCAAAAGTAAAAGTAAAATCCTATTTGAAGAATAAATTTTTGATTTGATTTGATAGATAGAAAAAGCGTTTATTATTTTCTGCAAAATACATATAAATATGTACTAAGACAATGGTGATAATTGAGAAAAAACAAACATACAATCGAGCACCATAAATATATGTATGCTGCAGAAAGCAAAAGGCAAGGTTCAGCTAAATATTTGCCTAATTTAGACAAACCACAGATTTTCAGCCATCACCTTTTTTAAGTGAGTAGAGTTTTACAAAATTAAAGAGCGAGAAGAAGTAAAAATAGTGTATTTGTTGCGTGAATTCAGCCTTTTATATTAACACTTGTAGCGATAAGAATATAAAAGAGAATAATGGAATCGCTAAAAGTATACGATGCAAGGCCGAAAATTAAAAAAAAACTTATTTAAGATTAAGCCACCTAGCAGACGAAGTCCGATGAGGAACAATTGCATAATGACTTTGAAGATCTATTTAGCTTACTATAGGATATCGCTGGGAAACTGCTTTGATGTAGAGAATGCTCTGTAGGATGAACATTTCGATAAGGAATTATTTCACTATCAAGAAAACTGTACAATTAGAGCTAGAAAATACAAAGTCACGAAGACTTTGAAAAATTTCATTTATGAACATTAATTATGAATGAACTATGAATTCTTGAATAGGTGTCAAAGTGAGACGTCATTGTTGTCTGGATCTAGTCAATAAATTGTATAGAGTTGGTAGCAAAAAGAATCAACAGCTACTGTAAATAGCTAGACTAAAATTTGCAAAGTTTGATGGACACTTCAAATATGGACTGCTTTGGTGGATCCAAATCAAAATTGATCTAGACAATTAGGATATCATAGTACCTTTTGCAATTTATATTTTCTGTTAACTTATCCAGAGTTATCTTCCTAATAGCAAGAATGATTGAAAAGACTCTTGATGCTGTGAATGCAGGATTTGCGTCTTGAAATTTGAGACACGAGAAGATATTTTAATTGAAATTTACGCGAGAGGAATTCTAAACCTAGATTTTCTGAAGAAGAGGAGAATCACATCCTATTAAGTAAAATATTCTTCTACTACAAGATAAGCGACATTTAAGTTCGCAGGGTTAACTAATCGTACACACAGCAACACGTCCGGCTTTACATATTGACCTTTGGACAGCTCTTATACCGCTTGTTATAGCGGCCGCTTTCGTAGAGCTATGTAATGCCTGACCTGTTGCTGACTGTACATTTCGTGCACCCTCACCTACATAGACTCTTAAAATTTTTTGAGTAGTATTTTTCAAGTTCGTTCATGTCTGGCATTCGGTTTAAATATAAAAATAAATTTGTGTGTGTGATTTTTTTTGATCTCTCCTCCCCTTTAGAGACTCACGTGATTAATGATGGCCCCCAAATAAAAGTATTTTGTTTTCGAATACGATGTGGACCTTTTTTTTTTTTTTTTTTTTTTTTCGACATAACATAAGATTCCTTAATCTAAATGATGGCATCTGTAAACCTGTATGAGGTTTGTCTAGATGCATAAACCTAATATATATTTAAATGTATGTAAATCAATTGTCCTTCTTTATTCCTTCTGAGAAGGCTATGCAACAAAATACCTTATTTAAATACAATGAGGTGTTTAAATATAGTCACTATCGATGATGAGCTAAACAAAGATTGTCACAGGCACATGAGAACGCGGACTAATGTATTTTTACTGAGGAATCATGAATACCTTACGAACCAAAGGTTAAGGTTGACTTGAGACACAACAGCCTTTGGAATTTTGTAAGACAGAATACAATAATTAGATACACTCATAGTTGCGAAAACATATCTTTTTAGTTTAAAAATCGATTTAGTTTTAACTAACTACACGCACCGGCTTCGCACGAGTGCAATGAAAAAATGATTATAGTGGGTTACCCCTAAGAGACAGACATAACCATCGCGGACTTTTTTGTTGAACTTCTTAAGGTGGACAATACTGTAGTACATTATTTTGGTCTATCTCGTAGGGTTCAGCCATTGTTTTTGCAATATAAGCGCAAAAAAACGTGCTTATTTACGACATCACATTAGAAACCTCTAAATTTATCACTGTTTCTCTACTATATTACATATAAACCTTCCTTAAGAATCACTCTATCTATTAAAAAAACCGCATCAAAATCCGTTGCGTAGTATTAAAGATCTAAGCATACATAGGGACAGACTGACGGCGGATAGCGACTTTCTTTTATACTATTGAGTGATAACTTTGCTGCTATTTAATGACTGATTGGATGAATTTATTTTCATGCTATTGTATTCTATTTAATTCTACGAGTTTTGGAATTGAAATAAAGCCCTTGCGCTGTGTTTCGCCGAGTGAGTGAGGGTACCGGAGGCCGAACCCCGCCCTTCCCCCCTTATTCCCTTTTAAAAGGCTGACAACGCATCTGTGACTCCTCTGGTGTTTCGGGGTGTCCATGGGCAACGGTTATCGCTTACCATCAGGTGATCCGTTTGCTCATTTGCTGCCCTATCCTATAAAAAAAAAATGAAAACCTTTCACGAGAAGAACACACAGAATATCGGAAGAAAAATTTTATTATTTCGTTTCATCATCACAGCTCATTTACGTCCCCACCGAGGGGTACGGGCCTATCCTAAAATACCTTAGGGCAATTAGGACTGGGATATGTTGGGATATGTTGGGACTGGGCTTTAATCTTGCCACCCGTCTGGGGGATCGCAATCGCGTAACCTGGCGATCCCGCCTATGGCGAAGTTCCAGTTCGTTTATACCACAAGACCTGTCCCACGCAGATCATTTTGGTGATTTGAGTTTAACCCTATCCCGAATAGAACTTTCACAGGGTCGGAGAGGTATCAGGTAGGCTTAGCCGGGTAGTCGACACACTGTCAAGTGCCTTCACTGGTGTGATCGGAATCCTACGGCATACTCAAAAAGTACAGCTTAGTCAACTGTCTTCATGGTATATGAAATAGATTATCCCGCTTTCAAAAAACGAAAAGAAATGCCTTTGTTAACCACGCTGGCCAGTGCAGATTGGTTAACAATATCTTTGAATTTCTTCGTAGCTGTATGCAGGTTGCCTCACGATGTATTTCTTCACCGTAGGAGTGTCAGAAATATGAAACATGGCAGGATCGACCCCGAATCATCCGATTCGTAGACCAGTGCTAAGACCAACCGACGTCCTTTAGTCTTAGTTCGTTTTATCTGTAATATTTTTCGTTCATTCATTTTAATAGGTAATAAACAAAAAATATGTACATAGATAATAGATCTCAGCCTCATACAAAATGCAACGTCATAAAATTTTGCTGACTATACATTTGACATAGAAACTTAATTGGCCCAAATCAGAAATTCAGTTATCGAAGGTCTAGACCTTCGCTAACCTTTACGAAACGAAAGTGGCCACTAGACGCCATATCAAACTTTACATTTGCACGAAAACGCCATTATTTCAAGGTCATACAGTCTAGTATAATGCGGAATCTATTGTACCACAGCGATGTGGATGTTGTTGGCAGTATGGATTAGGTAATTCATGCTTTTGTGTCTGTGGGCTTCTTCTCGACATAAAGTACAGCAAATGTATCTTTGTATAACTGGAATCTAATAATTATTAGTATTAACTTGTTTATTTCTCTTTCAATTAAAATATAATATTCAATGAAATTCAAATGAAATTTTACATTCATTTACATGAACTTTCCAGAGCTGGACCTAATCCTGACGTTCCATTGCTGCGGCAATAGCCAGGAGGTGTCGAAACAAGTACTGGACCTCCACTACACGCTACGCTCGCTGTTCACGGCGTTCTTTAAGGACCGCTATCTGGACAGCAGAGTGGATTTGTGTCTCAACTCTATGTAAGTATACTCTTTAAATGCTCCAACTGTAGGGTTTTTCTAGAAATATCCAGTGAACAACAAAATGGCAACACTCAGCTATACTAAAAGTGGGGGTAACAAGCGATAAATAGGAAGACATTTGGCCGATCGACAGACTTCCATTCAAGCCGTAGGGCCCTTATGGTCAAGGCTGTGTTTAGTCGGTAGGTCACGTGGCCAGACCGCACTTGGTGCTTCGGTGGTATCCTGGGTACAATTCGTGCTCCTAAGTGAGAATTCTCAGCCTCTCTCTCCTGAGGGAAAAGAAATAAAAATGCTGATCCTAGATTTCTACTGTCATATCAGCAGCATAAGACTGCGGCGTTTAGGGGAAGTTTTCGCTATCAGGCAACCAAATGTTGGAACAACATCCCACCTCCCATACGGCAACTGAAGTGTAAATCTACGTTTAAAAAAAAAATAAAAAAACATATGTTACAAAAACAAAGAACTGGTTTGCCTGATAGATATGCTGACTCTCCATTTGTATGCTGATGGCTAATTGGGAAATATGTATCTGTATGTGTATATATATGTATATGTATGTATGTGTATATGTATGTATGTGTGTATATATATATTAATATTATCTGTCTACATTCACGTATTGCGCTTTATTTATTAATGTAATATGTATGCTTAGGTTTGTCTGTTTCTCTCTGTGTGTCTGCTGTTTGGTTTACTTACCCTCTCAAAGGGTTTCGGCAGAATATCAGCGCTGTGAAGCACAACGCTGAGCCGAGACCTGTTTGCTACTAGGGCACAATGTTACCTACGGATTTTTAATAATGTTCTGGTTTATATTTTGTGTCAAGGTTGCAAATAAAGTTATGTCTATGTCTATGTCTGATCCACAGCATGTGATGAAATACCTCTCGAGTTGTACGGTTAAAGAAAGTAAACTAAACGAGTTTTGTTAAAATTACATAACATCGAAATGACGGAACAAGTGCTGGTAGCTAACGCTGTGTGAACTTGCATCACATCCTTTATGATATGTAAATCAAATCAAATCAAAAATTTGTTCTTCAAATAGGATTTTTACAATCACTTTTGCATATCAAAGATGCTACGCCATTGGTTCACTTCTACTGGAAAGAACTAGCAAGAAAGGACAATTTTTTTTCTTCTTGCTTTTTTATGGAGTTGTCAATTGGAAGATTTTTCATAAGAGTATTCTTGTGAAAAGGCAAATCGGAGCAACACTTTATGTATTTATGACTTTGCATTTTATTTAGAAATCTTCTCTATAAATAAAAATGAATTGTTGTTCGTTAGTCTGCTTAAAACTCGAGAACGGCTGGGCCGATTGAGCTGATTTTGGTTTTAAAATGTTTGTCGTAGTCCAGGTTAGGTCTAAACGGTGAGCAAATAAGGAAAAATTGCGAGTAAGATAGAGTAAGACGACAATTTCATTTTCCCATATAAAAGTTGATCACTTACTTTCTGTCAAACATTTGACGGTATTTGTACTCTCAGTTCCACTCGAATTGAAGAACGCATTAAAACAAGACTTTTGAATCGATAACATAATATCAACTTTGCTTATAACATCGTGTATTTAAATTTCAAAATATAAAAATAATTAATGTGTTGACATATTTGATGGGTGCCAACCTTACAGTGTTACTAACTCTCAAAAATATTTTTATTATATTGTTTTGTCATCTCATGTAAAAAGAACCCGTGTATCCGAACGTTCCATTGTTTTGTCCATATATACCAGGTTATAAGCCTTTAAAAATAATAAAAAGCGAAAAAAAATACAGTATTATACGAACTTTGATGTTATGTGAAAAAAGTGTAAATGCAAAAGTTTTAGATGTTTTTATTACCTACAACTTTGCCATTTGATTTTTTTCAATATAACTTTTAGTTTTTCCGGAAATCGAAAAAACCGTTTTTTGCGATAATTAGGTGGTACGAAGTTCACCGGGTCAGCTAGTGTTTTTTTTTTTTTTTTTTTTTTTTTTATTGCTACAGTTGACAAACAAGCAGGCTGCCCACCTGATGGTAAGTGGTAACAGTCGCCTATAGTACATGTGGTTCCCACGAGATTCGCAGCAAATCTGCAAACCTCATAAGAACCACAGTGTACGTTGCCAACTTGTGACATAAGATGTAAAGTCACAGTACCCAGTAATTTCACTGCCTATCTTACCCTTCACGCCGGAACACAGCAAAGCGAACCCTGCTGTTTGGCGGCGGAAATAGGTAAGACGGAGGTACCCATGCAGACGACCCTGGTACAGAGTCTACCTCCTAGAAAAAATAAATGTATAATTTTGAATAATATTCGACTTAAAACAATATGTTGTGTTCACGCCATAACTATTTGGTCAGGGATATGCCATAATTATGCATGATATGTATGTAATGCCAGAAATGTATTTGTATACCGTGCATGCCAATCACATAATGGGAATTTTGTTGATACCGATATTTGTGATTTCAATTTAGGTTTAAGTAAATTTAAGAGGCTAATTAAGCAACAACTAGAATAACACAAAAAATGTATAAAATTTTTCTATATCGTATTTTTTTAATTCATTTTTTTTCAGTTTAAATTCATATTTTGTTTTTGCTCAGAATAGTATGTTATACGTTTCTGTGGACATTTCATTGGTTTATGTTATGTAAGACTGTTAAATTTTTGTATTATTATAACTGTATATGTCCCTAAAATGAAAATAAATAAAAAATAAAAATAAATAAAGTAATAGTTCCAAATTTATTTACATATGTATAATATATGTATGTCTATCCGTTACCCTAGATCCCATAACACATTGTGGTGGTAGCATCGCGCAAGCGCACCTCGCCACGCGCCCCGATATAGGCTGGAACGACACCGGAGGGTTTTTAGTGGGTAGGCCGGTCCTTTACCGGAGAGCCCCATACACGGCCGCGCCTAGCCAGCGCGGTGACAAGGTGCATAAGGAGTATTTTCCCCTCGAAAAAAAAATCGGGTGGGGCTGTGCTGGGGCACACGGCCGTTGGTTTTAACGTGAAACGTCCATGTTAGGGAATCGCATTTAAAGTAAAAGATTGAAATAAAAATAAAAAACTCAATGTCACAACAGCGAGCTGACTATATAAGTGAAATATTCACACCACATTTTTGTTTCTAAGACTAATAGTTTTTTAATTATTCAGGTACGATGATATAGACCTTTTCGTTACAGTCCACTTTTTAAACCTGGTACCCGTATGTTTCGGCGCGATTTTAAAGACGTTTCACGTCAAAAAATCCATAATGCAAGCCTTATAGAGCTTAGTTTGGGCTAGGCTAAGTGGTGTAAGTGTAAGGAATATTTATACTCCATCAGAAACCTGAAGTGCTAATAAATACTTGCAGATTATACGCGCCTCTACCAACGCCGACGTTACAGGGCGACCGCGCGGTTTATCTTCGTCTGCTGGACCCAGACCCTCGAAACTTCTTCTTTCCAGACACCGTGAAGACCTTCATGATGATGTTCGATATGTGGCAATATACGGAGGGTACCTGGCCGGGGTAAGAAAGGAAGATTTTTTTTTACTCAGTATGAAATTAAGATAATAAGTTTTTTGTTAACATATCATTTATTGCAAATGCAAGTTCGACTTGACAATATATGTTGACGATGAGACTGCCTCTATTTCCCAAGTAATAAAAGCAGTTTTCGTTATTCAATATCTTTATTCCCTCGATATTAGTAAACCATTATATAAAATAAACGCCAGATAGTCTTTCCTTTCCCAACGATAAATTGTAAACTTATAATTATTTAAAAAGAACTTGTAAACTATATGTTGGAGGTTTTATTGTATTATTATAATTATTAACATTGTAAAGAGGAGATAAAAAATAGACCTTCAGAGTTTCTTGCCTGTTCTTCTCGAGAAGGTTCTCCCAATTTCCGAACAGGTGTCGAGTCAATTTTTTTTTCTTTTTTTTCCTTATTCGTACGTACGGACAAGGTTTTTGTTTTTTTTTAAGCTTTGTTTTTTTGTTTTGTCTGTTGACGTCAATAAGTGCCTGTAAAGGTCTATGTTGAATAAAGATTATTTTGATTTTGTCTTAAGAAGAAACATATATGCATATGGAATTGATGGATCGAACCTTGAGATTCGTACATCACTGTCGAGACCCCAGCGCCATCGACGCACAGCAAGGCACGTGTCACGGAGGTTATGTTGGACTAGACGCGGCCAGAGCGGTCTGACCACGTGACCTACTGACTAAACTCAGCCATAGCCTTGGCCATATGGGCCCTACGGCTTGAATGGAGGATGCTTTGCCGCACCCTCAGGAGAGGGTACGGTCTGCACTGCGACATAATATGTCCAAGCGCATATGCGCTTGAAAAGACACGGTAAGTGGCTGTGTGGACGGATAGGGCCTACTCGTAAAAACGCAGCATGCTGCGAAGAATAGACGACTAAGGGGGTGGCGGCGCAGATGGCGCCTCTCGCAGGGCTTGAAGTCCTGAGCCGCGTTAAGGATTCGGGAGGGTCGGACAAAGCGTGTCTGGGTCGACGGTGGCTCTATATAATCTGTAACTGTTTGCTTACAAAGTTTGACTTGGTGATAATGAGACCTTCGGAAAGATCACAAAAGCCTTCTTACATGCCATGTTTCAATCCTGGTCTTTTGAATGAATTTAGCACACACAATAATGTATTATGTATCTTTGTTCTTTTCAGTTTTCTCCTCATAATTGACATGGACCAAGCGGTGCTCGGTCACGTGACAAGGTTGGAGATCATGACGATTAGACAGGTCTTGTATTTCTTACAGGTGAGTTTCTGAAAACCCTAAATTGAGGTATACCTCCCAGTTCATATACATCTTAAGAGTTCATGAGAAAATTTGAGTTTTTATTGTCTGTCCGATAATAATTTTCAGAGCTTCCTTTCGTTTTTTGAATCTGGAAGAACCTTTCAAGAGCGAAATGACAGTAAAACCAATTTTACACTGGGGTCAATACTATAGATGTAAAGTAGACAGCGATTGTTTTTTGAACCAAATTAAAATAATTCAATGTATATCTATTTTAAATCAAAATTACCAGCCTGGTTTACTAAGGCGGGATAATCTATTTCAGATACAGTAGACTCTCGTTAATCCGGCAGATATCATATACTAGGTTTGTGCCGGATTAGTGAAAACGCCAGAGTACTGTAAAATGATAGTACATATATCGCTCATCCAAAAGAATATTGACATAATTACGTTTTTGCGATTTATCAGGAGAGCGTTTTAAAAGTTGGACATCGAAAATATTGTGTATTTCCAAACATTCTATCGATATATTTTAATAGTTATGTTGTATTACTTTTTTAACAATAATATTACATAACAAGTTTGCGAGAAACCTCAATATAATTATTAAAAAATATCAAATGAAACAAACCGGACGTACATTTATGACATTTTGTAATTTAAATATTACAATTATGACATCATACCAGGTTTGGATATGGGAATAAATCATGAATTTAAACTACATAATTCTTAATTTGTTTTATTTTTATAATACATATTATGAACTTGAAACGTAAACTTTTTCAAAAGCTTAACTAATTTTTTTTATAAAAATCTTTACATAAGAAAACAAAAATAAACTGTTATTAAACAATTCTAAGTAAATAATAAACGACAGTGACTCTCTCTGTCGGAAACTAATGGAACAAAAATTCTGTCGTTTTTACCACAGATAAAACGTGCAAAACACGAAGTCATGGTATCAAAAACTCATTTTCGACTTTTTGGTAATTATGTCAATATTCTTTTGGATGAGCGATATGTATATACATAAAAATACACAAAAAGTACAAAAGAAGTCGAGTTTTATTTTCAAGTTTTAAGTAAAAATTACATATGTATTGAATTATATATAAAAAGAGATTAATTGTCTCTTTCCTATTGTAAACAGAAACATAAGCATACCAAGACTTACAGTTCTGGTGGACTATTCTATTGGAGTAAAGAAACTGTCAATTTTCTTTTACTTCTTAACCGATCGGCATTTGTTTGTTTATACAACTATGTATCATGTCCACATGATTCCCTCATCTCGCCCATCTGAGAGCGCTAGATTATTGAAGTGCCGGATTACAGATGCTCTACAGTACCAAGAAAACAGTTGACTAATCTGTACTTCTTGAGTATGATGTAGGATTCCGATCACATCAGTTTTTTTTTTTATAGGATAGGGCAGCAAACGAGCAAACGGATCACCTGGTGGTAAGCAATAACCGTTGCCCATGGACACCCGCAACACCAGTGGAGTCACAGATGCGTTGCCGGCCTTTTAAAAGGGAATAAGAGAAATAAGGGGAATAAACGGGAATAAGAAGGTTGGGCCTCCGGGACCCTCACTCACTCGGCGAAACACAGCGCAAGCGCTATTTTACGCCTGTTTTCTGTGAGACCGTGGTATCACTCCGGTCGAGCCGGCCCAATTCGTGCCGAAGCATGGCTCTCCCACGGCAGTGACGGCAGTGACGGCACTAAGACTTAACCGCCATAACAATGATAGAGTGGCTTGCATCCCTTGGTGGTGATGTATATGGACTATGATGATAATAACAATTTGTATTACTGATAATCAATCTCCATAAATTGTCAAACTTAATCTATGTTAGACAATGGCATTTCAGTAAAGAAGTTGCTTTCAGCCTTTGAGCAAACACTCCTAACTGCAATGTTATAGCAGTTGCAATGACATCCTGAAAAAAATGTTCTATTCCACTCTCAAACTATTGTGAACTCGGCGGAAACATGATTATTACAGGCCGCTCGAATAGGGAGTTTGATAAAATGCCTTAAATCAGAGGTTTCCAAACTTTCTTGTGTCGTAGACTTTTGCCATATTTTTCGGTTTTGGTAGACCCCTTACTTACCTGAAATTGAATTCCTACATCTATGTTTTCATATGTTTTTAACTTCATAGGTACTTCTATAAATAATTTATATAAATTAATATTAGAATATAGTATAATGTAAGTAAATAGAGTGCCTATGTACCAGTGTATGTTGAAATCCATTATCGTAGACTTAATAATAATAATAATAATAATAATAATAATAAATTCATTTATTTCAGATAATTTAAAATCCATATTGGTAATTAAATAAACACAGAAATAGAAATTATCTAGTTACAAATAAATAAATAAAATTAAAATAAAATTAAAATTAAAATTAAAATTAATTTTAAAATAAAATTAAAATTAAAATTAAAATTAATTACAAAACTTAAACTTAAACAAACTTACTTTGACGACTGATGTATAACGAGCAAAGCTATATTCGAGCATGTTGCTCCCCACGTCCAGCGCTCTGCGCTCGCGTTCAATGTCACTGTTTCAATGGAGGACGATGGTGTAAACGCGACTTTAACATCATCATCATCAGCCCCTCTTCGTCCACTGCTGGACATAGGCCTCTTCGAGTGTACGCCACTGAGATCTATTTTCGGCTTCTCGCATCCAGCTCCTGCCAGCCGTCCTGCGCAAATCATCACTCCGCCTTGCCTGAGGACGTCCTACACTACGTTTGCCGTTTCGCGGTATCCACTCTAGAACACGTTTGCCCCAACGGCCATCGGTTCTACGGCTAACATGGCCAGCCCACTGCCACTTCAGTTTGCTAATCCTGTGGACTATGTCGATGACTTTGGTTCTCTGACGTATCACCTCATTTCTGATGCGATCCCTCAGAGAAACGCCGAGCATAGCCCTTTAACATAATGCGAAAATACTTAATGTAGCCATCTAATGATCAAAACTAGACTGTTGAGATGAAGCTCTGGTAAGTGGCGAGGCTCTTGTCTAAATGCCGTCACCTTTTTTTTGAGGGTCGTACCCGTCCTTTGGCTTGGCGACAGTCGTATATGAGGCTCTCCTAGCAAGAGTTCCTACACCTACATATGACATAAATACTAAATTTTATTCTTAAAAAGTTTTTAAAAGGTTTTTAAAATAGAAAATAATTAAAATTTCAGGAATGCATGTTGGTTTGTCTGAAAGGAGTGCACTTCCTAAACGCTCCATCATTTATGGACAAACTAATGATGATGTTGAAACCATTCCTCAAGAAGGAGCTGTTGGAAATGTTGCATATCCACCAGGTCAACTCCAACACTATGGACGAATTCCTGCCGAAGAAGGCTTTCCCTAAGGAGGAAGGGGGGGAGTATAAGGACCATGCTACTATTAGAGGTAAGTTTTTAGTTAAAATGGATGCTCCCTTTTCATTGTGATGTAGCAAGATAGTTATTTTTTTTAAAGTTATAAGTATTTTATCAATGCATCAATGCAAGGTAACGATTTCAAAAAAGGGCAATAATTTCAAAACCATCAATTTCTTTTATCGAGAAAATTAATGATGATTTCACCTCACACTGAGTAATTATATCATTATACCATTTTGTAGTAATGTAAAAGACCTAGGGCTTTTTTTGGATTCAGCGCTTAGCTGGCAGCCTCAAGTTACCAGCATTTGTCAACGGGTCACTGGAATTTTACGGTCACTATATCGCTTAAAGAACTTTCTGCCTGCTGACATTAAGAAAGTGCTTGTACAGACCTTAATTTTTCCTATCATTGATTATGGTGATGTGTGCTACCTTGACCTTAATGCAGATCTACTCAATAAACTTGACCGACTTCTAAACAATTGCATTCGGTTCGTCAACAATTTGCGAAAATATGACCATATCTCCGAGCATAGAATAGGTTGAACTGGATGCCTATTCGGCAGCGTAGAAACGTTAGAACATTGAATACTCTCTATTCCATTCTCAATGGTCCCAAACACCCAGCTATTTGAGTCCCTATTTTGAATACTTATGTGCTTCTCATGATAGGTCTCTCCGATCATCATCCAATTGCTTCTGAAATGTCCGTCTCACCATTCCGAAACAATTCACGCCTCCTTTGTAGTTCAATCCATTCTGCTATGGAATGCTTTGCCTCTTGAAATTGAAAAGTCTACCAGCAGATTGATTTTCAAAAATAAATTTGCGGAAATATAATTTATCAAAGAGTTTATTATGATGTGGCATTTCTTGGTTTATTATCATTAAATTTTAATCTATTTATGTATCGTCATATGTATTAGTATATTATTATTAAATTATATCTATGTATTAGATTAAAATAATTACTTTTATTATTATTATCTATACTTATGTACAGTGTTCGTACATAAAGAATCTTGAAATAAGGATCTTGATATAAACACTTGATATTGATTTACTTGATTTAATCTTTGTATAGTGTGCACACAAACAGAGTCGGTTTAGAACTGAATTAATTACATAAAATGCCGAGCGCTAACGACTCGCGCTCAAAACGCTGACGCGATACAATGCTAAACAATGTACTTTGTACATATTCCGGGGCCCGAGATGTGGAGGCTGTACTAACCGGAACTTGATATAAAGTACAAACTTAAGAAATGTTAGATCTCATGAATATAAAACAAATTATTTACGTATAGTTAAATAATTAAAATGAGCGAAACTTGATACAAAGTAGGTACTAACTTATAAATGGTACATGTCATGAATATAAAAAACAAATCACTTATAGCTAAATAATTAAAACGCTGATAATCTTATTGGTACAGGGGATGTGCTCCTGTCTTTTCTTGGCAAATGACCGATGACCTCAGCAGTTGTACTGGCCCTCGCTGTCGAAGTAGGTAGTGATGTCATAGCGATCTCTTCCGTCACAGGCAGCGCGCGCGCATGGGGTACGGCCCATTTGCACCGTGATTGGCGCAGGATCTTGATAAGGACGGCCACTATAATGAAGCTAACTACAATGTAGATCATTGCATAGTGATGAATATCATGAGAATTAACGTCACTTGTGTGCGTTAATAGTTCTTCCTCCATGTTTTTCAAGTTTGCAATTCGGCTGCTTATATTTGATGTTTCTAACAATAGATTCGTGTTTGTTAAATTATTTTCCATAAAATGAGGAATTGTAATGTTTATAACGTGATTTATCGATGCAATTTTAGGTGCGTACAATTCAGGAGTTATTCTTACCTCACTGGCATGTGGTTTGTGAGGATAAAGAGTTATTTTTTCTGACTTAATAATGCAATCACGGCCTATAGTAATAATTCCGGCCGCTTGCAATTGAAGTGCGGTCATTTGATCGCCACACATTGTTCTCACGTTGCACTGATAGCAACAAAAATAAATAAACGAATTAATGGAATAACTTTCTGCCCATACGTTCTTACATAAATCAACCTCGGTCTTGCATTCCGAGTTTTCTAATTCACATAGGCTTTTTTGATCATTCATTTGGTATTCCATCTTGTGACTATGGCAGAAATAGCTACCAAACTGCATCAGGCAGGCTCTGACGTCATTCTCAGTCATGCGAATGTATGTGTCTTTCTTCACATTAATAGAAATATAATCAGAAACAGGAACCAGCCGTAATGACTTTTCTCCTTGTACTTTTGGAATCGGGAATATTTTCAAAATTTCATATGTGTCTCTGCTAACCAGTGGTAGCCTTATCTCAAAAATGAGGTATTCCTCCAACATCCTTGTTTTCATCTTAAGAAGAGAATATATCTTCCGTAAATCTACATGTACATTATTTACAGGTAAAGTCACATCCTTTGTTAATTGACTTGCAATAATACTCAGTTCATCGCTCAGCTGTTGCGGCGTAATCAGATGTAAGTTGATATTGCCATGATAAACGTCGGTGACTGTTTCCAGTAAATTGCTTTGTAAGTTTTTTAGACTGTGGAGCATATTACTTGCAACAATAGCTCCTATGGCAAAGTCATTAAGAATTAAATTTTCTTGAGTTGTAGTTTTCAATTCATTGATTGCCTTTTCTAATGACGTAATGTGTCGATTTAAAACCTTGTGTTGTTGATTAATAATGTTTTCGGTCCGTTTTAATAGATTGTTCTGTGCTTCCACTATGGATGTTTGATTTCTCCATAATGATAACATATGCTGTTGATTATCTTGTAATGACTTGATATCTTTCTTGTACTGTTCTGCGAAGTTTTGATCCAGAACTCCGAATAAATCGTTCGCGATATAGCCGATGGCATTGATAAGGCCACGTCGCTTACGTCGCTCAAGTTTCTCGGCCGCGGTGTGGAGGTGCTGTTTCAGCAACAGCTGATCATAGTATTCCAACTCGCTCAAACCGTGACGTAGCTGTAGTATTAATGCTTGACATGGGCTTTTATCTTGTATAGGTGTACATGCCGCTTGTATTGTGTTTATATATTGATTTAAAGCTTTATTTCCTTGCCAATATGGCTCCATTTTGTAGTAAACAACAATTTTCCATTCGTCCTTGATCAACTGCATATTTGATAATTTATCAAAGAAGAGACCTTGATTTTCTCTGAACTTTGTTACGTTCACGAAGCACTCTGAACTTGTTATCAGAGTTAATATAAAAATTAGACATGCAGTTAAAATTGAAGCGGTGTTGAATTTCTTCGTTCGTTGTGATTTATCTTTGTTTTTATTTTTATCACTTGCATGATGGACGTTTATATCTTCTTGATATTCCGATAATATTGAAATTTTCGTGATAGGACGCTTGAGGAGTCCGGTTTTAGTTTTTAAGGTAACTACTCTAACAAGACCGTCGTGGCCTGGGTGCAGGTTAACGACTCTGCCCATGAGCCACTTACCTGGCGATAAGTTTTCGTCGTGTATGAGCACCACATCATTCAAAGCGATATTTTTATGAGGCTGTTTCCATTTGCATCTTGAAGATAATTGTGTCAGATATTCTGTGCGCCATGCTTCCAGATCTTGATATCTGTGCTGTCATCGTACCAGCCAGATCTTGAAATATTTTTTTGTGTCAAGTACCAGCGTTTGCGCAGATCCCTTTCGGTATCTATTATTGTTAGTGCAGGCCCACCGGGAAGGAAGTGAGCAGGTGTCAAAAAATCAATGTCGTTGGGGTCCTCGGTCAAAGCGCAAAGTGGTCGTGTGTTCATGCAGGCTTCTATCTGACTTAATAATGTGGAACATTCTTCAAAGGTGAGTTTTTGTTCACCTATGACTCTCTTGAAGTGATACTTGAAGCTTTTGACAGCTGCTTCAAATAAACCACCCGCAGAAGGCCACGAGGGAGCATTAAAATGCCACTTGATCTCCATGTCTCGTAGGTCTTCTATCAATTGCTCATTAAATACTTGTTCTATTTCTTTATATTCTTCTTGCAGGATCTTGCTGGCCCCGACGAAATTCCGCCCGTTATCGCTATACATATGTGACGGCTTTCCCTTTCTTGCTGTCATCCGTCGCAATGCTGCAATGAAGGCCGATGTGGTCAAGTCCGACACTAACTCTAGGTGGACTGCCTTTGTAACCATGCACACAAAAACAGCCACGTAGGCCTTTACAGTTTTTATGGCGCGGCCCTTGTTGGCCTTGATGTACACGTGGCCCGTGTAGTCAACGCCGGTGTGCATGAACGGGCGTGATCTGTTGACCCGTGGTCCAGGTAAGTCACCCATCAGTTGTTCCAATCTTTTCGAATTGTGCTTCTTGCATATCACACATGCTTTTGTTATTCTTTTAGTAGCCCTGTTGCCACTCAAAACCCAGTATTTTTGACGAATGAAGGCTAATGTCAGTCGAGCCCCCCCATGGAATGTGAGTTTATGAGCATCTTCAATAATTAAATCGGTTAATCGACCTTGATATGGTAAAATTACCGGGTATTTCATATCATAGCTGATATGTGCATTTTGCAATCTGCCTTTTACACGTAAGATACCCTGTTCATCTAGAAATGGATTTAGGCATAAAAGTTTGCTCTTAGGTAATATATTCTTGTCTCTTTTTAGGTAAAAAATTTCTTCTGCAAATTCTTCTGCTTGTACTTGCTTGATGACAATAATTTTGGCTTCTCTAATTTCTGACAAGGATAAGAATGAATGATTATGTTTATTGTTTTGCTTTCTTGACCTTGATATAAAGCGGCGTACCCATGCTAGCACATGTATCATTTTTTTTAGAGAGCTGTATTTTGTCATCATGTTGGAAATAATGCTGTCTTCTTTTTGACCTTGAACTGTCAAATAACTAACTTGATTTGTTTCTTTTCTTTCGTCAGTTGTATAAAACTTTTTCTCTTCTTGCTTATTTTCTTGATATTCAGACAACCATGAAGGTCCCTTCCACCACAAGTTATGTTGTAGTAACTGTGTGGTACTCAAGCCTCGGCTCGCACAATCAGCTGGATTTTCTGATGATTTCACGTATTTCCAACTATGTGAAGGCATTGTCTTAGTTATTTTGCGTACTCTGTTTGCGACAAATACGTTCCAGCGATCAGGTTCTCCTTGCAGCCATCCGAGGACAGCAGTGGAATCGGTCCAACCATATATTTTCATTTCATAATTTGATAAGCATTGTGTGACCTTGAGCATCACCTTTGCTAGTAAGTAAGCTCCGTTTAATTCTGCTTTTGGTAACGTTAAATTCTTGTTTCGTGATAATAATTTTGATTTACCCGTGACCAAATTTATCTTTGTTTCTTGAATTGTCTTCAATTTACAATAAATGACACAGGCGTATGCCTTTTGCGATGCGTCACAGTAGCCGTGTAACTCGATCGCTGTCTCTTGACTTGTACCGAGCCATCGCGGCACCTTTATTTTATTTATGTTAATTAGGTCGTGTTTAATTTTAATCCATTCTTTTTCTATGTTTTCTGGAATCTTGCTATCCCATTCAAGGTTACAATCCCAAATCTTTTGAAATAGTAATTTGAGCTGAGTTGAAAGTGGAGTCAACCACCCGAGGGGATCAAAGAGTTTTGATATATCAGATAAGAGTTTTCTTTTTGTATTTTTTCCTTCATCTGAGTAATCTTTTTCATTTATTGTTGAATGAAAGATAAAACTGTCTTCCTCTGGATTCCAGCGCAACCCAAGTGTTTTAGTTTCTTGTTTAAATTTATAGTCTTCTTGATGAATATTTTTCGCATTTTCTTGTATCATCTCTTGATAATTTGATGCCCATTTCCGTAAATTGAAGCCTCCCTTCTGGAGTAACTCCTTCAAACTTGTTTTTAGCTTGATCGCTTTATCTGGCGTATGCGCACCGTGCAATACGTCATCAGTATAAAAACTTGTTTCGATGATTTGCGCAGCCTCCGGATATGATTTACGTTCATCTTCGGCTAACTGTCGCAACGTCATCATTGCAAGGAATGGAGCGGCCTTGGTGCCGTATGTGACAGTTGTAAGTTGATGTTCCTGCAATAATTTGTGCGGCGAATCGCGCCACAGTATTTTTTGGTATTTCTGATCTTTTGGATGCACCCAGATTTGCCTGAACATCTTCTCGATATCAGCAGTAAATCCAATTCGATATTGTCTCCATCTCAGTATTAAAGAAAAAAGGTCATTTTGTAGATTCGGGCCTGTGTACATGTAATCATTCAGGCTTTTTCCGTTAGTCGTATTTTGAGATGCATTAAAAACCACACGCAGGGCTGTCGTTTCCGAATCGCGCAGTATGCAGTGATGGGGCAGAAAATATTCGGGTGTCAAATTACAATCTGATATCTTCATGTGACCCATATCTTGATATTCCTGAATGAATGTTTTGTAGCCATGCGAGATTTCTTGATTTCTTGCGAATTTTCTTTCGAGTTGCATAAACTGTCCAACAGCTATTGTTTTCGACTGTCCTATTTCCTTGATATCTTGTCTAAGCGGCAGTCTGACTTGATATTTTCCGTCTTCCATTCTTGTTGTGGTCGACTTATAGATCTCCATACATTTAATATCTTCTTGCGAGTGCGTTTGAATATCAGGTAAGTCTTCCGTTTGGCAGAAAAATTGTATGTCTTCAATGTTATTTAGTGCAACATTGCAGTGTAAAGTGTGCGTCTTCCCACACAGGATCCAACCCAGTCGCGTCTGTTGTGCGGCTGGTCTTATGTTATCTGGTCGACATATACCTTCTAATATAATGTTAGCATAAATGTCAGCTCCGAATAAGATATCAATCGGACGACTGATGTAAAACTCGGGATCTGCTAATTGCATATTTGTAAGATATTCCCATGCGGGTTTTTCAAAAGTGAAGTTTGGTAGATTCTTGGTTAATTTATTCATGATGAAAATTTCTGTTTGAAAGGTATAATTCTCAGTCAAAGACCAACAGTTAATTTGTATTTTTCCCTTACAGGCGGTGTTCTTTGTGCCGACTCCTGTAATCACTCCGCTGCATTTTTGTCTTTTAAGTTTCAACAATTGTGCCGCTTTCTCTGTGATAATCGAAATTTGGGAACCTTGATCTATAAGACAACGCATGGTATGTAAAATTCCATCAGCTCCTTGAACCTTGATCAGAGCGGTAGCTAGCAGGATTTCGGGATCATTATATTGTCGTGTTACATATGAATTGTTTTGCCTCGGACTTGGTTCCGATGACGTGTTGCTTATTGTACTTTTAGGCGGCGCGTTTGTACTCATATTTCCAGACTTTGTAACCGTATCGTGCAATAATGAATTATGATTTTCATTGCATTGGCGGCATCTTTTATCCGAAGTACACGCCTTACCGCGATGGTTATAAAGGCAATTTTTGCACAAATTGTACTTGGCGGTAACTTGTTTCCTTTGGTCAAGCGACATTTCAAGGAATTTGCTGCAAAAGTAAATTCTATGTCCGTGATTGCCACACACTGGACAATTCAGCGTATTGTTTCGTAACTTGGGTGTTTGCGAAACTGATTTGATGGTTGAGTGGTAATAATTTTTATAATTTTGAGTATTTTCATGTTTTCCAGAACTTGAAGAATTTCCGGGATGCGATTTTTGCTGTACACCTTCTTGTTTTCGGCGAGAGGATTCGAGAGTAGTAAATAGATTTTCCAAAAATTCAAGGAAATCTTTTATTTTCGGCAACTCTCTTGGATCTTTGAGTGAATTCATGTACTCCTTGTGAGTTTCGGTATCAAGTTTTTGTGACAAAATATGAATCAAAATAGGGTCCCAAGATTCGATGTCAACGCCTAAGTTTTTTATAGCGTTCAAACATTCTTTCGTTACGTCATGAATGCGCTTGACATTACTTGATGATGAATGTTGCATTGGAGGAATATTCATAAAAGTGTTCATGTACGACGTAAAAATCAGTTTCTTGTTGTTATAGCGTTGGTTTAAAATATCCCAACTAGCTTGATAATTTTCAGAGGAAATCTGAAGATGTTGTATTAGGCGTTCAGCTTCGCCTCTCAGTTTTCCTTTTAAAAATTGCATCCTTTGCGCTCCTGATAGGGAGGGGTTATTATGTACCGCCTCACAAAATAAATCTTTGAAGGAAACCCACTGTTGGTAATGTCCCGTAAATACAGGGATATCTAGCTGTGGAGTGGATTTCTCCCTGTGTGAGACTGACCATAATTTACTATTGATGGCTCTCTTAATGAAAAAATAGCTTTCCTCTTGTTCGCAAAAAGTTTTCTCATAGCTTTCATCAGAACCTTCCAGCTCACTGTCTATCTCCCAGTGCAGCTTGTCTATAGCTTGCCAACGTGATTGTAATGTTTTCAGTATGTCTTCGAATTCCCATTTTTCCTTGATGTTTTCTACTTGTATTTGGGATACCGTTCGTGAAAATGCTTTAAAATTGCTTGCTTGTTTTTTCATGAGTTCATCCAGCTTGCTGTTATTTCCGCTGGAAATGTACCGCGGCTGTGATGATGCAGCCGCAGCCGAGGGTGTATCCACCAGGGGCGTGTCATATGTTTCTCTTGATTTTGACACACCTAATGGTGTAGCTGGCCTGATGATAGTTGCTTTCAAAAATAGCTCTCTTGTTTCATGATAAAAATTCTTGGTGTCTTCAAAGTAGTTCCCGGTAAAATATTCATGATTGGGGTCTAGAAACTTACAGAGCTGGCCGTGATTTTCTTGAAATTCAGCCCAGTAAAGATCTAAAGTTTCGATCCGTCTTCTTATATTTTCCGAAGTCTTGCGTTCTGGACCATCTTTTTTAAAATTTCTTGCTGCTTGTTTTATGCCTTCCACCAACTGCTTTTGAGTTTCCAAAATAGTTTCCATGGTGGAGTCTTGATAGCTTGCTTTAGTTAGTAAATAAAATTATATTGAGTTCTAAGCTTGATTTTGATTTTCTTGCTTAGGTACGTGCCGACTTGATATTCTTGATAAATAAAATTATATAACGAGTTCTAACCTTGATCTTGATTTTCTTGCTTAGGTACGTACCGACTTTATATTCTTGATAAATAAAATTATAAAATGAGTTGTAACCTTGATCTTGATTTTCTTGCTTAGGTACGTACCGACTTTGATATTCTTGATAAATAAAATTATATAATGAGTTCTAACCTTGATCTTGATTTTCTTGTTAGGTACGTACCGACTTTATATTCTTGATAAATAAAATTATAAAATGAGTTGTAACCTTGATCTGATTTTCTTGCTTAGGTACGTACCGATTTGATATTCTTGATATTTCTTGATAAACTGATATTCGTTGATAGCCTTGTGATGCTAGATCTGAGGTTCTTCTGTATACCTTTGAATGATATGTGCGTCCTTGTCTCAATTCAGACGGCGAGACCCGCTTCTGGGAGACCGCTGAACCGATTCGCTATCACTCAAAAAATACACAAATTCACACACAGATTTCTTCTAGAAGGAAACCTAGATCCGGCTCGAAGGACCACTTTTATGTACAGTGTTCGTACATAAAGAATCTTGAAATAAGGATCTTGATATAAACACTTGATATTGATTTACTTGATTTAATCTTTGTATAGTGTGCACACAAACAGAGTCGGTTTAGAACTGAATTAATTACATAAAATGCCGAGCGCTAACGACTCGCGCTCAAAACGCTGACGCGATACAATGCTAAACAATGTACTTTGTACAACTTAATATATAAAGTTGAAGAGTTTGTTTTGTTTGTTTGTTTGAAAGCGCTATAATCTCCGAAACTACTGGTGCGATTTGAATAAATTCTTTTTTTTGTTGGATATCCATTTATTCGAGGAAGGCTATAGGGCAAATAACATTACGCTATGACCAATAGAGGCAAAGACAGAGCGGTAAAAATGTGTAAAAAACGGGAAAATTATTCATTTTTGAAGCTTTCTTTGCGTGCGCTGCGAAAACGGTTCAAGATACACAAAAAATATGTATGAAAGAATTATTCCTCTATACATGATCTAAAAAAAGTCCGCGACGGCATATGTCTATCTTTTAAGGTTTAGTCACAATGACCGTTTTTATGGTACCAAATTTGGTCGAAATAATTTGTTTAAGTTGTATCAACATAATAATATTAATCTTTATTCAAATATAAATATAAATATGTTGTTGGTTAACCAAAAATCTGCCGGAAGTACTATTCCACGCGGACGAAGTCGCGGGCAAAAGCTAGTATATATAATACATATATGTTTTTCATTTGTGTCATGGGTACATCTACCACTTTTCTTTCTGCACCACCTAAAGGTTGACTGTTAGAAAATGCCATAGGCATTAAGTTCGCCTTTGTACACATTGTACATAAAGTGTTAATAAATAAATAAAAATAAATAATAAAAAAATGACCAGCACTTCAATTTTCAGATGAGACCATCAAACGCTTCAAAGCCAACGCGGAGTGGATCAAAGAAGAGAACAAACGCAGGGTGAACGAAGCGCTGAGGCCGGGCAAGGCGAAGACCGTGGAAGACCTGTTTGGCATCCAAGGCAGCTTCAAGAAACTCGACATAGACTGACTTATTCTAATAGTTAATTGCATTGCTTAGGTGTCGAGGGTCGGGTATGCCAAGTGCAAGGTCTTTTGCGGTCTACTGCGTGACTTAGAAAATATTTGTGTGAAAGATCAAACTTTTGGTTGATAGATTTTTAAAATTTGTGAGTAATCACATATTTGTCAGTGCATTATAGTTTGTTATGCTATTTTTGGATGATTTATATATTTTAATATGAATTATTTGATATTGTTTTTTTTTAACATTCTTTTCATTTTTTTTATATACACATACATAGATGATTCTTTTGATGAACTCTGAAATTTTTGTTCAAAGCGTGTTGTTAAATGAAGATGTTTTTTTTTTGTATGAAAATAATTTTTGTTGTAACAAAAATTAAATGGAAATTAAAATATGTTTTCAATCCATTAGTTTGTTTTTAATGCGGCCCCGTTATAATTTTAGATATAAGCATTTTGTTAATTTTACGATTAAAAAGGTTGTGTTTATATCTTCTACTATATAACAATAAGTCGGGTTTTCCTTCCTGATGCTATAAATTCAGAACGCACGAACCGATTTCCACGGTTTTGCATTCATTGGAAAGGTCTCGGGCTCCGTGAGATTTATTAAAGAAAATTCAGGAAAAATTTCCTTATCTATAAAATAAGTAGGAACAAAAAACTGACACTATACAAATCTTTTTGACAGGACGAAGTCTGTCGGGTCCGATAGTTATGTATTCAGAATATGCTTTGTTCAGAATACTTAAATAAATCAAATGCAAGTAGTTTGAAACTAAGTTTTGTTAAGTCCCAAATTTTGTTAATTATATTTGTTAGTCTGTATAGACTAAAGCTTAGGTATTGTTCAACTTAGAGATACTGCAAGTTTCATCAAAATCGGTTGGGTGCTTCTTGAGATAGGGAATGTTAGATTATCAGACTTAAAAAAATAAATAAACCGAATCAATCGTACCTTACGTAAGTTTAGAAAGAATAGACACAACAGAACTAAAATTTCACTTACAACTACACGAAGAAAGAAAAATATATATCTACCTACAATACGAATATCAGGAACCTTTATGAACTTATCTACGACTTTAGTTAAAAAATTTAAAAAATATAACTTACCTACGTATGTTTAGAAAGAATATGAAGAATATGTATATTATGTTATTATATATATATACAATAACATAATATACAAATGTATATATATATATGCTATGTGTCTGTCATTTTGTGCGCAGTATTATTTAATAATTAAGTCTTAAATGGATTCGATAGATAGGATTGGATTGATATTGAGAGTGGGAGAAACGCTATCGCAAGAACGTGAGATCTATAGTGGGGTACCACAAGGCTCAGTATTGGGCCCTGTGCTATACATAATTTACACTTTCGATCTTCCCCAATGTCTAAAAAGTAATGTCAGTATTTTTGCGGATGACACCAAGGTATTCGCTAATCCACTAATAGATTATGATCAACTTCAAGATGATCTAAACAAAATTGCAAAGTGGTCAAAAGATTGGCTTATAAATCTTAACACGTCAAAATGTACTGTTTTGCATATAGGTAGCCGTAATCCTCGCCTCATATACAAATTAAATAATGCTAAATTGACTGCAGTTAAAACACAAACAGATCTTGGAGTGAACATAGCAGAGAGCTTGAAATGGGATGAGCACATTAAATCAATAGTTAAAAAAGCGAAAAGTCTAATCTACCTTGTAAGAAAAGCTTTTGGAATACTGACACCAGACATGATGCTGAAGATTTATAAGACCTATATAAGACCTATTTTGGAATATGCATTTCAAGTCTGGAGCCCTTACTTTGTCAAAGACATAGAATTACTGGAGAGGGTTCAACGCAGCTTCACAAAATTACCTAGACAGCTAAAAAGACGACAATACGAAGAAAGACTGGAAGTGCTGAAACTAACAACTTTAAAGGAGCGACGAGAGCGTGGAGACTTGATTGAAACATATAAAATATTGCATGGACACTATGATCTACAGGACTTCCACAAACTACTAACTCGTGATACCAATGACAGACTGAGAGGCCACCGCCTGAAGTTGCGCACCAACTTTTCTTACAATAACCCACACAAGCACTTTTTCAGTAACAGAGTGGTTAGAGCGTGGAACAAATTACCTGAAGAGATAATCTCAGCTCCGAGTGTCAATGAATTTAAAAACAAATTGGACAATTTTTTAAAACATTAAATTTTAATAAGAGAAATACATAATAGAATACACAGGATACAGGCAATATCAGTTGCAACAACTGCCTGCCTGTTCATATATAATAATATAATATAATATAATATATAATAATATTATGTCACGCCTTGTTCCCAATGGGGTAGGCAGAGACCACCTCTCTCCACTTGCTACGATCCTGGCACACTTCTTGCTTCCTCCACTTTCATGAGCGTCTTCATGCATGCTCGTCGGTTGCGAGTACTCTTGACCCGGCCTTTCTTTAGGACATCTTCGATTTGATCGAGATACGAGATGTCCGCCTAGGTCGACCTGCACCGATACGTCCTATCATTCTTACCTTGTCTATCTCTTTCGTTAATCTTCCTTCATTCAATCTTTCAACATGGCCGAACCATCTAAGCATCCATTTCTCTATCTTTGTCACTACATCTTCAACTACGCCGCATCGCTGCCTTATCACACTGTTCCTGACTTTGTCCTTAAGATTCACTCCAATTATACTTCTCAAGCTTCTCATTCTCACAGCATTAATCCTACTTCCATGTTTCTTCTGCCACACCCAACATTCAGTAGCATACATCAATGTCGGGATCAACACTCTTCCATGCACAGCCAGTCGTGCTCTTTGTGATACGTTCTGGCTATTCATAAATATAAATACTATAAAAAACTTAAACCTAGTATGCCGCCGGTAGCGAGGCAAGGCCCAAACAAACCGGTGGTTAGGGATGCAGACAGAGAAATCTCCGGACAATACGTGCCGCGTCGAGAATCACTGCTTTTTGTATCCGACCCTTGATCCATCCGTCAAGCGAGAGCCTCTTAAGATGTTGATCGAGACTCTTTGCTATCAAGCCATTCGCAGACACAACTATCGGAACAATGATTGTCGAATCAACATCCCACATGGCGGTTACCTCGTATGCCAAGTCAAGGTACTTACTGGCTTTGTCCTTCTCGGCTTTTACGAGGTTCTCGTCATGAGGTATGGTAATAACGACGAGCATTGCACGGCGTTGGGAGCGGTCGACCACCACGATATCAGGTTATTATTATTATTAAATGATAGTATCAAAGGGGATTGGCAGATCCCCATAGTAACTTTGGCCCAGAACGCACACCTAAAGAATCTCGTGAAAGTAACAGTGGATAATACCAATACTTGATTGGTAATGGTAAATAATAATACACCAGTAACGTAACACCAGTTAGTAAGCTATATTACTAAGCTAATTATATTTTGAGCACATAACAAATACTTCCGTAGTTCCACCGGACTTTAATAATAATAACTTAATAATTATAAAGTTTACAAACTCATATAACGTTAATAACTACATTAATACAAGACTGTGTCGCATGTGTGTGTTATTAGCGCCCACCCCGAACAACTTCTTAACAAGAAAACTTTAATAAACTTATGAATTTTAAGTTTATTACGTTTTGTGTTTGTGTGTGTGTTATATGTTTAATTTATTTATTTAATAAGGGACTAGCTTTCTGCTCGCGGCTTCGCCCGCGTGTATTTCGGGAATGGGTCTATAGATGGTTAAGGGTCATAGCTTTTGCCCACGACTACATATGCGCGGAAGTCGGTATATGGCGCGAAGGTTTTATCGCGCTTCCCGTGGGACTACCCGTTTTTCCGAGATAAAAAATACCGCAAAACCTTGCTCAAAAATCACTCTATCTATTGATGAAAACCGCACGAAAATCTGTGCAGTAGTTTTTGAGCGAAGTCTTTATTGCGCATTCCGTGGGATCTGTCGATTTTTCCGGAATAAAAAGTACTCTATTATTTAATCTGGAATTTTATCTTTACGTATGCAAATTTTCAAAGCAATAAACAAATAAACAAACTCGCTTTCCGATTTATAATATTACTAAGGATATATAATTTATGATTAGTTTTGTATTGCATTTATCAATTATAAACTACTTGGTGAAGATGGCAAGAAGGTGATGGATGCTAGAAGCTTAGATGGCTATCGATCCTGTGCTCAAGCCCACCCCCACGATCAAGATAAAATGATGACGATGATGACACATACTCACATTACGTGATGAAATAAGGATCACAATCATATACTGAAGTTATTTACATAAAACCATAATCATTTAAAGTGTTTCTATTATGCAAAAAATATGTAAAAATTATCGCGTATACAGATTATCATAATAGTAAGTACATTAGTAATAATAATAGTAGATTGACACCGGAAGGTAGTCATCATCTTCCTTTTGTTGTGATTTGTATAAATGTGTCCCAACACATCGCTGGAATCTCAGTTTCACAGCACTGGGTACGTGACACCAGATCAAAATGAAGCTTCTTGGACTGCTCCTGGTTCTGATGGCGATGGCTATTGCTGTGGTGGTAATTAACTTTGATTTCAAGCTTATAACATGTGCTGTTACTCAAAACTGTGAACTTATGTGAGATAGAAATGCTTTCGAAGTAAAAAGTAGTTTAATAAATGAAGCTTTACAGACATTTCATAAGATATGGATAATTTAAGCTTTCTAGAAAGAGATAGAGAACTTACATGTTTAAAAATATATTTCAATCTGTATTTTTGACATATAAAAAATAATATTCACTTCAAAATATACTTATCTAAAAAGACACAAAATGATTTACAGAACCTCAATACCAAATCATTAAATGAATTGATGTATTATTATTTTCTTATTTGTCTTGTATTTAGTATGTTGTGAATTTTATTTTTTATGTGAAAATAAATAGATCTAAATAGCATTTAAATTTTAGTCTGAATCTAAATCTGAATCTAAAACTTAAACTGAATCTAAATAGGAATCTAAATCTAATTATAAATCTAAATCTGAATCCAAATCTGAATCTAAATCTGAATTTGAATCTAAATCTTAATCTAGTTCTGAATCTGCATCTAATCTTATTCGAAATCTAAGTTTGAATCTGAATATACATGAATTCGTAAGTTAAACTTTGGTAACGGCAATCTATCCTGTAGACTGGCATGGCTACTGGAGGCGATGGCGCTGGCGTCCGCGCACCCGACGATAAGGCGCCTTGTTGGGGCAATGGACAACGACCCCGACCGCAGACTAGTAAGTTTCTTTACTCTTTACTCCGTTCTTGCTATGGATGTTGTATATGCGACTAAAGAAATTTACAGTAATATTAGACAAAACATACACTAAGAAGTTAAACAGTTTTGAAGTTGTCAGTAACAGCATACAGTTTACTAGTACCAGTCTTTGCTTTGGAGAGAAGTACCGCTTTGGCTCTTTTAAGCACATTTAGTTTTTTGGAAGCTAACTCGACCTTAACATCTAAGTGTCTTTGAAATCAGGGGTTACTGGAAATGTCGACACCGAGGATCCCAATACTCTTCAAAATGTCAAGATCAAAGGTGTGTTCCGGAATTTTGGGGCTATAATGAATGGTATTTTTAGCAGTGAACGCACCTTTTGCCTTAAAGGGATTAAATTGGACTAAATTGTCCCACCCCATTGGATGCTCTGGATAGAGTGCTCTCGATTTGAAACACACAAATTTTCCATGACTTTCCTCCACAACAGAACGAAGGATATTCCTGTTCGTTCCCTTACATTTCCTCTCCAAGCTTACATCAAAAGCTTTCAACGAATGTCTAGTTAAAATGAGGTTTTTAAAATGTTACTGAAAATCCATTAACCAATTAAAACCAAGGAATCCATACACCGGGGTCTGCTGATCGTGTGATCCAATTCGCCAACTTTCCGTATGTATGAGGGCGTCATATGTACTGAATATGATTCCGTCAATTTGGGAACAGGTTTGAACACGCTGTTTCAGCAGCGGAGAATTCTTTTTCAAATTCTGGCACACACACTTTAGATAAGAAAGGCAGCGAACTGATGTCACCAGTTGGAAACCTACATTTTGGTTCTTGTAGAGGTTGCAGGTTTCAAATCTCGACTAACGTAACGACTCACAATCAGGTAGATAGATTCAATGAGTATATTTCCAGAGCCCCTTTGACACCTGTTCTATATAATGTGGGCTTATACCCTACGCCAAGGGGTTATTAGGGCCAAGGCTTCTAGGCTGAGTTTGGTCGGAAGGTCACATCCACCGAGTCGCTTCGATCGGTCTGAAGTGCGACATTTTTATCTCAACACTTGATTGCGGTGGTATCTACGAGAATTCTCAACTTCTCCTTTCCTGGGGGAAAAATATAATTACCCACCGAGTTCCTTGTAGCGTTGATGAAGGATCAAGGTAGGGGCTGAATCAATTCTCCATTTCACCCTATCTTATGTAACATATTAAAAATTAATTTATGTACTTTATTCACAGACTCAACCGGCTAAAAATGCAAACAGAACTACGAGTACACGCGCGACAACTTGGCATCTCGAATGCGGATTTTGATTACTTAATATAATTTAAAATAAGTATACTGTCTTTTATTTTCTCTTCTGTTACACAGAGAAGAGATTTGGTTTGTTAATAATTATATTATATTGTCCACATATCGTAATATAATCTTACCATATATATAAATGTAATTCAGGAAAATTAACTTTACCACTTAACTTTTCTTAAAGAATCCACAAACTAAGGAGAGTATTCTAAAAAAAATCAAACTGAAATTTCTGCTTGAGTATAGTTAGAAAGAGATGGTGTTATGTGAGCTCAATAGCACCATCTCCTTCTAACTGAAGACAGGCCATGATTTAATTTTACATTTGATTTTATGGAATTATGGAAAGAGTATATATTTATGGAATAATGGATAGTAATAATGGGATATTATGGTAAATGTTACAGTTTAATCTCGGTTCTTATTGATATATATGATGGCGGCGGTGAGTGGTTAATGCTTTCCTTCCGATTCATGGCGTCGGTTTTAGGCTAATAGGTCACCCTCGTTCGTTGCTAGTCACAGAAGAAGTGAACCCCGGTGCTCGTGTAACTTGCCAACACGATTCCGAACGCGTTCAGTCACTCATTTGACTAAAATCATGTGACGTTCCGGTGTTCACTCACTCAGGTACAATAACAATTAAAAATTAAGTCCTATTAACTAAATTATTTATATATAAGAGATATTTTAAGACGAAGTCGCGGGCGTCAGCTAGTAGGTTATATATTGAAAGAAGGCGGGTCAAAAGTACCTGTAACTGATGAGAGTGCATGAAAATATTAATAAAAGTCGAGAATGATAGGAAAGTTCGTAGGAAATGGAAAATTGTGATCTCTGCCTTCCCCCATGGGAAAAAGGTGTGGGTATGTTTTATATATTTATGTATACCCTTTGACAGGTTCTACTGGTGATGAATGTCATTGATCGCGAAGTTGATACTTGATTTTTGGGAACAGAAAAGCACCATACCGTGTCAGGTCAAGACTATATACAGAATGGCTCATAAGTAGTACAATATGTTAATATATTTTTGTTATTATGATTTCATAAAATATTCTTAAATTTTAGAAGTTATTCACAATACATATAAAAACAAAAACATCAATATTATAGAAAGAAAATCTAGTATGCCCACGCAGGTTAGGACTGCAGAGAGAGAAACCTCTGGACAACTGGTGGCTTGTCAACCTAACTAGACGTTGATTCATCCGATAAGCGAGAGCCTCTTAAGGTGTTGATCGAGACTCTTTGCTATCAGGCCATTCTATTTTATTTTATTTTATTTTATTTTATTTTATTTTATTTGGAAAACTAACAGTACTTAATAACTATTTAACATCTACTTATAATACTACGGACTATTTACGAGTTTTCGCATATAAATAACTAACCAAAAACTTGACTGCTATCTTAATAATTACTATAAACATTATTGACAATATGTCTAAACTAATCATCCGGGAACCGACTCAATCCATTGCTGCGAGACCACATGAGCAAATCTGGATGGAGCTGAGTTAAATAGATCTAAATCTTGGATATTTCCTAACTCATTCACCGAGTTCGCGGCTCTCACGAAAAATGAACCCCGCCGATAGTTGGTGTGGCTGTAAGGTACAAAGAGCGGGCATTGTAATCTAGCAGACCTACTGGGGACCTTAAGCTGTAATTTATTAAGGAGATAGGGGGAGTCTATTCTGGACTGTGCTATTTTTACTAAAGCTGTAATGTCGCTTATTTTTCTGCGTACATAAAGAGGGAGCAAGTGCTGTCTTTTACATCTAGCCTCGTAACTGTCATCGTATTTTTTACATTTAAATTGTAAATATCTTGAGAATTTATGCTGTATTGTCTCCAATCTACTTATATAAGTTTTGTACTGGGGGTTCCAAATCTGTGAACAATATTCAAGAATGCTGCGAACATATGAACAATACAGTATCTTGATTGTTTTTATGTTTGTGAATTGAGAACATGATCTCTTGACAAAACCTAGCATTTTATTCGCCTTATTGGCTATATAATCTATGTGTTTTTCGTATAACAATTTGGAGTCATGCACCACACCTAGGTCACGAATTTCATTCACTCTATTCAATGGAGCTGCCTTTAACGTGTAATTAAAATTGATTATATTAAATTTTCTTGAAAAAGAAATGGAATAACATTTTTTGACATTTAAGTCTAGTCTATTACGTTGACAATACGATTCCAATCTCTCTAGGTCCTGTTGCAATAAAACACAATCGTAGTCGTGATCAATTACTTTAAATATCTTCATGTCATCAGCGTACATTAAAAAGTGTGAATGAAGAAAGCAGGTACTGATGTCGTTAATGAAGATATTAAATAACAAAGGGCCCAGTAAAGATCCCTGCGGAACTCCAGAAGTTGCTGTTCTCCAATCAGATACGCATCCATTTATCGCAACTGCTTGCAACCTGTTCTCAATATATGAACAGAACCATCTATATAAATTGCCATGGATACCTGCCTGCAGCAACTTCTGATAAAGCAGTTTATGATCAATACGGTCAAAAGCTTTACTGTAATCAGTGAATATAGCATCTACCTGGCCGCCCAATACCATATTTGATGTAACGAAATCAATAAAAGATAATAAATTTGTCGTAGTTGATTTGTTTTTAATGAACCCGTGCTGTTCTTCTATAAAGATATTACTTAAGGTGTTGTATACCTGTGTGTGAACGATGCGTTCTAATATTTTGGCGAAAATACATAGCTTAGAAATAGGCCTGTAATTCTTTACATCACTTTTGTCACTACTTTTGTGGATGGGGGTAATGTATGCTGCCTTCCAAATGGTAGGTACCCAACTTTCATTGACGGAACGCTGGTACAAGATAGTAAGTGGTTTAGTTAATTGCTTAGCGCATTTAACAATCAATGAAGGAGATATTTGGTCAGGGCCAGATCCTTTTGCTACATCCACTGATTTCAGCAACTCATACACAGTGTCGGAAATTATCTCAACGCTACCTATAGTATGAATACAATAAGCACGTTCACTGCCGTCATACACGTTGTTATGATCGGGGGCAGATGGAGGAAGAAATGTTGACTGGAAGAATTCAGAAAATAATTCACACACACCCTCGTTGGAGCTAGATGTGTTGCCATTGTACATCATAGTGGAAGGAAGAGTATTAGTCGCTTTTTTACTTGATTTTATAAAACGCCAGAACGATTTCGGGTCTTCTATTATGGACTGTTCGAGACTATTTATGTACGCTCGATAACATTCCTCTTCCACTGTTTTGGCTCTTTTACGAAGGAAACTAAATGAGATGTAGTCACTTGTGTTACCATAAGTTTGGTACTTTTTTAAAAATTTATATTTCTCCTTTAATATCCTTTTCAAGCTAGAATTATACCAAGGCGGAAAAGACGATGGCAATATAGTTTTATGAGGAATAAATTTATCACGTAAGTTATACAAAATAGAATAAAAGTTTTCAACAGCTATATCTAGGGAATTTTCTGTTAGAAAATTTTCCCAGACTATCGCATCCAACGCTAACCTCATCCCTTCATAGTCACCACGGTTATAAAAATATTTTATTCTCGAATTACATTGAAGCGAAATCGTTTCATTACAATGTAGGGTTATGTTAAGTGATTTGTGGTGCGAGTCTTCCGGTACTAAGGGATCGTTAGACGTAATAACACTTACTTTCGAGTTGCATAAAACTAAATCCAACAGTCTATTGTTGATATTACGGCATAAGTTGTATTGACTCAGGTTGCATTCCGAAAGAGTATCGCAGATATTTTCTTTTTTTTGTTAGTAGTGAATTCCCCTCATACTACTACAGTAGTACCCCTTGTACTACTATTGTAGTCGTCTTAATAACTCCCTACTGCTCTGACGACCTTACACCGGATATCACCCGCAGCTGATCTACGGCGGGTGGTTATGTTGGACTCTACCAGAAGGCTAGCCTACCAACTAAACGCTACCTACAGTCTTTGGTCGAGCAGAAGGCCTAAGACTTTATCGGCTTTGAAGTAAAGCGCTCGCTTTCCAAAGCGGGGGACGGTACATAGACCAGCCTCAAGAGAGTGCATATGCTCTTAAATGACATCGGTTGCCAAAGTGGTCCGATTTAACATTATATATATACGCTTATGCACTTAATGAAAAGCTGTTAGCTCGAGTTGTTGATTTAGCTTAGAAGAGATTAGATTAGGCGGTTCAGATATAGATGATAGCGCTTATTTAGGACGACGAATGCAGTCAGAGACAACGTAATCGGACGCTTTTTTTATGAACGGATTTGTATGGGTATCCACCCATCGGATATGGGTATCCGCTGCTTTGAAGAAGCGCTCCGAGAATGACTTTAGACAAAGGCGATTACCTCGTGTGCCAAGTCAAAGTACTTACTGGCTTTATTCTTCATAGCACACGAGAGTATCATTATGAGGAATGTCAACGAGCGTTGCTCGGCGTTGGGACCGCTCGACCACCACGATATCAGGCTTCTTGAAAATTATTGTTATTTATGTCTAAAAAGTAATTAACAGACATAAAAATGTATTATGACTTGCCTTGTATGATATTAAATATTATACGGTAAAATAACTTAATACAATGACGAAGTTTGTCAATTATTTCCGGTATACTAATGCTCACGTAGTAGTTACTGTCTACTGTATCCTATAATCTATACATATAATAAGACAGTAAAAATATTTTGTCTGTACATTTAGTATTTTTGACTGAAATGGATAGAGGGGCACTTAAATAGATTATTAGAAAGCAAAATAATTTTTTTGGAATTTTTTGTCTGTCTGTCTGTCTGTCTGTCTGTCTGTATGTTTGTTCACGTTTATCTCCGAAAGTACTGAACCGATTTGCTTGAAACTTTCACTATTTGCTTTGTTTTAACTCAGAATAATATCTAAACTTTGTTTCATCAAAATCAGTTCATTAAAAAAAAAGTTATCGTCATTTTAATGAACTCAAATAAATAAAACTGGAGTGTCATCTGTGAAAATTGAAGACGGTGAAATTTTAATCAAAAGTACTGTGAAAATAGTATTTGTGGAAAAGCTAATTGTTTTGTGCCATACTATACATACATACATACTAATATTATAAATGCGAAAGTAACTCTGTCTGTCTGTCTGTCTGTTCCGCTTTCACACCAAAACTACTGAACCGATTTAAATGAAATTTGGTACACAGATAGTCTGGAGCCTGAGAAAGGACATAGGCTACTTTTTCATGCAAAAAAGGTTGTAAAGGGTTGTAAAAGGTTGAAAGGAGGGATTATTGGTTGTATGGAAATATTGTTAAAACTACTGAACCGATTTAAATGAAATTTGGTACACAGATAGTCTGGAGCCTGAGAAAGGACATAGGCTACTTTTTCATGCAAAAAAGGTTGTAAAGGGTTGTAAAAGGTTGAAAGGAGGGATTATTGGTTGTATGGAAATATTGTTAAAACTACTGAACCGATTTAAATGAAATTTGGTGCACAGATAGTCTAGAGGCTGAGAAAGGACAGAGGCTACCTTTTAAAGCAGAAAAGGGTTGTAAAAGGTTGAAAGGAGGGGGTGAAAGGTTGTATGGCAGTATTGTTAAAACATTTCCTTCCTGTGGGAAATTCGAATATAACGCGGGCGAAGCCGCGGGCGGAAAGCTAGTATATATTATAAGAAGATCCACGCTATTATTAAGAGAATGACGTAACTTTTTACAAAACACTAGATGCTTAAGGCTCTGAATTAATTTATGCAAAAGAAACTCAACTAATATTTAATAGAAAGCTATAGAGGTTAATTTGAAAAACATGTGTTCACTCGTCGACAAGTAAATGAGAAGTGAAGTCGCCACGAAGCCTCTGAGCTCGAGAGCGCTCGGATAAAATCGGCTGCTATCGAACGCACTAATGCTAAATAGCACACGTAGCGCCATCTGTTTTTCGACAGCGATAACACATAAAAATGACGGACAGCAATGCCCGGGTCAATAGCTCGCTCCATAGCCCGCTGCGCGACTTTAAATTTATGGACTAGCCCGACCGTTAATGTCCACGTTTCGGCGCCGTAAGTCATAACCGGTAGGACGCACTGGTTGAAGACTTTCGTCTTTAGGCATTGCGGTATAGGCGAAGAGAAGACCCGACGAAGCTTGCTAAACGCTGCCCAGCCCAGCTGGATCGACTTCTCGCTCGAAGTTGTTTCTACCAAGCTTAATTGCCTGCCCTAGGTAGATATATTCTTGAACAACTTCGAGCATCGATCCATCGACATATATCGGTTTCGGCATGACATGTCCATTGAACGTAATCTTGTTTTTATCCAAGTTCATGCCAAGACCAACCCGTCGTGAGGCTCCATTAAGGAAGGAATTGAGAGTCGGATGAAGCAAATTGTATTCTGCGACTAATGTGTTCCATTTTCAAATGTAGTAATACCATTATATTGTTTATTTGGGAGTCCAATTCCGAAAACTTTAAGTTTGACTTATTTACAAATAAAACTTATTGTGATACATTATCTTAAAATTTTGGACGGATCATTATGATTTTAAAAGTGCTCTCGTTCGGCAAAATTATGCTGGTAATCTTCAAAATACTAATGGGAAGGAAGCAATTCATAGAAATACCGTGACGGTTTGTTGAATTTTCAGAGCGAGCGAACGAGCGAGCTAGAAGTGGCACTTCTTTCAATGATGAATTTCGTGAATTTTCGTGATTTACAGTTTTGAAATTCATAGACTTGAAGTTGATATGAGCCAGAATCAGAAAATTTGACGACGAGAAATAAAAGGTATGAGACTATCAATTCTTACTGGAAATTTATTAGTGATATAGTATTTATATATTTGTATATTCTCTGTAATATATACTTCATGTAATATGTATGAATGTGTGTGTTGTAAAAAAATAAACTCATTATCTAACTTTGTTCTCGCTGGATCCCTTATGAACTGACGGCGAAGCAGAAGCGAGTTCGAGCTGAATGGTGTTCACAAAAGTTACTGAAGTAAGACCCCACGTATTGAAATGCACTCATATGACACACAACTGGAGATGAAAACATTTATTCATTGCTTTGAGTCTTTGAAAGTAAGAATAGATCAACAAAATGGGCCCAAACGGCCCCGGGGCTATAGCTGAAAATCAGCAATTTTTGTTCTTGTGCAAATATTGACACTGAGCCTTTTTATGGACCTTTTTGTGCTGCTACAGCATATATGAACCTCAATCATTCTTTATGGAGGACAGGTCTGTTTCCCTGTTCGCATCCTAAATTTGTCTATAGAACAAATAAAATATCTATCTATTAAAATTGAAACAGTTGAGAAATGTTGGTAAAAAAGCGATTGAGTTTTTTAGCCCCATCTGTACAGTTGCTGTGGTTTCTCAATTTTCCATAAAATTAACGATTTGATAATAGGCAGTGATGGTAAATCACTATGTTAAAATATGCCTTCAGGTCCTTGTGCTTTAAAAATGGTTCGATCGAATGATTTAATATTTGAAATGTGAAAGAAACTTTGATAAACAATATTTTGGTTAAAACTTGTTTTATTTAGAAGTTACCTAAACCAAATATTGGTCAATAGAAGAAATTTATAGCCTTCTACAGCAACGTTCCACAAAGTGTTAGTAGGGTTTTCATAAATTTCAAGAATATAGGTACGAGTATTGCAACTACTCTTATGAAAAAAGGATTTCAAAAAGTCTATGGTACAACTTTTATTGCCACTAAAATGCGTAATCTCCTTAATAATAATTTAAATTAGATATGTTTGCTTACTTGGACCTTTGGAAATGTGCCCTGCCTTCTACCACAGATTCGCAATTCTTCGGGCTACGGTTCTTCTGTGGAGTTCAACATTTCTGACACGATCACGCAGAGAAATTCCAAACATAGCCCATTTTATTCTTCTTTGGGTGACTTTGAATCTCCTTGTAAGTCCCATTGTGAGGAACCCCAGGCCTCCGATCGGTGGAAAATTAAAATGTTAGTTTCACTCAAACAAAAGATACATCCGTTTATGCTCCGATTTTATCCACATATGTTGACATTCCCAGGGTAATCAAAACCTATAGGGTGTTTTCCGTTGAAAAGAAAAAATAAAATTTTAATTTGTGACCATAAATCTCTCTCCCTCTCCATTGTCGTTTGGCTGAGTTTGAGCCTCCCTTAAGACCCATTCTGAGTAAACACACATACATATGTAATATCATGTATAAAAAATATATGTCAATAGCATTAATGAAGAAATAAAAAGGGAAGTTAAGAAGTAGATCTTCTGAGTTTCTTGCTTATTCTTCAGGAGAAGGCTTTCCTAATTTTCGAACAGGTGCTGCGTCATTTTTTTTCTCGTACAATGTTACAAGATTAAGGTTAAGAAGGTTTTATTATATTTGTTTTGACGTCAAAACGAATATTATTTTGATGTGACTGAGAAAACACATAACAATTGTACTCGTAGTCAACGACAACACACTGACAGCATAAAATTGCACATATGCATAACTATTATTACATAGTTGAAGTAAATAACGGAGATTCATTATCTCGCCTTTAAATTGCGAATTTGTGCTCTCCGCCGACAATTTAAGGTTATGCAAAATTATGTTGAAAATTATCACCATTACAGATTATCATAATGTTGGCACCGAATGGGCAATCATAATTTTCCCTTTGTTGACTTTAATATAAATATGTCGCAGTGTCACTGTAGTGTCAGTATCTCTGTAGTCAGTCAGTAGTACTGTTTAAAAATGAAGGTTCTTGGATTATTCCTGGTTCTGATGGCGATAGCTTTCGCCGTGGTGGTAAATACTCATATTATTAACTTTAACTTGTAAGCCAAACACCATGATGATCACATAAATCCTGAGCTGCCTTTAATTAGGCTTAGGACTCATTAACAGCTATCTATGGTCTTCATCTTTATCGGCAGATCATAAGTTCACAGTGTGGAGGATATCTACTTTTATACGATCTCCACTCGAAACTCTTTTTCACCTATATATTGTGAGCAGAGCTTATCAGTTTAAATCGGTGACATATACCACCATTTTGTGGTAGCGTAGGTTATCAGGAAACTTCTGTGTGTCTTTCTTACTTCGTGGAAAGTGTTTTGAACCGAAAATTATACAGCGAGTAGGTAAACTTGGCTTTCTTGTATAGGGCAGCAAACGAGCTAACTGATCACCTGATGGTAAGCGATAACTTTCGCTCATGGACACCCGCAACACCAGAGGAGTAACAGTTGCGTAGCCTGCCTTTTAAATGGGAATATGCTCTTTTTTTGAAGGTTTCGAGATCGTATCGGTTCGGAAATACTGCAGGCAACAATTCATTCCTCAGTTTAGTAGTGCGTGGCAGAAAATTCCTGAAAAAACGCACTGTGGTGGACTGCCAAGCGTCTAGGTGATGAGGATAAGTGTTGTGTCGCGAAGAACGGTGACGGAAACTAGCAGCAAGAATTAATCGGAGCAGCTTGGTTATGTTAAGCTTCCAATCCTGTCAATTCCTTGCAATATTTTTAATATCCTTAAGCTCTGTAAAAGTACGGTGTGCTAATGTCTTCCAACTTTGATTCCTTAGAGCGGAATGGCTACTGGTGGTAGTACCGCGGGGCTACACGGACATCAGGAGAAGGCGCCCTGCTCGGGTAACGTTCCGCAGTTACCCCAGCCCCCACAGTTACCATCGTTTAGTAAGTACTTTTTCATAATCTTTTTTCAATTTGGCATTGTAACCACCATCACCACCACCACCACCAGCACCACCACCAGCACCACCAGCACCACCACCACCACCACCATCATCATCGTCGTCGTCGTCGTCGATTTCGTCATCATCGTTACTTTGTACGCATCCGTGGGCTAGTAAATGTTAAGATGTTGATTTTTAATCAACCGTCATCATCATAATCATCAAAATTATTTTTTACGCATCCTTGGGTTAGTGATTAAGAAGTTGATGTGTCACGAAATTTCGGTAATATCCTCGTAACACGTAGCGTAAAAAGCACAATTTTAAAACAGCATAAAATATGTATAGATATTGTATATAATCTGTGGAATTGAGTATACTTTGTTTTTAACCGTTTGAGTGCTAAGCAATTTTTGTAAAAATCTATTGGAAAATGCTATGCATATTTTGATTACTCTAAAGGAAAAAATTATGGTGTCAAATAAAACACTCTCATTTAGACAAATATTAATCAATTTTAATAAATCTTTTTGGGTTATACAGAAAAAACTGCGTCGTACTTTTCGATATAAATCGCCGTAGCGCAAAATCGGTGCTTAGCACTCTAATGGTTAATCTATAAAATGTAACAACTGATTCTGTTAGAAGTAACGAAGTATGCTGAATGCACTTTTTGGTACTTCATTCGTGGATTCCGTACTGCATAAAGTAGGCAGTAGTGTAACACGAACACTAGCACTCCTAGTATGACCAGTGAAACGTGATATAATACGACGATTTATCAATGTGAACTGCTAAAATACAAAACAAATTCATAGTGTTTTGATAGTTCAACACGGTAAGCGGCTTTATCACATCGTGCTTTGGTGGTGAGCGTAGATGGCGCTATACTTATTCAGTCCTGCCAGGTACCAGTTTTTCATTTTTGTGACTTTATATGTAAATTTATCAAAACACCACATTTATATGCAATAAATAAATCTTCTTATATATAAAAATGAATCACAAAATGTGTTGGTAAGCACATAATTCAACAACGCCTGGACCAATTTGGCCAATTCTTTTTTGTTAATGTTCATTGAAGTTCAAGGAGGGTTTTTACAATGACGAAAATTCGAATAATTATCAGAAATACCCTAAAAACAGCCCTTTTATTTTCCCATGCAAACGTTTTCTAACTAAAACGTACAGTCGAATTGAGCTTTATTGTTATTGTATAAAGTTCATATTGCAAGCACTCACTGTTGTCTAAGCAATGAAGGTGTGTTCCTTACATCAAAGAGTCAATTTGCGCTTTATCAACGCTACATATAGTTGAAATTCAATCATATCTATCAAAACAGTGTGCGTGCGTGCGTTAGAGCACAGAATACATCGTTGGAGGATTTAATGTCACGTTCCAAAATTGAATAGCCACAAAATGTAATAGGTCATTTAGACTTTTTTTGCGATTTGGTTGGCTATGCGACATTATCTATAAAATAATGAGGAACAAAAAACTGCCACTGTACAAATCTTTTTGACAGGACGAAGTCTGTCGGGTCCGCCAGTAATCAAATAAATATCTGGCGCTCTTACTCCTGCACTTGCATACTTTGTGATGATTTTGCATCCTGGCGCAGATTTAGTACCACATTATAACTACGCTAAAGTCAAAACATGTCAATAAAAATTACCATTGGTTAAAAGGCATTATTACTAAAATACATATATTGAAAAATTTCAATTAGTCACAAAAATTTTAACACAAAGTTCAATATCAATTAGAAAAAATGTAGTTTTGGGATGTTATTATGTGGTGGTTATTTTATTGTGTAATTGTTTTGTTTTTGAGGAAAATCCAAGCATTTACATGATATTAAATTTAATGGTTGTTGTGGTCTCTCTACAGACGCCACCGGCTAACTACGAAATGGAAACCAGACAAGACGACGGCATGCTTGACAACTTGGCATCTTCATAGCAGATTACAATTACTAAATACAAAATAAAAATACTTATATCTAATGTTTAATTTATTTATCTCCTCACTGTTATATCTGTATTGAATTAAGGCGATGTTCGAAGTAAGGTGTATGTTTGCTATAAAACAAGTGACGGTCGCGTTAGAATAAGTTCAGCATGTGCCGGCCATAAAGACCAGTAGCTCTGCATTGCAATTGTTATGGCTTTGATATTAAGATTATTTGATTTTTGAAAAAAGACTTTCGAATTTATAATATTGGTAAGGATATATAAAGTTTGAAAGCTCTCAACTCCGAAAGCTCTTAAACTATGTAGCCTAGTACTTAAACTATATTAAAATAATAGATTCTTGCTTATTGATAAATACATTTAAATAAAAGTAACACTTATCTAAACTTATAATAAAAAAATAAATATTTAAAATTTAATTAAACTAAACTACACAACTAATTAAAAATCTATTAAATATTAAAACTACTTACATTCCAATTACATACATTCTAACACTAAAATATAAAATTATAATATTATTCTACGGAACATCAAGTACGCGTGGCCGCAAGGATACGCGGTGTTTTGCGCTCACGCATTCCTAAAAATCAATCGCAGTATTAGGCAAACGGACAAACTGGTTCTCGTGTTACCGACCAGGGTGACCATTTGTGGCAGATTTCTGCCATTTTGGCAGATTTAGCCCCTAAATTTTAGCCTTGGCAGATTAGGTTGACGATTCAAAAAAATGGCAGAAAATGGCAGATTTCACGGAAATGTAAAGAAAAAAACGATTTTGTGAATATAATTATTTCTATTTATAATACCTGCCTTATTATTTCTTTTATTTTATTATGCAATTGGAAACTTTCTTATTGAGATGGCAACTTTTTCCTATGGTACGGGGATTTCCCGTTTACTGGATTTTAATTTAGGTATGCCATACGATTTTAAACCGTAATGTTGAAAACAAAGGTATATTTCCGCATTAACGTATCTGAGTGAGATTCAATTTGTTGTTTGTCTTTAAACTATCTGCCATTTTATTCTTTCGTTGAACCTAGACGTTTAATGTGCTGCAGTATATTAATCTGTTCGTAAGTAGTAATTATATTAAGTTAAGTTATACTTAAGTGTATTCCGAGTTCCGTGCATGATGAAAAAGAAAGTTGGAGCATCCGTACCGACCTGAGTGGGAGCAAGATCCTTTGCTTTCATCTTGGATTTCCAGATCAAAGGAAGATCCTGATGTCGCATATCTCTCCATTAATAATAATAATCCTTCGTACAACCACAAAGTATAAACCATCCAGGCAAAGGCTTATTGCTATTCAGCCATGGATAATATTCATGCAACAGTGACCATGGCCCGTGAAACCGTGCCGAAATATCAGTAAAATGTAAAAACAAAGGTCCGTTGTATAACGTGGTAATCCCGACTTATCTAATTTAAAAAAAAAATAGGTTTTATACAGTCCTTTTAACTGTACATTGTACGTTAAGACTAACATAACTTCAGGTGCAGCAGTTTTTTAAAATATCCCGGTTAGAAGAGGAGGTGAAAAAAAGCCGAACTCAACGTTTGTGCTATGTTAGTTGAACACAATTTGCCATTTCGATTAATGGATCATTTAAGTGATATTTTTCGCAAAATGTTTCCACGATTCAGAAATCGCTAGGCATTCTCTCCTGTAAGAGGACGAAAGCTGCTGCGGTAACGTATAATGTTTTGGAACCATATTTAAAAGAGAGATGCATGATGACTTAAAATCATGTAAGCACATTAACACACAAACCGATGTTTTCGATAGTTGTAGATGAGACTACAGATGTCTCAACTACTTCCACATTAGCAATTGTCACCAAGTATTTTTCGGAAAAAGATGTACAAGTGAAAACAAAATTTTTCCGCTTCTAATTAATTAGTGTCACACGCTTACCTATCTCATCTTTTTTTATCCAAGATTTATTATTATTTGGTACGATTCATGTTTGTTGCTCAGATTAGTAATTTTAATTTTGTTTAATAGTTAGTTTTTTAGTTTTGGAACGGTCCCCCAATGCGAAGTTTTTTAAAGATATTTTACTTATGTTTTACTTTTTAAAGGTAGCTTATGTTTTTTGTGTCGGGAGTTTTTGAAGTATTTTTAATTTTATACTTTTTAAATATTATTAACCTACGCAATACATGTTTTATTTTTTAATACTCATCATAATGCAAATGCAATATTATAATGGCATATTGTTGGCATATTCTGGAGTTGACGTTGGCAGATTTTGGCAGATTTTTTGGCAGTGTCGGGCAGATTTTCCATTTTGGAAATGGTCACACTGTTACCGACGCTCAGCGCGCAGTCGCGTACTTAACTATCACCTGACGACGGTGGCATATTAATTTAACACCTATAATTATATTAACTTCAATATTCACAAATTCTTTTCAATCACAGTTATAAATTCCCGCTGGGGTAAGTTTTACATGTTTATTTGAAGTGTTTATTGTAAGGTGTTTCTATGCTATTAGCTTCATTTAACGCTTGTCTTTTCGTTCCTTTACTGTGACACTGTGACCTTTGATCTATGCGTGGTGACTGGCCGCGAATAATCTGCTAACACCGTGCTGTCTGTATTCCAGGAATTTACTACTACAATTTAATTCTACTACAATTTAATAAAATACAATCAGAAGAGGTTTGGATAAGATTTGGAAAAACAAAAGTTCACCAGCGCTGGTTGGAAGGAAAATCGACCTGGAGTACAGCGGCCTACCATCCATCACCGCGACATCAGGCCAGTGTCACATTTTTTTAAATTCCGGACTTACAGTCGGGACGTGAGGCGGCCACTACAAATTTTGGGCTAAATAAATTAAGTACCTCCTACTCGTGGTCTTAATTCGAACCCTACCTACCTGCGGAGGGCTGGTTACTAACCAAGTGCCGCAGTGGCGCCCAACGTGGGGCGCCACTGCGGCACTTGGTTAGTAGCAACCAGCCCTCCGCAGGTAGGTAGGTAGGGTTCGAATTAAGACCACGAAGTAGGTGGTACTAAATTTATTTAGCCCAAAATATCCGAGTGGCCGCCTCACGTCCCGACTGTAAGTCCGGAATTTAAAAAAATGTGACACTGGCCTGATGTCGCGGTGATGGATGGTAGGCCGCTGTACTCCAGGTCGATTTTCCTTCCAACCAGCGCTGGTGAACTTTTGTTTTTCCAAATCTTATCCAAACCTCTTCTGATTGTATTTTATTAAATTGTAGTAGAATTAAATTGTAGTAGTAAATTCCTGGAATACAGACAGCACGGTGTTAGCAGATTATTCGCGGCCAGTCACCACGCATAGATCAAAGGTCACAGTGTCACAGTAAAAGGAACGAAAAGGCAAGCGCTAAATGAAGCTAATACGTAGCATAGAAACACCTTACAATAAACACTTCCAATAAACATGTAAAACTTACCCCAGCGGGAATTTATAACTGTGATAGAAAAAATTTGTGACTATTGAATTTATATAGGTTTTTAAATGAATATGCCACCGTCGTCAGGTGATAGTTAAGTACGCGACTGCGCGCTGAGCGTCGTAACACGAGAACCAGTTTGTCCGTTCGCCTAATACTCCGATAGATTTTTAGGAATGCGTGAGCGCAAAACACCGCGTATCCTTGCGGCCACGCGTACTTGATGTTCCGTAGAATAATATTATACTTTATGTTTTAGTGTTAGAATGTATGTAATTGGAATGTGAGTAGTTTTAATATTTAATAGATTTTTAATTAGTTGTGTAGTTTAGTTTAATTAAATTTTTAAATATTTATTTTTTTATTATAAGTTTATATAAGTGTTACTTTTATTTAAATGTATTTTTCAATAAGTAAGAAGCTATTATTTTAATATAGTTTAAGTACAACGCTACAACTACTTATATGATAGCGGATTAGGAATTTCGCTGCGTCGCTGTATCAGCTATCAAAATCAAAATTAAATTTATTGAAATATTTATAGAAAGCTCTTTTAAATCATTAATTTTTTTCCTACCACCCATTCAGGACGTATTTTTTAGCTGATAAAAAGAAAGGGCGTAAGAAAATTATATGTACTCGTAATGTATTCAAATCAACACCAAGCATTGGCATCATTTAAACAATCATTAACTTTGTAATAGCCCTTACTCATTAGCGTCTTTTTAACATGTACCTTGAACTTATGAAAACTTTGTAGCCGCTACGTTGAATCTCGTATCTAACCAGTAGTAGCGAGTGGCGGTGGATGAAATGATTTGAGTAAGTCGCTAATTAGTTTAATTCTGCACAATAAGCGTAGGGAATTTTCGACATTTTCAAACAAACAAATATTATTACCTTTATTATTAAAAGCGAATCACGTGACTGGATATACACGTGCGAGGTTCATTGGTTCAGAAAGATTTGAATTGAATTTTGTTAAAGCGAGGCATCGTTGATTCATTGCGACTCAGGTTCAAATTGACTCGACCTCCGGCTGCACGCAATCCAGAGAAGCTATGCCGACCCTTAACAATAAACTATCTCGGCGCTCCGGCTGATTAAAAGAAATATTCGGATAGTACTTGGAGCCAGAACTGGACAATATTGATCAAATATTTTTACACATTAGATATCACAGGAGAACTGAAGTCGTTCGTATGTATATTCGCCCCAGAATGAGGTGAGGGACGCAGTGTGAATGAAAACATACTTAAGCAATTTGTATGGAGTTAAGAAATGTGCGCGGCAGAGTGCTGTATGCAGGTTCGAAGATGATAGGGCTATGGGAGGTAGGAGGATCAGATTACGCATACAGATAGCATCGATCAGAGCATATATAGAGGCACAAGCATTGATCAAATCCGGAGAAGAACCATGGGATCACCAGAAATAGGCAGTGAAGCCAGGGCTTCACGTATTGTTGATTATTCAGGAGTAATCTTGGTCCTTATTGTAACAACTTAAAACAAGTATGCCCTTTGGTATAAATAAGGTACTTATATTCACACGAATATTTAATATCCCTTCATTGGGTAGTTTAGTTCTTCTAATATTTCGACACAAAAAAATTATTCGTTTTGAGTGTATAAACAGCAATGCGCTAGACTTAACATTTTGCCACGATTATTTGCTCTTATCTCGCTTATAATAAGGACGGTTTTCATACAGCAAAAGAAAATTTTAACATGTTGACCGTACAAATTATAGATAAATAGTACAAATTATAGATAAAGGAGTCACAAAATTATATTTCTCACTAACAAATATTAAAAGAAACGATAAATTTATAAAACACGTTTATTTGCAAGTTTGATTTTATCTCAAACAGAAATAAAAAAGTCACATTATCATTTATTCACTTTAAATTATTTATACAAAATATAAAAAAAATAATATCAGAAAAAATATTTAGACTAGTTTATAATTGATGGCTTTAACAATGAGTATTTATTAATTATGAATTCGGTACTTAACTGACATTGTTTTGTGTATTAGTTTTATCGAAAATAATTTCGTTGGGCTGACAATTTAACTCTAAAAATTATCTTCAAATAAGTTTGGATCAATACTTGAACGCAATTATACAGAAGGATCCGATCGGCGTTAAGTGACAAGTTAAATGACTACAACTGATTATGGCTATCTTTATATTTTTTTTAATTACTCGTACCTATCTAATTTTAGCGATTCTATCTCATAAATAAATAGTAAATTAGAAATTTCACTTTTATTTTTAAATAAAAAAAAATTAAACATCTATACTTTTAATCTTTTTCAAATTTAATGTAACATTTTTTAATGCATAAAGTATTAATGTACATTTTACAAAGTTATTAGCAATTTCGTTTACACGCTCATACAAATTAGGCATCTTTACACAATTATGAGGTCTCGATTGCAGTGTTTTTATATTTCTCATATCAATATATTTCTCGGCAAAAATAGTATTCGTATTATATAGAGAATAAAAAAATCTAATTCACTAAATTGAGAAATATTTTTAAAGTTTGGCAATCACTCCTTCGTGTATGTAAAATGAACAAACTGAGTTTTGCGTTAAGGCCTTATTATTTAAAAACATACGCTATCAACTGGTTTACTGTAATTAGTTACATTTAACAAATTTATTAATTGGATCCTTTCTGTATAACTACATCCAATTTACAAGCAAGCAAAATAAACTTTCAAGGTAATTATACAAAAATATAATTATTTACACCAAAAGTTTTATGAAAATTCGTTATCAATTCATTCACTGCGGGTTAAACAATATTGGCATGATACGGTGCTTTATCGCTTAGGTATTTATTTGAGTTTGAAAGAAACGCGTATAGATTTGGATTCCTCTTTGCTAATGTCGATATTTATCATTTTTCGATTACCACAATGGTGGGTCGATTTTGATATATGACTGACCAGGAGGCATTTTTGAATTACGAATGCGACTTCGAAACCACCGATGTGACGAATAATCACCGATTTTCAATAATTCTTATTTTTGAATATCACTGATGTGACTACCTTAGTCACGGATGTGATTTCATTACGAGTGCCCTCACCCACTCGTAATCAAGTCTTACTTGTGGAAATGTTATCTGTGTTTTGTTTGATTTTTAGTCTATATATACATATATAGTCTATATATATATATATATATATATTATATATATATATTATATATATATAATATATATATATATATATATATATATATATAAATGTATGTATATAATAACCGCAATGGGTAAGCCGGCAATAACCGGCAGCGGCTACATTTTGCGTGGAACCGAACTCTTACATTTATGTGTGTACTTTATCCATGTTGGCAGCTCTGCGATCGTCTTTCAAAAATTGGATGTTTAGGAATTCGTGACCTCAAAGTCACCGCTATTTAGTCAGCGGTGATTTCGAAATCGCATTCGTTATTCAAAAATAGGTCTCCTGGGCCTATAGCCAAAATAACACTCATGACATTCACTTTCGTTTCGTTACTATGAAATATATGGGAGTGGTTTCGTAATTACGAATCATTTTCATACATTTTCGATAGATATCGAATCTATTTCTATAGCGAATCAAATGTAATTAATACTTTGTATAGAGGCCCTGTTGTCGCAAATCAGCGTAGCGAATGTAAAATAATAAGTAGCTTAAAGATCATTTTAGTAATATAAAAATCATATGGATATGCATTTACTGTCATCGCAGCCAACTTGTTAACTACTTAGTAGGATTCTAAAAAGATCAAACAAACAGATTTTTTTATATTAGAAAAAAGGTTTACGTTTATACGGACACGTTTGTATTTTAGATTCAAGTATTCCTCGGGAATCTACAAATTGATTCACATGCAACAAACTCGTAGGTACATTTGGATGATAATTTAATCCCGATCTGGCTACGTCAGTGTTCCTGCGATAACTCCTGCAAGTGCTCGTGCTCCTGCTCCAGCTGCTCCCTCTCGGCGGCGATGCGGGCGTGCTGCTCCGCGATCACTCGGAACAGCTGCGCGTGCTTGGCTGCTGCCGCTGCTACTGCTGCCGATTGGCGCGGTACCGATGAACCTGCAATCAAAATCATTTTTATTCAACATATGCGTTTACTGATATCAAAGCAAATCCTTACTAATAATATAAATCGGAAAGTGAGTTTGTTTGTTTGTTCCGCTTTCACGCCGTAACTACTGAACCGATTGCTTTGAAATTTTGCAGACGTAAAGATAAAAGTCCGGAATAAATAATAGGCTGCTTCTTATCCCGGAAAAATCGACAGATCCCACGGGATGCGCAATAAAGGCTTCGCTCAAAAACTACTGCACAGATTTTCATGCGGTTTCCATCAATAGATAGAGTGATTCTTGAGCAAGGTTTTTGCGGTGTTTTTTTATTTCGGAAAAAACGGATAGTTCCACGGGAAGCGCGACACAACCTTCGCGCCATAAACCGACTTCCGCGCATATGTAGCCGTGGGCAAAAGCTATGACCCTTAACCCTCTATATAGACCCAATCCCGAAATCCACGCGGGCGAAGCCGCGGGGCAGAAAGCTAGTTTAATCATAAAGAACAAAACGACGACTTCCGTAGTCGAATAGTTAGAAAGGTGTGTGATGAATACGAGCATTTTTGGTGACCTCCGTAGTCAAGTGGTTGGTATACCGATTTCAAGGTGTCATCATCTCTGAGGTCCTGGGTTTGAGTCCCGGTGGGGGCAAGTGTTTGGGTAATGAATGCGGGCATTTGTACCTTTGTTATGGTGGTTATAATATATTTCTAACAAATTTTATTTATATATGTATAATATATATGTATGTCTATCCGTAATTGGTGTAATGGCCGTTTTCACCAACCTTGTCGTTAGCTTAGATGACTCCTAAGTGACATGCTGTCACTTTTTATATTAATTGAAAAGAGTGAGGACAGCATGTCTCTTAGGAGTATTATATATTATTAATAGAATGTTTTTAATAATATTTTTTACACTTACACCAATTAGCCTAGCCAAACTAAGCTCTGTAAGGCTTGTGCTATGGATCTAGGGTAACGGATAGACATACATATATTATACATATACAAATAATTTTTTTGAATATATATCAACAACCATGACTAAGGTACAAATGCTCGCATTCATCACACAAACATCTGCCCCCACCGGCACTCGAACCCGGGACCTCAGAGATGGCGACACCTTGAAAACCGGTGTACTATCCACTCGACTATGGAGGTCGTCGTAATATATATATATATTTAATATTTTTTTTAATGAATTATATTATATATATTATATATATATTATATATATATATATATATATATATATATATATATATATATATATATATATCATATATATATTTTAAAAAATGAACAAAAATGCCTGTTATAAATTAATAATTATAGTAACCTGTTAATCTATACTAATATTATAAGGAAGTAAAGTTTGTGTGTTTTGTAAATTGTAAGGGTAATCTCGGGATCTACTGAACCGATTTTAAAAATTCTTTCACCAATAGAAAGCCACATTATTGCGGAGTGTCATCATCATCATCATCATCATCATCATCATCATCGATTTTAAAAATTCTTTCACCAATAGAAAGCCACATTATTGTTGAGTGTCATCATCATCATCATCATCAGCGGACGGCGCGCGATGGCTTCGGGTTTAATTCAGTTCGCTTTTCGTACTCGGCTTCGGGGATTATTTAAATATTATGCCCAACGAAGTGGGGGCGCGGGTCAGCTAGTTAAATATAACAGACAAGATTGACAATATTTTAGGATAATAATAAAATATTGATGATAAAGATGGAACGAGAAAATTTGGTACAAGAGTTGCCAGAAGACCTTCAAAATATGTAGCTAATACTTGAATGATTCCATATCAGAATGCAGATGTAAGTTTCAAAAATCTACTAGAACAATTATAGCTGGGTTGCTTAGATATCACTGTTTGATTTAGTGAAAATTAAATTAAAGGTGGCGATAGTGTTATGCCACTCATATTTGGTATCGACCCTGCACCAGTTTCTACAGTCAAAAGGCCTTGAAAATATGTACTTGAATAATTAAGGAATAATCCACATTACCAATAGAATTATAGCTAGGTTGTTTTGATGTTATTTTGCTAAAGAATTGTTAAATACAATATGTTTATAATGAACTGTTTGACACGAGTGGTTGCATACAATTGTTAAAACCTTAATTATTACACGCAGTCAGTGTAATGTAAATATGTGTTAGCTTACAATAAATCACACGTAGAGATCGGAACGCTAGTCAGCGCTCGTAGGCTTTTCCATTCGCGAACGAAGTCCGAACGTTACGTGTAAGAACGCCTTAAAAAGTTGACAGGTTAAATAATCTATGGAACCACGTTGTTTTTAAAAACTGTGTGACTCATGGCCGTTTTCACCAACCTTGTCTTAGCGTAGGCGACTCCTAAGAGACATGCTGTCTCACTCTTTTCAGTTAATATAAAAAGTGACAGCATGTCACTTAGGAGTCACCTAAGCTAAGACAAGGTTGGTGAAAACGGCCATAAGTGTTCCATTATTGAGGCCAGTCATCGTGCAGCTACAGTCGAGTAAAGACCTCTCGAAGAGTTTGGTGTGTTACTGTGGTTCAGTGTTCAACAATTTATTGTGTTTTAAAGTACAGTGCCTCTATAATTATCTAACGGCCGGTTTCTGAAACGCATGTTATGTTAACACGTGGCGTTAATCTCTCATTAAATCGTTGTTAATGTTAGATGTATGGATAACAGCTGGTTACTGAATGGGTTTATAGTGTAAAATTATCTAATTGACTATTTTTTGGTTATTTACTCATATATTTGGCGTTTAATAAGAAGTAGTAAACGTGTTAACAGCGTGTTAACATAACATGGCGTTTCAGAAACCGGCCGTAAGTTCAGTACAATGTGGAAATAAAGGCGATAAATGGTGAAAAGTACTGGTGTATTATTTTATATATGCAATTCTATTTTTCGTGCTTCAAGATAACTTGGTATAAACCATGATGATAGATTGCAGATTTGACTACTGTCTTTTTTCTGTTTGTGGCGTTACCTAATAGATGGCAGCACAGTAAGCCACGTGGCGTAAGACAGTTACACATCTGATTTTAAGAGGTGTAATGATTAGATATGAATGGTCAGCGACATTATTCAGTCAGTCGGGAATAGTGCAAGTCATAAGAGTCACACAAATATTCCATTGCTTTAAATAAATAAACCGTTATTTCTAGGTGTTTGTTGACAAGATACAAATATCAACCATATAGCGTAAAAACGACCTATATTAAATTACATTTTCACCAATATAAATTAATGTTATTTTTATACTTTAAATAATAGTATATATAAACTTTGTGATGAAATCTTATGGACGATATTACCGGAATTGAAATTTAAGACAGTGATCTTATTTTGTTTTCTTAACATAACATAACATAACCCTTTATTGTATTCATAAAATATTCACACACAAAAAAAAAGAAAAAATAACAAATGTACAAAAGGCGGCCTTATTGCTAAACAGCAATCTCTTCCAGGCAAACCTAGGACCAGGGAAAATAATAAAAGGAGATTTAAATATAGGATGGGTACAGTAATTAGACAGGACAGGCTATAACTAGTTTAAGTTAAGGAATCTTTGACCGGAAGTGAACACGGACTTGAATTCTTAAAGGACCCAGCGTTCGCGCTCCCCTAATATCCTCAGGGAGAGAGTTTGTTTCTTAAATGTTTTCATTAACAAACAATGCTCGTGTTATGGCAATATTGTTGGGAATTCCAGCACCTTCTGACTGAGACCCTTTGTTATAACTCGTTCTATTATACATCTAAAATGGCGGAGATATTTTTTTGACAGTTAACTGCAGTATTCCGCGTTACTTCGTGTTATCGCTGATGAAAAACAGATAGCGCTACGTGTGCTATGGAGCGTTCGAGCGACAGCAACCGACAGAATTTATCCGAGCGCTTCACTTCTCATCAAAGAGTAAAGTAACTATACCAGAGGAACTTCTCATTTACTTAGTCGTCGAGTGAATACATGTTTCCAAATTACCCTCTATATCTTTCTAATAAATATTACTTGAGCTTCATTATTAAGTCAGAGCCTTAAGCATTTAGTGTTTAGTAAAAAGTTACGTTATTCTCTTAATATTTTTTTTTATGGGATAGGGCAGCAAACGAGCAAACGGATCACCTGATGGTAAGCGATAACCGTTGCCCATGGACACCCGCAACACCAGAGGAGTCACAGATGCGTTGCCGGCCTTTTAAAAGGGAATAAGGGGGGAAGGCGGGTTGGGCCTCCGGTACCCTCACTCACTCGGCGAAACACAGCGCAAGCGCTATTTTACGCCGGTTTTCTGTGAGGCCGTGGTATCACTCCGGTCGAGCCGGCCCAATTCGTGCCGAAGCATGGCTCTCCCACGGTAAATATCGCGGATCTTCTTACATCTTTAATTTTTAGATTTGTCCCTGTCGTAACATTTTAGATTCACTTCCAATATAACTTGTCTCTTTATGCACAATATTTATCTATACTAATATTATAAAGAAGCAAAGTTTGTGTGTTTGTATATTTGTTAAATTGTAAGGGTTAATCTCGGGATCTACTGAACCGATTTTAATCATTCTTTCACCAATAGAAAGCCACATTGTTGCTGAGTGTCATAGGTTATATAAAAAACCGAGAAATAAAAAGGCTTTTACGTGGTAGTTCGTTTTGCAAAGTGAATCGGAGAAAAAACGGGCTTCGGGTTTAATTCGATTCGCGTTCGTGCTTGCTTCGTGGATTATTAATATTAAGCCCAACGAAGTGGGCACGGGTCAGCTAGTGCATTAATATAATTACACTTTTCACATCTTTTGACCTTTTTTTTTTTTTTTTTTTTTTTGTTCCCCTGATGAAAATGCATTAAATTGCATACCCCGGCTGTGGCGAGCCGGCGGTTATGTGGGGCTCTCCTCCCAAGAAGGGGGAGGCCTACCCACTAAAAACCTCAGGGATGGCCTTCCTCAGGTATGTAGGGAGCCCCCGGGAACATCAAGCTACTTCCGGGAATTGTAATAGATCTACTGTTATTTTTAAACATTGACAACAGTAGTCGAGTGGCTAATACACCGGTTTCAAGGTGTCGCCATCTCTGAGGTCTGAAAAATATTTATATATCTATATTATTTGTATGTCTATCCGTTCTATTATTCGGTTATCGAGTAGTACGGCTGAAATTTGATATTAATATTAAGTAACATAAGAACTAACCGTCAGGGTAAGGGTGCTCGTTATGGTCCTGTGCGATCTGCGCGTACAGCTGGTAGTGCTTGTCCTTGGCGCGCGCCACTGCCTCGGAGTCGGCAGGGTGGTCCGGCGGCGTCTCGCTCAGGATCGGGTGGAAGCCTTCCTTGTCGGCCACATAGTTCACTGTCCGCACTTGGTGTCGAGGGTCTACGTAGGCGAACACACCTGGAATGAGATTTGTAATGTGGAACAATTATAACATTCAATTTTAACTGCTTTTGAGGGTGACCGGGTTGAGATCACTTGTGGTAATCGGCAGGCCTGAGGTTCGAGTTTCTATAGGTGCAAATATTATTTTGTTGAATTTAATTGATGATAGGGATACAATAACATTATAAATAGCTTTGTTTTTTGACAATTAATTTTACCACAGTTTATCAACGATCGTTAAAATTATGCTGTTACATTGTTATTTTGAGCACATACAGATTATTAACAATAGCAAAATTCTTCTTCTTCTTTTGGGTTTGATGGCGGTGCCCATAGGATTTTCGCCAACCTCGAGTTTTTGCTTAAGAATACTTTTTTTAATTAAAGTATGCGCGACTCATGTTATTATCCAGGCCGTGAAAGTACAAGTGAATGCAAAATTAAAATTAAAACAAGACAAATAAAATACACATATACCCTGTTCGCTGTCTATAAAGAAATATATAAAAAAGTTAAAAGAGCGGAAACCAAATCAGAGAATAAAAAGATACCAATTAAAGTTTAATACGATTGTAGAATAAAATAATGACAAAGAATATTGATGAAGGGTGAATTAACATAAGAAAGAAGAGAGTTAAATTGACACGGCTAATAGCAAAATTGTTAATAAACACAGTGTTTTTTTTATACTACAACGGTAGCAAAAAAGGCTTACGGCCTGCCTGATGGTAAAGCAGTCACCGTCGCCTAATGGCGCTTTGCAATACTAGGGGCATCACAAACGCTTTGCCAACCTTTTTAAAAAACCTATTTACTCCCTTTTTGAAGAACCCCATACTGTAATCCCCCGGGAAAGCCTCAGCAGGGAGCTCGTTCCAACAATCGGAGCGTGCGCGGAAGGAAATTTTCGTTGAAATCGCACTGTGCGTGACCATTTAGGCTCCAGCATGTGAGGATGAACACCTTGCCAATGGCGACGGTTCGATGATAGAATGTGGCCGTGGGCATCATGTCGAACAATTCTTTGGAATACACCCGTTGTATAAGCGATAGAACACACACAACGAGGCACAGTCTCTTCTCAAGACTTAAGGGCTTCAAATATCGCATGTGAGTATGGATCGTCAACGATACGCCTCAGCGCGTCTTTGGACCGAATCAAAAGGATCAAGTTGGTATCGAGGTGCTCCCGCCCACAGGTGACAGCAGTACTCCATATGGGGCCTGACTTGCGATTTGTATAATAGCAGTCGTTGCCTCGGAAGGAAGTACCGCTTAGCTCTGTTAAGGCACACCTAGTTTTTAGAAGCCAACTTGACCTTGTCATCTAAGTGACTTCGGAATTGGACGTCACTGAGATGTTGACACCGAGGATCCCAATACTCTTCGAGATGTTCAAGGTTGTGTTCTGGAATTGTGGGGCTACAGTGAATGGGGCTTTTTTTAGCGGTGAACGCACAAAACTTGTATCTTAGAAGGGTTAAATGTTTTTACGGGAACTTTTCGAACTTGTCAATAATAATTCGATGAAGACGAGATTATAACATATGTACATTGAATGTGACGTGAAATGAATTTGAGCAAGATATTAACTGAATGGTGAAACCTTATGAAGCGCCTAAAAGTAAGCTTTCATAACAAGAACAGGACAGGATGTCGGCTTCTCATTCAGGTTTATTGCAAACTCAAAGACAGACTCAAACAAACGCAACTTTATTACAATTTTGACACTATTAAGCAGCGCTAGAGTTTCTTGAGGGGAATAATCCCCGAAAGCGATACAGCAATCTATCTATAGGTTCGAGTCAAATACAATTCACATTTATTTCTAGATGTTAGGTTTAAATGAGTATAATAAGTGACCAGTTATTGTAAATAACTACAATTGTAATTTAAAAACAATTTTAAAGTAATAAATTACATCAAAATTCCTTGTATATTTATTATAAAAATAATGTAAAGTTAGTTAATGTAAGCTTCCGTTGAAAGCATCAACGGAAGTTAATGAAAGCGCTAAAAGCAATAAACATTAAAAAAACACACAATAAACTGTAGCAGTCAAATAGAAAATAATATAATATTCAAACATTGATTGTAAATAATATTGTAGTTCAAAATGAATTCACTGTTGTTATTTTTAATACTTATTAAAACTTTGCATGATTGTATGACAGGAGGATTGTATGTAAGGAAGCAAATGTAGGATATAAATTAGGACTTTTATTAGTAATATTAACATATTATATACCCCATAGTTACTTACTAAATTATTTAAAAATTACAACAAATACATAATGAAATATTAATAACTCTAACAATATTTAAGAATATGGTATTTTGAAATTTACTACGTAAAACAATGCTAGATGGCGCTGCCAGTTGAAAACAGAAATAAGATTGGTTTGTTGCGCCACTAATTAACAAATTAACTTGAAACTATTACAAATTCATATTTCATTGTTTTAATTATAAAAATCAATCGGTCCCCACCGAGAGAGCATCTGAAATCACTTACTTAGAATAAAGTGTTCAAACCTTATTCTCAAGCTAAACTATTTAAATGTTATTGTATATGTATGTGTTTATCTTATATATCTAAGTATGTATTAAATTATGTATTAGATAGTAGTTTTATAATAGTTTTATTCTTTGCCTGCATAAAACACAATACCCTGCAAATAGCCATTCGATTGAGTCATAGAAAATCCCTCGTTGTATTAAACCCGCCTTTTTTCTTTACCTATATTCTACAGTAAAGATTTAAATAAAATAAGTTAATAAAATATAATGTATGTGTATATGTAAATGAGTATAAAAAGAAACTAAATGTGCACCAGTAATTTCTTTGAAATCATGAAAAAGAGGCCCACCTCTAACCACGCCACTGCCATCGCTGACCTCGCTGTGCTGCCGATCAGTATGGCCCGGGAACCTTCCGGCTGTGTACGAGAACACGTAGGGCTTGGGCGGCGGCTCCGTGGAATGCTCCAGCACATGGGACACGTCGCAGCCCGCCAGCGCCACGCTCGCCACCACCAGAAGCGTGTGGGACAGCATCTGCAATTTTGTATGTTTAATAACATTAACAAATCCTTAACAACGATTTCCTGTAATTGAGATCTTTTGTCCAAATTCTATCTTATTCCTATTTGATAAAAAATACCTGTAGCGTACCATGCTACATATTTTATATGCAACCTTTTTGACAACCATATTTTTGTATTTTAAATAACATCTTTTCTACTTATCTATTATTCAGTGTTTCTGTCACTTACTTTTATACGCTTTTGTCAACTGCATAGTTTGTATTTATGTTCCGATATTAAAACGTTTATTAATTTACTTTTACTTATTAATATTTGATTTCACATTCACTCCTTAACAAACCCTTTGTCTATTTCTACGAGTTCACGTCAAAACAGCTGAACAAATGTTAAAGAAAATGAAATAAAAACATATCGATTGTGAAGAATTTGGTTTTTAAATAGTTCAAAATCCGAAGAAAAACATAGGACTTTTGTTATGGACAAAATGTCTCATTATTTTCGAAAAGAGACGATAATAAATGGTTGTGGTCGTGGTTATAAGGCGAGTATTGTCTCTATTGAAAGTTGCTAGTTCTAAGAGCGTGAGCATGAAGAGTATGTAAGAAGGGGCTGAGCTATAGGCTACCAACGGGGTCACAGGTGGCGGATAGTGAATGACCATCAGATATGGTGGTTAGCTGCGAATATACTGAATAAGCAGTCCCCGACCAAACAGCGGCAGGATTATCAGGTAGTAGTGGGAAGTCTGGTGGGAAGGGCTTCTCATATAAAAAACTACAGTACCTACGACAGTTCTGTGACATGGCGAGTAAATGCCGCCATCAAATAAGCATTCCCCTGTCGTCCAGGGGGTATTTACCCAACTACCTATCCAGTAGTTGATAAGTAAATATGCGGGTATGCGACCCCGGTCTCCCCAGCTACTGTTGGTATGTCCCAGCTATCCACTCCGTTATCGACAGTATCCTATAGCACCTTATCCCGCACAAAATCCCACAATTATTCCCTCATTTATCCCAATCCTCAGACGAACAACCCACCTATACCTTTTAAAACCCAATCCTTGCCCACTCCTACGAAATCCCTCGTCTACCCAAGGCCGACCTACAAAGGCCTTCTGTTCCATCGGGGCATGAGAGGCACCTCGATGGACTAATTAGCCTCTCCTGTGCTATGACCTGCACAGTCGAGCGCCGTGAGGGTGGATGAAGGAGTCCTGGAAGGCTGAGCTGATCAGGGTCGGCGGTAGTACCCGTGTGATGCAACACTCCTTCTTTGGTCCGGATTTCAGCCAAAACGGTAGCCCCTCATACTAGCCACATGAGGGGAAACGGTCAGGTGCCCGTCAGAGGGTCGCCGGCGAGGTGTGGGGGGTCCGAAGGTTATCCGGAGGAGGTAATGACCATGCTGACGGAGTGAGAGTATGGGGACTATGGTCGGTTCCCATATTTCAAGCTGCCCGATGTCGCGTCCGCTTGCCAACTCGCCACACCTATATCCGAATGATAGTCCTAGTGCACTGCTAAGCGGGCACTCCCAAATGTGCGGGCTCCATGGAGGGTGGGAAGTCATTCGGATGAATATTTTTACGTAGCTATTATGGATATTGTACCAAATACTACCACAACCGTACCTGTAGGTACTACAACCCCAAGCGGGAAAGTCGCTAGTTCGGCCATCCCGGAACAAAACAAGGTGGAAGCCTATAGTGGGAAAGCCATTGATACGGCCATCCCCGAACACATCTCCCAGGCGCAGGCCAACAATGGGAAAGCCGCTGATTCGGCCATCCCATCTGGGAGTTCCGCTTCTCCGCAACTCAGCGAAACGGAGAAAAGAGAACTTCTCATCCAAAACTGGACCTTGGTTGGGAAGCAGCGAAGACCCCTTAGCCACTCCGACAACCGGAAAGGTAATAGGGACGACGCTGCCAACCCTCCGAAGTCCCGTAAGGATAAGAAGAAGGAAAAGATGCGGGAAAAGAGAAGGCAGCGACGCTTACAAGCGAAGCTGGACTCCTCCAGACCTGCATCAACCACAGCAAACGCTGTCACAACTGGCAGCTCACAACCGGCAAAGCCGTCGGCACTGGAGGTGAATCCTCAGGGGACGAAACCTCCTCAACAGCCGCGAGCGATGCCGGGGACGAGCAAAGGTAGTGCAGCCCGGGGACAGGTACAACCCGCACATGGCAAGGCCAAGGCTAAACGGGCACGCCTCGACGAGACATTATCTCCGAGAGGTAACTCGAAAAAGCCGAAGCTAAGTCAATCGGCGGCATCAAACCTTTCCTCGTACGCCTCCGTCACCAAGAAGGTGAACGACATCAAGGTCGCGATAACCACTGCGGATACCCGATTTATCAACAGGGAAACTGCGGAGGAAATCAAGACCTTCCTCATAGGGAAGCTCAGGGAGCTAGTCCTCAGGGGTGAGTTCTCCGAAACCGCACCCGGATTCGGAGGCAGACCCACCTATGTCGACGGGAACCTTCAGCTTCTCTGTGCGGACGTTTACACTGTCTCCTGGCTCAAGGAGAAGATTGCGGAATTCTCCACAACTCACAGCAGGAATCTTGCGGTCTTCAACCCGGAGGACCTGAAGAAACGCATTCTTTGCGGATTGTTGCTGCCACTAGTCTTCGAGGAAGAACAATCCATGCTCGGTGGATACATCCGCCTAAGTAACCCTTGGGCTAAGGCGGAGAACTGGGTGCTACACTCCCTTCAAAAGCAGCCCAAATATAACAAGACCTTCGTCATGGTGGGTATCCCGGAGGACTCTGTGCCAGCGATCCTGGAAAGGGGACGTCGAATACGTTTCCATTTAGGGTATGTGTACGTCCTTTTCCGGGACGCTAAAGGGAGATTTATTGGCACACGTCCATTAAATTACCCCGCAGACACCTCTGGGGCACAAACTTCCTCCGTTGAGCCGTCTAGCGAGACGAGGGAGGACAACGCCGCGACCATGGACACCACAGAGCCTAGCGAGAGCACACCTTTCCCATTAGGAGAGGAAGAGCTCCTAGCGCTAGGTGAACTGGAGCTGGGGGAGGACGCCAATACAGATGGCGAACTCCTCTGAAGCAAATGTCGTCCAGATCAACCTGCACCACAGCATAGCCGCTACGGCCCAACTGCGGAGGTGGATGCAGGTAAACAACAAAGTGGTCGCACTCATTCAAGAGCCGTGGATGAGAAGTGGCCGAGTATGTGGACTCACCAATATGGATGGTAAGTTAACATACGCAAACACCGGCAACGCAAGAACATGTATCTATACATCGAGCGACATTGTTATGCAACCACTAATGGATTTCTGTTCTAGGGATCTATGTGCAATACAACTGACCTATAAACAGGCCAACATCGACCTCCACCTAGTGATTGCGTCAGCATATATGCCGGAGGCGGACCCGATACCACCGGAGGAGGTGATCCATCTCGTTCAACACTGCGAGAGAGATGGCCTGGAACTGATCCTGTGCACAGATGCAAATGCACATCATCCATTATGGGGAATGGATCAACCAAACAACAGAGGTAACAATCTAGTGGAATACTTACTGGCTACTAACCTCGAAATAATTAACACAGGTAGTGAACCCACCTTTGTGGGGAGGAGGAGTCGCACCATCATTGACCTGACTTTAGCAACGCCAAAGGCAGCAGAACTCATAGCGGAGTGGCATGTCTCCGATGAGGCATCCTGTTCCGACCACAGATGGATCCGCTTTAACCTTAAAATAACGGCGCCACTTTTTACACCTAAAAGACATCCAAGGAAAACTGACCGAGACAAGTATTCGCGACTAATTACTAACAAACTCGATCAACTAAATATCACTGTCGAGGACATCCAAGACACAAAGCAGATAGACCAACAGGTGAAGTATTTCACCGACATCATCATAAATAGTTTTAATGAATCATGCCCGCTAAGTAGTCCTCCAAAACCAGGTAAAGACAGGAGCAACTGGTGGGGACCTGAACTCGAAAAACTTCGAGCCAAGGTGAGAAAACGATTCAATAGAGCAATGAACACTAATCATGAAATAGATTGGGACAACTACATGGCAACAAAAGCCAAATACAAACAACGAATAAGGTACTGGAAAAGTCACTCGTGGCGGAAATTCAGTGAGGAGATAGCTTCCAACATACAGGCAAACAGAGTACGGAAGGTCTTGTCGAAGGAAGGGCCGATAATTACAGGCCAACTTCGCAGACCAGACGGGTCTCTGTCGAGAAACACAGGTGAGGCAAATGACATCCTAATAAGAACTCACTTCCCGGAATGCCAACCACTAGAACATCAAAGATGGGAAGGCAGATCGATTAAAGTGACGGAGGAAAGCTGGGAACTGGCCAAAAAAGTAGTCACTTTCGACAAGGTCAGATGGGCTATAAACAGTTTTTCTCCTTTTAAAACAGCAGGATCTGATGGCATCTTCCCAGCCCTTCTTCAATGGGGAGGAGAGGCCGTGGTCCACATACTCACTGGAATCCTACAATCCTCTCTAGTGCTACGATACATCCCACAAGAGTGGAGAGAGGTTAGGGTGGTCTTCATCCCAAAGCCAGGTAAAACAGATTATACAAATCCAAAATCATTTAGACCAATCAGTCTCACATCATTCCTACTAAAAACCCTGGAAAGATTATGTGACCGAGAACTACGGAACGGAGCTCTTCGCAACGAGCCGATCCACATGCACCAACACGCATACTGCACTGGTAAATCAACAGAGACTGCACTTCACCAGGTAATTGGTAAAATCGAAAGCGCTCTCGAAAACAAACTTTTCTGTCTAGGATCCTTTCTCGACATCGAAGGAGCCTTTGACAAAACCAATTTCGCTAACATAGAAGCGGCTCTGATTAGGCATGGAGCCCCAGAAATGTTAACGGAGTGGGTTGTCAACATGCTGCGAAACAGAGTAGTAAGAACCATGGGCGATCACAGCAGGGGCGTGATAGTGGTGAAAGGATGCCCACAGGGAGGGGTCATCTCACCGCTGTTGTGGAACCTGGTGGTAAATGATCTCATCCAAAGACTAAACATGGAAAATTTCTTACACTATAGGGTATGCAGATGATATCACTATCCTAACCACAGGGTATACGGCTAGTCAGGTCTGCGATGCTATGGGAACAGCTTTCAGGACAGTCGAAGAATGGTGTCGAGGACATGCGCTGTCAGTAAACCCTTCGAAAACTGAACTGGTAATGTTTACGAACAAAAGGAACACAGGTAAACACAAACTACCAAAGTTGTTTGGAACTACACTTGGTCTTTCAAAGGAGGTACGCTACTTAGGCACAATTCTTGATGAAAAACTAAGCTGGAACAGTCATATTGAAGCTAAAATCAAATCGGCCAGCATAGTGTTGTGGCAGTGCCGCAAAATGGTAGGCAAGAGATGGGGACTCTCACCAAAAATCTTCAAATGGCTCTACACCGTAGTAGTCAGACCAATGGTAAGCTACGGAGCTCTCGTTTGGTGGCCGAGAACGAAACTGTCAACCTGCATCAAAAAACTACAAAGCTTTCAGAGATTAGCCCTCACAGCCATCACTGGTTGCATGAAAACCACACCAACGGCGGCTCTGGAGGCTATGTTAAACATAACACCGCTACACCTTTACATACAACAGGAAGCGGCGTCGACAGCATTACGAATGAAACAACTAAATCTAGTAAGTTTCCGTAGAGCAAAACACTTCAACAACTTAGCTGAAGAATGGGTGGACAATCCGCTGATACATGCAGTGTGTGACAAAGCACACCCGACCTTCATCTTCGACAAGAAATACAGAGTACATCTTTACGAAAATACGGACCGTCGCCTAGATCACAGGGCGGTAAGTGTTTTTACAGATGGCTCAAAGACAAGAGAGGGAACGGGAGCGGGAGTATTCTCAGAGGATCTGAATATACATATCGCCAACCCATTGGGCAACTACAATACAGTATATCAAGCAGAATGCGTAGGTATTTTGCTCGCAGCCGAAGCTATATCATCGAGGAGTATAAGGGGATACGACATAGTAATTCATTCGGACAGTAAGTCCGCTCTACACTCTCTTAGTCGACCCCGGACCACATCGAAACTTATAACAGATTGCCACAATGCCCTCAACAAGGTAGGTAACAATAACAGACTTAACCTTTATTGGATAAAGGGACACAGTGGAGCGAGAGGTAACGACGCTGCTGACGAGCTGGCACGGAGGGGATCAGGGATGGCACCTATAGGTCCAGAACCAATTGTTCCACTCCCCGCAAGCTGGTATAAAGGCAAGATTACAGAGCACTCACGCCTTGCACATGAAAGAATGTGGAGCACCCTAGAGACATGCCGACAGGCGAGATCTTTTCTACCGCAACTTGACCCAAGGCTTTCTAGGAAACTACTACAGCTAAAAAGACCCCAACTACGCACTATTGCAGGTGTAATCTCGGGGCACAGCAACCTTAACAAACATCTCTTTAATATAGGTGTGACAGACAGCCCACTATGCAGAGCCTGCATGGAAGAGGAAGAAACGGTCACCCACGTTCTGCTGGAATGCAGAGGGGTGGCAGAATACCGGGCCCGCTTCCTCGGATCGCCGAGGAGCGGCCAGGAAGTGCTTGACAACCTCAAGGCACTCTTTCACTTCCTGGAGGTGCTGGGATGGCTGGAGTAAACCGGCCACACCCTCCGACGCAAAATAGGCGCATCAGACGTCGAGTTGCGGACAACGCCTGCACGAAAGAAGAAGAAGAAGAAGAAGAAGGGGATAAAATTTAAAACAAAATTCTAGTCATCGCATTCTAACCCAAGCTAAATCGGACTAGCGCGATAGTATAATACTTACTTCTCATCTAAGCAGACATATATATGGATCGTTGTTTTGGAAACTTAGCAAGGAAGAAGTTATTCCCTCTCGTAAAATCGATTGAACGAGGTGCTCATTCTGAGGAGCTTATTAGCCCTATTCTGCTAGTTGCGAAAGACATTGGATAAGTAATCTATACTTATAATAAATCTGTAGAGAGCTCAATTCTGTACATCAATACATAGTATAAATACATAGTATAAAACTAAGTCGCTTTCGCTGTATGTCCGTATGTATGCTTAGATCTTTAAAACTACGCAACGGATTTTGACGCGGTTTCTTTTAATAGATAGAGTGATTCTTAAGGAAGGTTTGTATGTATAATAAATGCATAATATAGTAGAGAAACACTGATAAATTTAAAGGTTTCTAATGTGATGTCGTAAATAAGCACGTTTTTTTGCGCTTATATTGCAAACGCTGGCTGAACCCTACGAGATAGACCAAAATAATGTACTACAGTATTGTACAACTTACAAAAATCCACAAAAAAGTCCGCGATGGTATATGTCTATCTCTTAGGGATAACCCACCATAACCATTTTTTCACTGCACCCGTGCGAAGCCGGGGCGGGTCGCTAGTGAAATATATTTCCAAAATAACTATCATTAGATGATTAGGGATCGATACTGATGCCAAAACTGCAATCTGTAAAATTTTTGTATGTCTGTCTGTTTGTATAACCGTTATAGAAACAAAAAGTACTTGACGGATTTTGATGAATCTTGGTACAATTATTTTTCATACTCCTGAACTGGTTATAGTATACTTTTCATTACACTACAATTAATACGAGCAGAGCAATGAAGGGAAATGATGGGAAAACGGGAGAAGTTACTCCATTTTTAAGCTTCCGTCACGTGTGCAACTTTAATGGTTAAAGCTAAACAGAAATAATGTAAGACGAAAATGTTCTCCTTAAGATTATATAAAAGATAGATAGCATATGTCTATCTTTTATGCTTGACTCAGAATAACACGTGTAACTCCCGATATCTTAGCAGTTCGAAGCTTTCTGATTATATTTGTCTATTCTTACGGTTATAACGCTCTCAGTCATCAAAAATGCTACCTAAAATTGCGATTCCACGCGAACGAAGTCGTGGGCACAGCTAGTCAGAAATAAATGCCTAAATTTACGATAAAATGTTTGGTGCTGAGGTTTCGTACTAAGCCTAAAATTAATGGCGCTGATAGAATTCATAAAAAAAATTCAAGCTTCAATCGACATAACGTATGCATAATACAAGCATAAATCACATTCGCAATCTACGGGGAAGAGTAACACGTTGACACGTAGTACAACGCAATTGCACGCAATTTACGACGAACTTGTAAAAACCACATATAAAAAATACAAGTCAAAACACAAATAACTTTAACACAAGTTATACTCACAATGTTTATACGAAAGCTTTGGATGTTGGCAAAGAAATCGAAAGTACTTGATGCTTACGACTACAACAGTTGGTACTAAGCCCCCTACTGACACACTTGTTTTGGTTTTAGAGCAATTTGCGCGCTCGGATTAGAGGCAGGCGTCTGTGAGACGCATGAGAACAGGTCGGCCTGACCTTTCGGCTGTTGCGTCAGCGCGGATCCGCGTACGCGCACCGTGGAGCCATAAAAATCTGTGCAGGAAAACTTAACGTGAAATATAAAACTTTATATTTCAGCTCGTATGTGGCCTACTACTGGAAATTTAGTGTACTATTAGACCTTACGTTACTACGGCCAGACAGGTTGCTATATGGTGTCCGTATAGTTTAATTTGGGTACTTATGTTAGAAGTTGATTGTTGATGAAGATATGATTGGTGTTGAAGAGAATAATTTTGATAAAGATGGGGATTGTAATGAAGATAGGGTAGTTGATGAAGAAAGGGTTAATGATGAAGAGAATTTTGTACATCGTTGTGAAGAAGAGTTAATAGAAGAAGATAATTTTGAGGATAGTCTTGAAGAAGATTTAGAAAAAGGGGTGTTTTGTATATAGTTAATATTATGGGTTATGTGGGAGTAGGTTAATTAATGTGTTTCTAGTTAATGTGTTGAATATGTATGTAAATACAAAATTCAGAGGGGACGTTAGAGGTTGGAGTTTTGTCTATGATTAGCTATTTGTCAAAATTTTAATATAGTATTACGAGTTTAAAAGAATGAAGCCTGCTGTCTTGATATTTACTTATTGGAAGAATGTTTTGATATTATGATATTAGTTTTATTAGAAGATGAAGTGGAGTTTTGAGTTTTATAATGTAACTGTATATTTAGTATTTTGGTAGTATCTTTATTACAGACACAAACAAATGAGATTGACTTTATAAAATTGCTTTTAATAATTATAATATTACAACAACGTTTGGTAGCTAATATGGTGCGGCTCTAATAACAACTTCCCAGTTTCCTAGCAACGACCATGTACCATATATATAACATTATCAAAGGTGACGGATACAACCATAGAGTTGAGTTGCCGCCGCCACATCACCCCCCCACGGAGAAAAAGAAACAAAAAAAAAACTAAATATCTAAAACGTCACGGAATTTAACTTTCCTACCGGACCTAGTGGTAACAGGAAGGGGTGTAGGCAAATGTTGTTCTGGCAATAGCTGCGCCGGTGGAGAAATTTTGCTAGAAGTTGATTCACCTGGCTTCGAATCGCATGAATCGAGGGCCTCAAAATGTGCTGGCTTAACCCGGTCGATACTAACGGTAGCCTCACGACCGTTAATATTAATAGTAAGGGTTTTATCACCTTTCCTAATAATGGGGTAGGGGCCTAAATAAGGAGCCTGCAATGGACGACGTACCGTGTCGTCTCGTAACCATACGTGCGACGACTCTGATAGATCCTTGAAAACAAAAATTGATTGCCGTGAGTGATGCGATGCAGAGACAGGACGCAATTGACTCATGTAGCTTCTAAGATCGCAGATGAAGTCGGCTGGATGAACAGTATTATTAGGCTCATCAGACGGTACTATAAATTCTCCAGGCAAACGAAGAGGTTCCCCGTAAACGAGTTCGGCGGAAGAAACTTTTAAATCTTCTTTGAACGCCGTTCTCATACCGAGAAGAACGAGTGGAAGAGCTTTCGTCCACGATGATGAATGGCACATCAATGACGCCTTGAGCTGACGATGCATACGTTCAACCATGCCGTTGGCACATGGATGGTAACTGGTGGTATGAATCCTCTTCGTCGCACAGACTTGCATAAAGCGCCGAAAAAGCTGGGATTCAAACTGACGGCCCTGATCTGTCGTTATAGTGCTAGGCACGCCAAAACGAGACACCCAACCGCTCATGAAGGTATTAGCGACTTCTTCAGCGGTGACCGTACACATTGGCCAGACTTCCGGCCATCGTGTGTAACGGTCGATTGCAGTAAGGCAATAGTTAAAACCGTTAGAGTGATGCAACGGTCCGACGATGTCTAAATGAACGTGCCTGAACCTAGCTGTTGGTAGTTGAAAATTGCCTATTGGAGACTTCACATGTCTAGTAACTTTATTACGCTGACATTCTAAACAAGATAGCGTCCATTTGCGGCAATCAGCGTTTGCTTTTGGCCAAATATACCTCTCAGTCACCATGCGTGCAGTAGCTCGCGCGCCAGGATGACTGAGCGAATGACATTTGTTAAAAGCTGCTCGACGAAAAGGTGGTGTAAGATATGGACGAGGCCGTCCAGTAGAAGTATCGCAAACTATAGTCACGTTGGTGCCAGGAATTATGATATCTTCCAATTTGAGGGAAAAGTCTCTCCGTGCCTTAGCTAGCTCCTCATCAGTCCGTTGAGATAGGGCAAGTGCGGCATAATCGTCTTCTAGGGAAATAGACTCTATTCGAGATAGTGCGTCCGCGACAACGTTGTCCGTGCCCTTAACATGGACGATGTCCGTTGTAAACTGGCTTATGAAAGACAATTGGTTCAATTGGACAGGTGGTAATTTCTCGCGCCGTTGCTTGAAAGCGAAAATAAGCGGCTTGTGGTCCGTGTATATTGTTGTATGTTGGACCTCCAAAATGTGCCGAAAATGTTGCACGCTTTCATATACAGCCAAAAGTTCCCTGTAATAGGCTGGCCATTCCGCTTGCTTGACAGTAAGTTTCTTACTGAAATAAGCAATTGGTTGCCAGTCCCGCTCGTCAGCTGAACGTTGCTGTAAACAAGCACCAATATGTGAAGCCGAAACATCGGTAAAAAGGCCAAGTGAAGCGTTGCAGTCTGGATGCGCCAAAAGAGTGGCAGAAGGTTGCGTGTTCATATCACGTCGGGGTCACCAATTTTGGTAGTATCTTTATTACAGACACAAACAAATGAGATTGACTTTATAAAATTGCTTTTAATAATTATAATATTACAACAACGTTTGGTAGCTAATATGGTGCGGCTCTAATAACAACTTCCCAGTTTCCTAGCAACGACCATGTACCATATATATATAACATTATCAAAGGTGACGGATACAACCATAGAGTTGAGTTGCCGCCGCCACAGTATGATTGAATTATATTGTGTGAGTGTAGTAATATTATTTATTTTATAAAGTGAAAATTTACCTTACAAGAAATTAAATATTAGTTATCTTTCACTTTAACAAGTTTTTCAGTAGCATATTGTGTAATTTTAGTAATATCTACTTCCTTAACTTTATTCACATATCCTACAGAAAAGAAGTAACTAGACATCTTACTCTACATACATACATACATATACATACATACACTCACGCCTTTTTCCCACGGGGGTAGGCAGAGATTACGTCTTTCCACTTGCTACGGTCTTTACATATCTCATTCGCTTCATCTACTTTCATAACATTCCTCATACATGCTCGACGATTGCGGGTACTTCTGACCTGGCCTTTTTTGAGGACACTTTCGATTTGTTCGAAATATGTTCGCCTAGATCTTCCTCGTCCCGTATCTCCAGTCACTCCAGCTTCATAAATCATTTTGGTCAGTCTCCTTTCTTACTCTAACCCACATATATTTACTACATACATATGTACATATATTGAAAGCTATAAGATGAGATTATATTATGTGTTTATATCTTGAGCTTATGTTTGTTTTATTTTCCAAATAATATTAACAATAATAAATAAAATTTGGGTGGCCATAATATTGACTAGAAATCAATACCGCGCTTTGCACCACTGCGTACTATAAAATTTACACCTATATTTTATCATTTATATTAAACATATATTTTATTATAAATTACACATAATTAAGTGGATAGTAATATATTAAAATGCTTAATAAGTCTAAATAAACTCGTATTTTCACTCAGCTTGTCGTCGCCGCGATTCCCGTATACTTTATATTGAAAATAAATAAGATAACAAATTTATTCAACGCTATTTTTATGGCCACAACAAGTCGATACTAAAACTTACTAATAACGTTCAAATGCTCGATACCAATTTGGCAACAAAGCTAGTGATGCGCCATCTCACCTTGGTTGTTGTAGCGTTTGTTAGAAGGGCAGTTTAAGGGCACTTGTGGTCAATAGGGCTCTGATTTATTTCCATTGTTTCAACCATTTGTTTCGATCGAGATTGCTTGCCCTGTGAGCAACCAGAGCCTGGTCATCGATCTACCTTATTAGCTCCTTCAACTCTATGATTTCCGATCTATTCGTATAATTACCCTTCGAGAAACTTTCCCATTACCATACCATTCCTATTCCGGTTATAAGGTTATATTAGTTGCGCATTCAAACGAATTGAATATATAAATAATCGATTATATCTTTAAATAAATATTTTAGCTTGTTTCATGTCAATGTTAATTCGACGTCAGATGATATTTTTTTTAATAATGCATTATCAATCAATACATAGTATAAAACAAAGTCGCTTTCGCTGTATGTCCGTATGTATGCTTAGATCTTTAAAACTACGCAACGGATTTTGACGCGGTTTTTTTTAATAGATAGAGTGATTCTTAAGGAAGGTTTGTATGTATAATAAATGCATAATATAGTAGAGAAACACTGATAAATTTAAAGGTTTCTAATGTGATGTCGTAAATAAGCACGTTTTTTTGCGCTTATATTGCAAACGCTGGCTGAACCCTACGAGATAGACCAAAATAATGTACTACAGTATTGTACAACTTACAAAAATCCACAAAAAAGTCCGCGATGGTATATGCCTATCTCTTAGGGATAACCCACCATAACCATTTTTTCACTGCACCCGTGCGAAGGCGGGGCGGGTCGCTAGTCTATAATAATACATACATAACAAAGAACTAAATGGCGTTCAAACACGTCGAAGCTAAACATCGGTGATATGGTTGTACTTCAGGAAGACTTTGTTCCCCCACGGAACTGGAGATTGGGAAGAGTATCACGTTTATTTCGTGGTCCCGATGGAATTTCGAGAGTTGCAGATATCTTAACTACAAGGGGATGTGTAAGAAGACCACTTTTTAGTTTGTGTCCTCTGCCAACTGCTCAAGATTTACAGGGTTGAAATGGTTGCACCATTCAACGGGCGGGAAGATGTTGAAGCCTAAAGTCTTTGCAACATTTGCTTAGCAAAGTCACAGAAACTATTTTCTGCTATGACGACAGCGCTGGAGCAACGCCGTCTACGTGCGCTCGTTACCCACACTACATTTGCTTTTGGTTAAATTCTTGCAACGGGTCAGAGCTAGTGCTCAATATTCGAAGCTCCGTTATGTCCTAAGACAATAGATAATAAAATAATTACAAAATAATTAAGTACATTGTCTAGATATATACAATGTAGAATAAATATTAAATAACTAATCTTTTTTCCTCCCTTACTTAAAAATCAAAAATAATAATGTCATCCATGATAATACTAATAATACAACATTTCTAACAATAATTAACTAAAAATTTATATTTCCATTTAATCAAACAAATTTTAAATATTTAATTTCATATATATCTTACATATATAATTCGTATGCCCTCAACTTCGATCATATACGATATTTATTAGTCATATCAATTGTTAAATGACTAATGTATGTCCAATTTTTGAAATCTACAATGAATACAATTCTGTCTATAAAATTATAACAATACTAATTATTTGATATGTCAGATTATCCATTGCCAATATATTAATTAACGCTATAAAACAATTGTCCATTAATCAATTCCGCAATTTATGTAGAAATAATTTTGTGTGATTTAATAGACATCACAAAATAGTTTTTTGATTAAAGAACTATTGCAGAACCTTAGAATTTGTATTCGTCTCTTTATATCAGTCTTGAGTATTCTTGTCAGTTTTGAGTAGTCTTGTGTATTGTCTAAACGACAGATCTTGACCAGAAAAAAACCAGTACAAAAAGACTCTACCGAAAATAATATGATATTGTTATTAGCGGAAATTATCGTATTTCAATGCCACTCTCGCTTGAGGATCATTTAAAACGTCTCGATAATATCACATTACCTGCGCGTCGTCGGCGCGTACGCAAATAAAATGTGCGAAGGTTACACTATACCTTAATTAAATTGGTACGATATATACAGAAACCGCTCACCAAAACTTGCCAAGTTCACGGTAAACTTGCACTAATTACAACTTTAATTAAGGCCGAATGTATTCAAAACATTCACAGATAGCGTAAACTTGGAATTTAAAATTTTCTCGAGCTCAAGGGAATTATATTTTGGAAGAACAAGCAAAATTCTTATCAAGAAGTTAGCCTTTGGTTATTTATATTTTAAAATAAGGGTTGGGTGTTTCTGTGTATCTTATATATAAAAATGAATCGCAAAATGTGTTGATAAGCGCATAACTCAACAACTCCTGGACCAATTTGGCCAATTCTTTTTTAAAAATGTTCGTTGAAGTTCAAGGATGGTTTTTACGATGAGAAAAAATCGAATAACTATCGGAAAAATTAAAAGAAAAACCTTTTTTCCTATACAAACGTTTTCTAACTAAAACGTTCAATCAACTTGAGCTTTATTATTATTGTATAAAGTTCATATTGCAAGTACACACTGTTGTCTAAGCAATGAAGGTGTGTACCTAACATCAAAGAGTCAATTTGCGCTTTATTAACGCTACATATAGTTGAAATTCAATCATATCTATCAAAACAGTGTGCGTGCGTGCGTGCGTTGGAGCACAGAATACATTGTTGGAGGATTTAATGTCACGTTCCAAAATTGAATAGCCACAAAATGTAATAGGTCATTTAGACTTTTTTTGCAATTCGGTTGGCTATGCGACATTATCTATAAAATAATTAGGAACAAAAAACTGCCACTGTACAAATCTTTTTGACAGGACGACGTCTGTCGGGTCCGCTAGTATTTAAATAAAATTGACCTTTCAATATTAAGTACAGTAACATTTTGTTGATAACAAATCTAAATTAATTAACTTAACTGTATAGTTTGTGAGATGTAAATATATTAAAAAGTTAATAGAAGTTTAACAGTACATGGCTTATTCAAAATATTGATCTTCATTTTTGTTTTTAATTTTTCACCCACTTCTATATAATCTGCATTCATACATAAATGTACTTGCTTTTGAACTTAAAATATTAAGATTAATTAAAAATATTTATGTAATTCCAGAAAAAGCTATAACCATAAGAAAAATAAACGATAAGAAATTTGCACCCGATTATTCGATCTTTAATTATTACCTTAATTATGTAAATTACATAAAAAAGAAACACGTTAATGTAATTCCCCACAGTCTTTAGTTTATGCAGGTAGTAGTAACTTACTTAGTTTTTAAATAACTTAGGAGATAAGTGTAGTTCTTTAGATATGTGGAAACCATGAATGAAACTTAACGAAGTCTGCATGCGTAACAGTAACTAATAATAATAATAAGTGCGTAGGGAAGTGACGACCCCATCGCCCGCTGGTGGGGCATTTAATGCCCCTTGACTGCCATAAATGCCCCATCAGTGCAGTCAGTCTCCCTCAGGGCAGCTTGTGGCGAGCTGTCGGTGAGTTGCGTCACCGAGGGTACCGATGTGCTTCAGGGGGGCGTATGCCACCCGCCTCTGTCTTGCCTTAACCAGCCGGACAGAGTGGAGTCGCAAGAGCAAATGCTCGAAGGGTGGAAGTGTAATAATGTCATAACGCCGACGGCGTCTCGATCGCTGTCGCAGACACACCTCTCTACACCCTTAGCCGTTCACATCAATGTTGCTCTCTTCGCAATATTGGTTTACTTTTTTGCAGGGCCCATTTAGTGACCGGCGAGTCACCACCTGCCATATTTAAATCAATTAGGAGGCTTTGAGAAGGCAGGTGACTGGAGTCTCTTCCATAGCCCGGTTTTCATTACCACCTAAATCGAAATGCAATAGGCCACAAACGTTTTGACCACTAATGCCAATAGTTTCTGTGCATCTAATTGGGTATTATAGTCTTTGGCTGCATTTTTCATGCTGCAGATAGAGATTAGGCCCAGTTGGTACACTCCACGCACACTTTCATTAAATTTCGCTTAAATGGCCTCTACGCGTTGGATCTGTATCCCCGCGCAAGCCTTATAAAGGACCGTGTCTTATAAAGATACGTGATTTAAGCTACATAATAATAAAATGTATTTATTCAAGCCCCAAAAATTATATTACCTTAATTAGTAAAGTTACAAAATAATTGCGTATTAATATTTTGAAAAAGTTAATCTGAAGAATTTAATCAGGAAATGTCTTATTATTGTAATACTATATAACTATAGGATTATAATATATGTTTGATTACTATTGAAATTAATATTTCATTACTGCTAATTAAAATATGTTATAAAAGCTCAGGGATAAATATCGCCAATTATAATACAAGTGGTAAACAAGTGAGTTGTGCGTTTATGTCTTTTCTATGGCGCTAGTATTATCCTTGTATTGGTGCATCGAATCATACCTAAACATTACGTTAAATGGAATTCAAATAAAACTAACTTATAATGTTGTTTGCTTCAATCTGTTCAATACCGGGTATGTATTGAGTCACGACTATAATAATACTAATAACATTTCCTCTTTCCACGTACGCGATGAGTAAATCACTAGCATTTACATATGAGAATAATAAGATTGTTAATAATTAATGTTATTTAATTTTCTGAGCTTAGTAAGTAACATATTTTACATTAGATTCTGACTTTCCTGATTAGATTCTGATTTCACGTGATAATAACTGATGATTAGGTCAAGTGGGTCCCCAAAAATATTATTGACAATATTAATATGGTGTTAAATGTAGGTACGTATCTACTACAAGACAAACTTAGTAGAAAAACTTGTGCCCTCTGGGGGAATCAAGCGTCACACTTCCCGATCAAAACATGATAGTTTTTATAGGAGGTAGGCTCTATACCATGGTCGCATGTTTGGGTACTTCGATATTAAAAATTTCTGCAGCAAAACAGCAGTATTCGTAACACTGTATTATGATGTGAAGGGTAAGCAGTAAAATTATTAATGTGCCATAAGATGCTAATCTTATAGCATATTTTGGTAACGAAAAAAAGCAAAATGCTTAAAAACCTCCAGAGGTAATGGCTATTTCATAGGTTAAGACTATTTTAATTATTATAGTTATTATATCATAATCATAATATATTTCTATAAAAATATTTATCTATTCGTTACCTTGGATCCCATAACACAAGCTTGTTTTAAGCTAAGGTAATTGGTGTAAGTGTAAGAAGTATTTATATTTATTATAGAGCAACCTGAATACACCAGTGACAAAGCCTGAAGAATCAACCCTCTTAACTGTAGTAGAGTATGTAATATGCATTCTCTTTCTTTATTTAAAAAAGATGTTTTCTCAACTAAAATTTGCTATTCTGTATCGTGAGTGCACTTACGATAACTGGAACAAATATTTCCATTTATTTAAAATATTTATATAAAATATGTGTCATATGCGAGAATCAAACTTGCGACCCGTTATGCAGTAGGCAATCAAATTCAAATTCAAAATCATTTATTCAGTCTAGGCTGTTACAAGCACTTGTGAATGTCGAAAAGCTACGCCATCGGTTCGCAAATCTACGGCGGGAGACCTTGTACTAAGAAGAACCGGCAAGAAACTCAGCAAGGGCTGTTTATTTTTTCTTTGTATTAAATAGATACAGAGTCGTCAATTTGGAAAATGACTTCAATATTGATAATTCATGAAGTCACTTTCTATTAAATAATATAGGAAATACAATTAATAAAAATATAATTTGAAAACATGCCTATATTAAAAATGCCGTGTCATACAGTTTTAAAAGAATATATTAAAGTTAAATTAAAATTATAATAATAATAGTACCCAGTATAGCAAAGAGCAGACTCATCTTCGCTGGCAGCACCCGTTCACGAGCATGACGCTGATGAACCAGCCATCACTTCGCTCAACCATGTTTTTAGGGAACGTAACGACCCGCCTCACACGACACTGCTGAAGAGATTTTAATGAGAGTATGACTACCCTTAAGCCACAAAAGGACACAAATTACCAAAAGCAGGTACCCGTGTACATTATCACAACTAAAAAAAACCGCAGGACACGCGCATACAATCATTTAAGAACTAGAAATCATTTATTATGATACAAGTAACAAATAATTGCTCATACACCTTTGGTTGTTGTGTCATCCCAACTAATATTATAAATGCGAAAGTGTGTTTGTTTGTTTATTTGTTTGTTGTTTGTTACCTCTCACGCTTAAACTACTGCACCGATCATCACGAAAATTTGCATACACATAGTCTGTGGTACGGGGAAGGATTTATCACATTTTATCCCGGAAGAAAGTAGCTACTGTTCCCGTGGGATCGAAATTAACGCGGACGGAGCAACGACGGGCGGAGCCACGGGCAAGAAATAACAATATAATTTATTAATAATATTTAATATTTGCATACACATAGTCTGCGGAACGAGAAAGGACATAGGACACCTTTTATCTGTTCCCGTGGGATCTAAATTAACACGGGCGGGCTACTAACAGTGTAATCCTTACTAATATTATAAATCGGAAAGTGAGTTAGTTTGTTTGTTTGTTTGTTCCGCTTTCACGCCGTAACTCCTGAACCGATTGCTTTGAAATTTAGCAGACGTAAAGATAAAAGTCCGGATTAAATAATAGGCTACTTTTTATCCCGGAAAAATCGACAGATCCCACGGGATGCACAATAAAGGCTTCGCACGAAAACTACTGCACAGATTTTCATGCGGATTTCATTCATCAATAGATAGACTGATTCTTGAGCAAGGTTTTGCGGTATTTTTTATCTGTTTAGTCCCACGGGAAGCGCGATAAAACCTTCGCGCCATAAACCGACTTCCGCGCATATGTAGCCGTGGGCAAAAGCTATGACCCTTAACCCTCTATAGACCCAATCCGAAATCCACGCGGGCGAAGCCGCGGGCAGAAAGCTAGTACAGAATAAATATAAAATTCAATAATAATAGTAAACATAACTTTAGGTTTAAAATTTATCAGTCTACCATACTAACTAATAGCTAATAGCTGTTCCTAATGAGAATCATACATAACATAACCCTTTATTGTATTCATAAAATTTCACACACAAAAAATAGAAAATAACAAATGTCACAAAAGGCGGCCTTATTGCTAAACAGCAATTTCTTCCAGGCAACCTAGGACCAGGGAAATATTAAAAGGAGATTTAAATATAGGATGGGTACAGTAATTGGTCAGGACAATAGGCTATAACTAGTTTAAGTTAAGGAATCTTTGACAGGAAGTGAACACGGACTTGATTCTTAAAGGACTCCAGCGTTCGCGCTCCCCTAATACCCTCAGGGAGAGAGTTCCACAACCGGACGGCATCGGCATAAGCCGAAAAAGAATATGAAAAATAGTCGGTAATCGTAAAGAATTTGTAACGGTTACCAGACTCTTATTACTCAACTGTATAATAAACATTGTTAATAACACAGACTAATGACTTTCACTTGAAAGTTTGAAGTAGTGTAACGTAACATTATCCACTTTTACTTTAACCAGATCAAGTGCAAGTGGCAACCTTGACCCGCGATTCTGGAGCACTATCACATTTGGCGCCAATCGACGTGTGTGCTCGATTTCTGATTATAACATTTTTAAGTTTTTAATTTTTCAATAAACAGTACAAAAGAACAGTTGTACTAGAGAAGTAGAGAATTAAAAGAAAGAAAAACATTAGTTTGATAAAATTACTAAACCTTACTACAATACTACTAATATTATAAATACAAAAGATACATATAGTGTACGTATGGATGGCTGGATGTTTGTTGAGGTTGTTTTTGTATGCAAATAGCTTGCGACCTAAAATATATTTTTTGTTCTAATATAAACAAACAAAAAAATATATGTAAAACTCAATATAAATAAAAAATCTTGATGAAAAATGACAATGAAAAATTGCCAACAATAAAAAAACGTATAAACGTGAAACTCTCATAAAGAAAAATATTATTTGTCAACTATGACTCTAAAATACGTATTTTAGGTTTAACATTTTTCATCTATACATATAATAAGACAGTAAAAAATATTTTGTCTGTACATTTAGTATTTTTGACTGAAATGGATAGAGGGGCACTTAAATAGATTATTAGAAAGCAAAAAAATTTTTTTGGAATTTTTTTGTCTGTCTGTATGTATGTTCACGTTTATCTCCGAAAGTACTGAACCGATTTGCTTGAAACTTTCACTATTTGCTTTGTTTTAACTCAGAATAATATCTAAACTTTGTTTCATCAAAATCGGTTCATTAAAAAAAAGTTATCGTCATTTTAATGAACTCAATAAATAAAACTGGAGTGTCATCTGTGAAAATTGAAGACGGTGAAATTTTAATCAAAAGTACTGTGAAAATAGTATTTGTGGAAAAGCTCATTGTTTTGTGCCATACTATACATACATACATACTAATATTATAAATGCGAAAGTAACTCTGTCTGTCTGTCTGTCTGTTCCGCTTTCACAAAAACTACTGAACCGATTTAAATGAAATTTGGTACACAGATAGTCTGGAGCCTGAGAAAGGACATAGGCTACTTTTTCATGCAAAAAAGGTTGTAAAGGGTTGTAAAAGGTTGAAAGGAGGGATTATTGGTTGTATGGAAATATTGTTAAAACTACTGAACCGATTTAAATGAAATTTGGTACACAGATAGTCTGGAGCCTGAGAAAGGACATAGGCTACTTTTTCATGCAAAAAAGGTTGTAAAGGGTTGTAAAAGGTTGAAAGGAGGGATTATTGGTTGTATGGAAATATTGTTAAAACTACTGAACCGATTTAAATGAAATTTGGTACACAGATAGTCTAGAGGCTGAGAAAGGACAGAGGCTACCTTTTAAAGCAGAAAAGGGTTGTAAAAGGTTGAAAGGAGGGGGTGAAAGGTTGTATGGCAGTATTGTTAAAACATATCCTTCCTGTGGGAAATTCGAATATAACGCGGGCGAAGCCGCGGGCGGAAAGCTAGTAGTGTATATATAGTATTCTACAAATTTTTCATTTGAACCTTTCATTTGATATCTATATTGAGAGTTGTGAAAAAATAATTAATCCACTATTTTTGAGATGTTCGGCATTTTGGACTGATAGCCATCAAACATAACTCAGATACTACCGACAAATTCACTTTACAAACTAACAAACAAATAAAATTTGATTCGTCCATTACGATGACTACGATGCAATAAACATACGTCAAACTTACAACAATCCCGTCACTTTTGCGTCGGGGGTTAAAAATCAAAGTTAACTCATCCGTTCAGAAGCTATGATGCTGCAGACAGACATAAACATATATAATACGTCAAATTTAAAAACCACTTCATTTTTGGCTTGGAGGTTAAAAGCAGTTGAACAGATCCAGAAATATGATATATTCTAATTCTATACTTAACTTTGTAAGTCATGTATACTCTCTTAGCCATGTTATACAACAGTATAAAAATTTATTAAGTTTTGTTTTCTCGACATAATTAACAGCAAAACATAAAAATTGATCTTATAATCAACATTTCTACCAGACATATGGCTTCTAACATCTAGACATAGGCCTTCCCAAAGAGATGTTCACACAAATCCAAATCAAAATAGTACTCTTTTATTAATTCCATAATTTCTGCTTCTATTTACGCAAACTTATATAGCATAGCCCTCTGTCTACACTTAATATGACCTAATGCCTCCTTATAATAAAGCCTATTGGCAGGTTTCAGTGAAATATAAATGATGATAATAGTTTTTATCACTCATCAATGACAATCATTGGTGGTTTGGGCATGTTGGAACGGATGGATGAAAGTAGACTGACCAAAAATGATTTATGAAGCTGGAGTGAGTGGAGATACGGGACGAGGAAGACCTAGGCGAACATATTTCGAACAAATCGATAGTGTCCTCAAAAAGGCAGGTCAGAAGTACCCGCAATCGTCGAGCATGTATGAGGAATGTTATGAAAGTAGATGAAGCGAAAGAGATATGTAAAGACCGTAGCAAGTGGAAAGACGTAATTTCTGCTACCCCATGGGAAAAAAGGCGTGAGTGTATGTATGTATGTAATGACAATCATGATATAATAATGTGAGTGCGAGTATGTGTGTGTGTGTGTGGTTTGTGTATATTGTGTGATGCCGAGGTCTAGTCTAGCGCACTATTTTTGTTTTTTTTTTAATTTGTGCAGTATTAGTATGCATAGATATAGTAAGGTAAATTATACTTTATATATTGTAAAACGATTGTTATCTCTCAATAAATAAAGAAATACAAATCAATGAATTTTGTTTTGAGGCTCTGCGATGAATAGAAGAGAAAATTCCGTGTAACTTCCCAAACAAAACAAAAATATTAATAACTTAATTATTACATAATACAACACTTCTGCTGCTAATATTTAAACCAGTAGTAACCGACCTTTTCAGTTGAAACCGATTTAACGAAAATAAATTAACAATTAGTTCATGCAATAAATGAAAGTGTAAACGGTTGCATATTGCATACCTAATTCACATTCCATATTCATTGGCACATGACCAGAACTCGAAGCAAATGCTGAGCACATTGTCCAATTCATTTGTAACAGTCTCCAGGATTTTGTGAGTTAAATTAACGCAGTAATGGTCTACAAATTTGACGACTTGCGTAGTGTAGTGAAGTATACTAATGTCAAGGTGTCACCATTTCTGAGTTCTTGAGTTTGAGTATCGATAAATGCAAGTATTTGTGCATTAGTAATGGATTTTAATATGTATTTCTAATAAAATATTTGTATATGTATAATATATGTATGTCTATCCGTTACCTTAGATCCATTTTTTTTTTTGTTTCCTGAGGAAAATGCATTAAATTGCATACCCCGGCTGTGGTGAGCCGGCGGTTATGTGGGGCTTCCTCCCCAGAAGGGGGAGGCCTACCCACTAAAAAACCTCAGGGATGGCCTTCCTCAGGCATGTAGGGAGCCCCCGGGAAACAAAGACCACTTCCGGGAACCCCCAGCCTCCGCTCCCCTCTCTAGAGGAGACCTCCCGGGGGAATCCTAATAAACACAAGTCTTACAGTGTTTCTTGGGCAAGGCTAATTAGTTGAGTGATAGAATACTATTAATTAAAATAAATGACAGTTAGTTTTCTTGTAAATATCAAATAATAATTATAAAATAGTAAATCAGATAAAAACAATTAGTATTCCAATGACAGTATATTTCAAGATGAATATTTTAAATACATTGTCTTCCATCATAGAGTAATGATAGTTTAGTTTACAAAACTCTTTTGACACGCCCCCTTAAACTAACATTAGTCTAGGGTTATAATATTTATAATAATAACTTTACTTGTATTACTTATCTGTCAAAAGTAGTTCATCCACACAAAAAAGATGCTTCGGATAAGGAAGTGATTTTGTACAAATATCAGCAATCATTTCCGTTGTCGGTTTATACAAAATCTTTATACTATTTTGTGCTACAGCATCTCTAACGAAATGATAACGTACGGCAACATGTTTTGTGCGTTTATGAAAAATAGGATTATATGCTAACTTCTGAGCAGACTGGTTGTCATTAAACAGCTCTATATCTTTGTTACAGTCGTAGATTATAACAGAATTATTAAACTTTAACAACTCAGTCAAAAATTGTTTATATACAATGCTTCCTTTGTAGCTTCACTTAGAGCAATGTATTCTGCCTCGGTTGAAGACAGTGCAACACAAGTTTGCTTTTGACAACTCCATGATATAGTGTTATTATTTAGTTTAAACACATAACCAGTAAATGACTTACAATCTATATCACTAGCCCAATCAGCATCCGTATAACCCGTTATCTTAAAATTTTTGTCATTACTACCTTTAAAAACTAAATGCGTTTTTAAAGTACCCTTTAAATAACGCAGAATACGTTTTGCGGCAGTCCAGTGGTCCTGGAATAACAATTATTAAACTGGCTTAAATATGATACACTGTAAGCCAAATCAGGTCTAGTCATCTGACACAAATACATCAATGAACCTATCAATTCCCTATAAGGTAAATTATTATTGCAGACATTACTCGGCACAAGTTTAATATTTGGCTCTAATGGAGTCTTGACTGGCTTACATTCGGTCATGCCAAATTTCCAAAACATGCAAAATGTATTGTTCTTGACACAAATGTAGTTCCCCCCGATCTTATTATGCGTAATTTGGACACCTAACGCATTGCTCAACTGGCCTAGTTCTTTTATCTTAAATGCTTTAGACAAGGCATTTTTTAGTGAAATAGCTAGTGTTTTATTGTTGTAGAAAAGGAAAAAATCGTCGACGTATAAAGATATTATAGATGTTCTCTCCCTCCCTTTCACAAAAATGCATTGTTCTGTGTCCAATTGTTTGTATTGTAGTTTTAGTAATACATCTTTCACTTTGGAATACCACGCTCGCGAAGATTGTTTTAATCCATAGATCGCTTTCTTTAGTAAGCACACTTTGGCTTCTTCGCCCGGTTTAACAAAACCGTTTGGTTGCGACATATAGATTTCCTCGAATAAATCACCGTTTAAAAACGCTGTCTGTACGTCTAAATGCTCAATATCGAGATTAAGTTCAGCTGCTACAGTGAATAGAATTCTAAGCGATGTATGTCGAACTACTGGTGAGAACACCTCTGTATAGTCCTCGCCCTTACACTGTGTATAGCCTTTTGCGACCAGACGTGCTCGGTATCTACTTATCTTACCATCAGCACCACGTTTTATTTTAAATATCCACTTATTTTGTACGATATTTTTATTCTGTGGTCTATCAACTAAGACCCATGTCTTGTGCTGATGAAATGCATCTATTTCTGCTTGCATAGCTTCCTTCCAAAGCTGTGCATCAGGAGAGCTTAAGGCTTGGGCTACTGTAGATGGCTCTAGTTGATCACCACAAAAATTTGATATAGAATTGCCATACCTTTCGGGTTCATTGCGTGTACGTACTGGATATCGACGGTTTGGTTGCTCGCTACTCGTACTAGCCGAATCTTCTTGTGGTTGAATTTCTTCAGTAGTACTGTTGTTATATTCACTAATGTCGTTACATGAATTGTCATTTGTCGCCGTTTCCATTTGACCCTCAGCATTCTCATATTCTTCATCATCTGATTCATTATTTACTTTGAAGTGAAATGGTATCAAATCATGCACATTCGCATTATTATTTGTAAAAGAGAATTGATTCTCAATAAACTTAACATCCCGAGATATTGTTATTTTATTTGTATCAGGATCAAACAACCTGTACCCCTTAGATGTATCGTCATATCCTACAAACATAAACTTTTTACTTTTTGGCTGTAATTTATTTCGATTATTTTTGATAACGTGAGCGTATGCGTCACAACCAAAAACTTTTAGAATATTGTAGTTGACAGTTTTGTTGAACCATATTTCGTCAGGAACCTTGCCATGTAATTTCTTAGTAGGCGATCGATTTATTAGGTACACTGCCGTATGAGCTGCTTCAGCCCATAGCTCGAAATTACATTTTGACTCAAACAACATACATCTAACCTTTTCGATTATAGTACGGTTCATGCGTTCGGCTACTCCATTTTGTTGGGGAGTATAAGGAACTGTCAATTGATGAATGATACCTTTATGCTTAAAATATTTTTCTAAATTCTTATTGCAGTAATCTTTAGCATTGTCCGACCGAATAACTTTATTTTTGCTGAACATTGGTTTTCAACCATTCTAACAAACTCTTTGACCTTCGAAGTTATTTCGAATTTGTTTCTTAAAAAGTAGATGAATACTTTTCTACTATGGTCGTCAATAAAAGTTAAAAAGTATTTTTACCACCATTAGATTCGACCGGTAATGGTCCACAAAGATCAGTATGGATCAAATCTAATTTATTTGCAGCTAGCTCTTTATTAGGATTATTTACAAACGGATCTCTTGAATGCTTACCTTTGATGCAAGTCTCGCACGTATTAACCTCTATAGTATCTGTAAAATTAATATTATTCTTATGATCTCGTAATTGTTTAATAGCATGAATATTTAAATGACCCATTCGTTTGTGCCAAAGATCAATAGATTCTACAGTTTTGGTAATATTGGCATTTTCATGACAAATGTCAAGTTGATAAGATTTTCCTATCTCCGAGCCAGTGACTAAAACCTTACCAATAACTTTGCAGTCACTTGAACTAAACATTTTACATCCTTCAGAGTCAAATAAAGTAATATAGCCTTTCTTAACAAGATCAAGAACAGATAATAAATTCACTGAGAGATTTGGTACATACATACGTTAGAAATAGTCTTTATATTACCATTAAATAGTTTAATATCTACGTTACCAATTCCCTTGCATTCTAATTGTTCACCATTTGCAATAGTTAAGACAATAGCCGGTATCTCTACATAATCCTTAATCAAATTCTTACGACCTGTCATATGATGTGTTGCACCCGAGTCGATATACCATATTTCATGATTTTTATCATGTACAGATAAAGCAGATAAAGATTTAGGATGATCCGATTTCTTTTCAGGTTTCTTATTTTTGAACCAACATTCCTGTTTTGTATGGCCTGCCTTTTTGCAGTTCCAACACCATTTTTTATTCTTTTGGTTAACTTTTGACTTATTTTTATCTCCAGAATATAGACATGTCTCCGCCTTTTCAATTTACCATTCCACTTAGTATCTTGTAATAATTTGGTTTTTATCAAGTCACTCGTGATGGTTACACCGGAGTGCTCCAATGCCATAACCATAGGTTCATATTCTGTAGTCAAGCCTTTAAGTAAAACAACGCCAAGGAACTCATCATCAACGGGCTTACCAATAGCGCGTAGTTGCTCACCAATCGAAATAGTGTCATTAACATATGATTGCATTGAGTTATAATCAGTTAATTGTACGGAACATAACTTACGAAGCAATTGCAGACGTCTAGTTAATCCTTTATCATCGAATACTTTTTCAAGTGTATCCCATGCATTTTTGGCAGTACTTACATTTATTAAATGCGGAAAGCACGATTTATCGACCGATAAATTTATTTTAGACAATGCTTTTTCGTCTTTTCTCTTACGAGTTTCGGCCGTAGTGCTATCACCTTCTGGATATCCAATTATACAATGCCACAGATTTTCATGGATTAAGCTATTTTTCATAACGAATCGCCAATCATTATAATTTTCCCTTCCTTTTAGTTTTTCAAACGAAGAAAAGCATGACGTAACTTCTTTTTCCATTATGAAAATATATATTATTAATACTTATTTAACTGATACTATTTATTATTTGAATAGACGAAATTTGCCCATAACCTCTTGTAAATATCAAATAATAATTATTAAATAGTAAATCAGATAAAAACAATTAGTATTCCAATGACAGTATAGTATATTTCAAGATGAATATTTTAATACATTGTCTTCCATCATAGAGTAATGATAGTTTAGTTTACAAAACTCTTTTGACAGTTTTTTACTCCCTATAAATTGCTAGTTCCATTCCGATGGAGTAAAAATACACATGGATGGAAGCATGCAAAGAGTCTTAAACAGACAGCACTCTGAAGAGTTCTAAGTTTTTTAGACTCTTGTACTTTGTCGTGAGTGCCTGTTTATCATATTTTTACAGAGTTTTGGAAAAGATTCTCAAGAGCTGTTGACCTCGTTGCACTCATTTCCTTTTTACCACGGAATCGTGCGAAGAATAGCTAAGACCGCAGAAGTCTTATAACGTTTAACGCATAACGTTTTCTTCCACTTTTATAATGCATTTTGCGAAAGAATGCAATCGTTTACCACCCTCTGTATTTACGATACATGGTTTTTTAAGTCGGGAGTTGACTCAACTCTAGTTAGTTGAGAAAGGCTTTTATTACATAACTTTACACTTTATCTACGGTTATTATTGTGCCAAATGAGGCTAAATACTTTAATGTAATTAAAACAAAACTAGATCGAAATATAACAAACTATTTAAAAAGATGACACTACCAAAATTAATTAACATTTGAATTATTAATTGCATCAACGAGATAAGCTTAATTATCGTTAAAAATTTGATGCTCTTCTTATTAGCAGGGTGAGTGTTTCTACCCCAAAACGCTCAAATATTTTATTAAGGTAATAAAGTTTGGTATGCTGCTGGTACCAAGTATGATTTAAGAAAAAAATGACTAAGTATTGAAACTCCACATATAAACAGAAAGATCTAAAACTCTTATTTCAAGTGTAGCGGAAAAGATATCGTGGGTGTTATCCTTCATCGAAACAATAGGAATTAATTAAATGCAACACTCATCACCACGCAGTAGATGTTAATTAATGAGACCCATATAAGGAATGACGCTCGGTATTATCTCAATCAAAAAATTATTACACCCATCACGACATTACTCATTATATTAAGTTTTTATTTAAAACTTCAATAGTATTTAGGCCCGTAATATCAATTGAATATCCCAAAATGTTATTTACTATTCTTATACACTTTATATATGAAAGGACATTGTTCAATTTTGCCTATAAGCACGATGTGAATATAAATTATACTATAATTTTTATTTATTTTTATATTATTTGAAACATATTTTAGTATTCCACGGACACTTCAAATAAATAAATTCCAAATAAAAAGTTGGGTCACAATTATTGATGCCGTATAAAATGTTTTCCGTCAGCCAGTGCTGCCAGTTTCGGAAGTTTTCGCGATTTCGGTAAATACGGATCGAATTGAGAACCTCCTCCTTTTTGAAGTCGGTTATTAAAATTAGTTGATAACACTTTATTCATTTAAATACCTAAATTAAGTAGTTAAAAAAATAGTATTATATATATTTTAAGCAAAATCGCGAATTTCTAGCTTGGCATTCGAGTATTATAGTTTTCGTAATTGGCAACACTGGTGTACTTCATACCTTATCTGTGTCCGTTTCATTCAATTTTCGATTGCTTTGCGACTATCGTTTCTTTTGTGATTTTCTATGCGTTTCATGGTTTTATTCTAACAACTTTAGCTTGATTACGGACTCCGAATACATTGCGTACTTGGTAGACTCAACTGTGTGTAAAGGACTGAATTTTGTAAAATGACAATTGTCAAAGAATTATCTTAAACTTGACTACCTCTTTTCCTAGTATCTAGTGGAGTAGTCCTTTCCTAGTTCTAGAAGAGAACATATATAGCTGTACATAGTATTACTTTGATATTACTACTCTGATATTTCACGCAAGGTTGGTTATTTTTTATTTATAACCTCAAAATATTAACTTTTTCGTAATTATTTTAGTTTCCTGAAGTGTCCGTTCGTGAAAACTTATTTCATAGGATTCCATATAATTTTAAGAGTTTATATAAGTCACTTTCGATTCGAACGGTTCTTAGGCAGAACATGTATGGAGCCGGTACAATGTCCTTTGTTTCGTATTACAGATCTCAGAGATCTAAGGATACATTTGAACTCAAAACTGCAACTATACATATTGAAAAAAATAATAAGTAAAGCTTTTAAAATGTGCGGATTTCTTATGAGATCTTGTATTGAATTCAGGCGCCCTTCCACATATTTGTACTTGTACAAAACTCAAGTGCAGAGGTTTCCAAACTTTTTTGTGTCGTAGAGCCTTTGCAATGTTTTTCGGTTTTGGGTAGACCTCCTACTTACCTGATATGTCATCCTTACATATAAAATTTTATAAACATTTATAATATTTTTTTTTACTTCATAGGTACTTTTATAAATATAAGTTTTATGTCTTTAAGTTAGAAGATAGTAAAATGTATGTAAATAAGTGTATGTCGAAATCTAACTACAGTCGGGTCAATTTAATAGGCCACATTTGACATTTCATTAAAATTCCTCAACTAACCTTGTAATGGCGGACATAAAATATTCAATATTTTTTTAGTTTGGAAATGCACAAATGGCCGTTGTTACAATGTTGCGTTTAGTGAAGTCTATACGTAAGTGATGTCCCTCAAAAAATCGAATGAATGCAATGATTATTTGTGAAGGGATTATTCACCATGAATTAATAGACAAATTTTTATTAAAATAAAACATGTTATTCTTTTGTTTCATAATAAAAAACAATAATAACTTAATAAACAGAGAAATAATTGATATTAAAAATTTTTAAGGCAATTAAACTCGTAAAATATATTAATACAGTACCTATAAAAAAGAGCGTATTCCCATTTAAAAGGCCGGCAACACATCTGTTGTTGCGGGCAGCGATAATCACTTACCATCAAGTAATCCATTTGCTCGTTTGCCTATTACAGTTATTGTGGAAAAGTACTTTTTTTATAAGATAGGGATCTTATAAAAAAAGTACTTTTCCATAATAACTGTATTCGATTCACATATGTTTGAAGTAAATATCGATTTTTTCACCATAATCGGAGTGTTTAAGCAGGTCACCTCACTATGAACAAATGTCAAATGTGGCCTATTAAATTGACCCGACTGTAGAGAGATATAACTTCAAATCAAATCAAATCATATTTATTTGCAAATACAGGTATAGAGGTGTTACAAAGTTTATTAAAACCAGCACTATTCCATATTTAGCCTCGTGGCATGCAAATTTACACAAAGAAAAATTTAGAGTCATTTAATTATTGCCTAGTTCTAGTTGTCTAATTTCCATTCACAATTTTACATATTATATAGGTATATATTGACAAAAATTAAAAATAAACATGAAAATAAAAAAATATAAAATTAAATTATTAAGTATGTCAAATATCTGTGGTCAAATAGAAATATTATTATTAATTAGAGAATTCAATTAAATTATTAGATATGTCATATCAATATATTTATATTATGACGCTTTAATGATTGAGGGAGTTTATTGAACATCCTTGGTGCCATATTTATTACGCTTTTGCGTGTTAATGCAGTTTTACACAAAATATTACATAGTTTAGAGTTTCTAGGGCGAAGATTTGAACTTCTACATAGGGTTCCTCGAAAACTCTGAAATAGTCTCTCAGCCCTAACATGCATTGCAACAAGTCCAAGCTTTAGCAATTTCTGTTGCTTACTTGCTAATTCCACTAAGTTGCTTGCTAAATATACCTCTTGTAAATTGGTCCTCTGAACACTGCTCTAGTATCACGTATCAATGGAGCGCTCGCAATATTTGCGCGAGTGACTCTGGCGCATAGTTACGACATAGCCGATAACATCTGGGTGTTGCAACTACGCTAATCGACTGATCCCTCGCCCGGAACTCGCCTTGTACAACATATAACCAACGGTGTGAATCAGATACAGGCAATTATGGCGAATTAACTTCGTGATGTAGATTGCTGTATGGGAAATAGTTATATTCCAATCACGTGCGGAGATATATCTCTTATTTTTGAAAAAAGAACACGCGAATCGAATCGTATTCACGTACTCAAATAAGCCAAAGTTACTGGCGTAATTTTTGAATTTCGAAAAAAAAATGCTCCCTGAAATTTATATGATAATTTATTCCCGGCTTTGATTAGAATGTTGCTACAATTTATCGTTCTAGACATGTCTGTATAGCTTTAGATTCGTTTGCATTTCAGCAGATATATTAAAATAAAAATACATTTGGCGGTAACGAATGTAGAGAAATAAAGAAGTCGGAGTTAAAGTTATACCTCATAGATTTTTACTAACTACTCTGATATTATAAAAATGGCATTTTCCTTTCGCGGTCTTTATAATTGTGTAGTATTTGTTATGCACGACTTCAAAGTCTTTTGAATAGTACTTTGAAAATTGTACAAGGATTCAACCGAAAAGCTTGGCTTTATCTTGCCAAGAGTACCTCGAAGCAACATTTCGTAGTCTCCTGTTTATTAAATCAAATCAAAATCTTTATTCAACAAAGGTCTTTACAAGTACTTATTGACGTAGTCACTACATAGTATAAAACAAAGTCACTTTCTCTGTCTCTTATATGATAATCGGATGCATATTTACCTAAAGTTAGTTTAAGACAAAGTATGGAAACGGCTTTTTATTGTTTTGTTAAATAAAATTTTTCACCATTTCTGTTTTTTTATTCAATTATTTAATTGATTATTGTTTTAGTCAAACTAGCTCACTACTTTCGTATAACTCTTCATGTAATAAATCGTACATTCATAAATCGCACGGGGAACTGAAACTAAACTTCATATAAATACGTATGCATAGTTGTATAAATGAACCCGGAGTCTCGGTCTTTGGAAAATAAATACCACGTGCTAATTTAGTAATTTTCAAACAATATCACTACGTTAAATTTGCAGTTCCGTATTTTCCCGGGATTATTATTTAACAAAATGTATCTTAAAAAGCCGCTTCCATAATTTGTGAGTCAAAAATTAACTTTAGGTAAATATGCATCCGATTATCCGATCTCTATTTATAACATAGCTCTTTATTACACACCAAAAACAAGAACATAGACAAAAATGTACAACAGGCGGCCTTATTGCTAAACAGCAATCTTTTCTAGATATCCTTGGATTAGGGAAGTACTAAAAGAATATTTAAATAGGGAATGGAGCAATGGACAAAAATAGGCAATAATAATTTTAAGTTAATTTATTAAATTGATAATTAGGAAGAAGGAACGTTCGATGGAGACGGTTCTTTAGCATTATTAAAGTTCTTAAAAGTAGGTAGTGCAAATAGGAGGCTTATATTTCCCACATCCCTGCTAAAGTTTTATTGATTAATGTTCATTTCTCTTTCCCGTAAAAAATACTGAATGTATTTTAATGAGTATCGAGCAATCGTCGAGCATGTATGAGGAATGTTATGAAAGTAGATGAAGCGAAAGAGATATGTAAGGACCGTAGCAAGTGGAAGGACGTAATCTCTGCCTACCCCCGTGGGAAAAAGGCGTGAGTGTATGTATGTATGTATGTATTTTAATGAAACTTTACAATAACATTCAAGGTGTTCGTTATAACTAATAAATTATAACGTTATAAAAATTAAATGATAGCACCTAATATAAAATTATAACTTTTACTGCTACTGTTAAATATCTAGTAATAAATGAAACCAAATACTTGACTTAGCGACATCTAGTGTAGTTGAGAAGAACTGCCAAATCACACCAAATCTAGCGTGGACTGGCAAGATGGCGCTACAACGAACATACACAATTGAACTCTATTTCCATGAATTACGGGTGTCCAAAACTTTATTTGGATAGACTTTATTGAGTTGTCAATAATGAGTAGATTATAATAAGCACATCAGGTTATAACTTATAACATTCAATTTTAATGAATATATTATTTCTCTGCTATATTTTAATTTAAGCACTAGTAATGTGCGAGACTCGATCGCGAGGATTGACGTTCGGAGTTTTATGCGCTCGGTATTGTGCATTTCGTTTGTAAATTGACCAGTTTAATGTTGTAAATATAAAATTTAGATAAGTATTAAAATTAAATAGCATACATATTTGCTTTACTACTACTTTATTTTATAAAGCAAGTGTTATAATTATAGCAGAAAAAATAACATAATATTAAAATGTAGCATAACGTTATGCTACATTATATAACTTAAGCAGATTAACACACCTCTAAATAATATAGCTAATACATCAAAATACCACATACCTAACAATTTATACACAAATATTTTGCAGTTTCAATTTCCTGCTTGATTTTGTTAATGGGCGACATTTAAGGTGATGATGTATTAAGAACTCAGTTCTCATGTTCTGTCAAGGTCAGCTTAAGAAATTAGCATACACCGTGACCGCCCAATCACGGATGCAATACTTACATCGTCTTTGTTGAAGCTGCATCGGCGACCTTTAAGTTCCTCGATGGTATCAGAAGTATTGCCAATCAAGTACAAAATTGTAAGGTCATTCTGAATTGTTACCACCTCTGAAGCCTCCTAAGCGGTATGTATAACAAGAATGCTCAAACTTCCTATTAACAACTCATTCTTTCTTTCCTGTTCTCATTTCGTGCCGCTCTACTACTAAAAAGTTTGACCTTTGAATCAACACACAAAATGCCTTATATACATAAATCTATTTATTTAATGTATAATGTACATAAATAGTTATTTATTGTATTGTATTTGTGTATTGGAATACTATGTTGAAAGTTATTATTTAATCATTTTAATTATTAATAATATAAAATATATGCAGGCATACATGTTTTTTCATTATTCCGTTATACATAGAAGTCCTACTTTGATGTTGTATTTTTTTAATCATAGTTCAATAATGTGTATGCACAATTTAATATTTTTTATGTGCTGTATTGCTCCTGATGATAAATGGTTGCAATTACTTATTATTCATGTGGTTCCTCTGAGGCAGCAAGTTTACAACCCCCACGGAAACTATAGCGTTGTCAACATGTGACATAATATGTAAAGTCACACCCTTCACACCGGATGCTATTTTACAGCAGAAATAGGTAAGACAAAGGTACCTAAACATACATCCCTGGTATAGAACCTCCCTCTGGCAAATAGTCAATAATAGTCATTTGAATAACATGCACATTAGGATAAGCCGTGCCGTGCCTGCGTGGAATTTTACAAAAAAGTTAATTAGTTTAGTAAGCTTTTGTTGATTCTGCATTTTTATTTTAAGTGGAATGCGCGTGGTACCACAGTACTTGCACATTACTTTATCAGGGTTCCGTACCTCCAAAGGTAAAAACGGAGCTTTATAGGATCACTTTGTTGTCCGTCCGTCCGTCCGTCAAGACACTTTTTCTCAGAAACGCGTCGAAATATCAAGATAATATCACCTACTCAGGTCTCGATAAGAAAGTTATGTATATATTTGTATCTGTAATTAATTATAGAATTAATTATACTACTAACTATATTTGATCTATTTCATACTTCCATTTTATCAATTTTGACAACAATGCATAGTAATCTTTTTTTTCCTGAGGAAAATGCATTAAGTTGCATACCCCGGCTGTGGCGAGCCGGCGGTTATGTGGGGCTCTCCTCCCCAGAAGGGGGAGGCCTACCCACTAAAAACATCAGGGATGGCCTTCCTCAGGCATGTAGGGAGCCCCCGGGAACTACGAATGCAAGTGTGTACCATTATTTATAAATATCATGTCCGTTATATGTAAGCCGCGCAAATATTTGTTTTATTTTAATTTAACTTTTTATTCTTAAAGAGAATATATAACTTAATATTCTGCGAATATTTCAAGCCACTATCAATATTGAGTAAAAATATATAAATGGATTTCATATAACAATTCCATACAAGTTACTTATATATTTATGTTGTAGTTATAACAGCAACAGCAAAATACATCGTCTGTTATACATCAACTGACACATAACATGTAACAGGAAATCTTATTCCTTATGTGGGACAAAATTGAGATTTTCTCGCTTCTATTTATAACTTTTCAAATAGAAAATATATTGCAAGCTTTGATTACAATTAAATCTCCGAATTAGGAGATCCGTTTAAAAACTTAAAGTAAAAAGATCTCAATAAGTACCAGCTGTTGTTTTACGTCAGAATATTATATATTGATTATAACTTAATAACAGCAATTTTCTTGCCTTCATAACTATATTATTACTAGAGATCGGATAATCGGATGCATATTTACCTAAAGTTAATTTTTGGCTCACAAATTATGGAAGCGGCTTTTTAAAATACATTTTGTTAAATAAAAATCCCGGGAAAATACGGGACTGCAAATTTAACGTAGTGATATTGTTTGAAAATTACTAAATTAGCACGTGGTATTATTTTCAAAAGACCGAGACTCCGGGTTCATTTATACAACTATGCATACGTATTTACATGAAGTTTAGTTTCAGTTCCCCGTGCGATTTATGAATGTACGATTTCTTACATGAAGAGTGTTATACGAAAGTAGTGAGCTAGTTTGACTAAAACAATAATCAATTAAATAATTGAATAAAAAAACAGAAATGGTGAAAAATGTTATTTAACAAAACAATAAAAAGCCGTTTCCATTCTTTGTCTTAAACTAACTTTAGGTAAATATGCATCCGATTATCCGATCTCTAATTATTACTTAGTTTAATGTCTATTAACGTGTGTGTAAAAATGTCGACACTTTTTCTATCATGGGTATGAAATAACTAAGGAAAACGTTAGTGTGGAACAATCCGAATTCTTTGAAATCTCCATAAGAAATAACTATTTCCTTAATATGCAAGATATTCCACGTAAAGAATTTCAGGCACAAGTAAACTAAAATAATTCTAGAACATTCAACTTTCACTCATAGGAAGTGATTTAAGAGAACGCACTAAATATATTAATAGTTAAAAGAAATGCTTAAATAACACTTAAAGAAACAAACACTCACATTCTAATTGGTGAACAACGGCGATGCGGCCAGTAGGTTCACTTCACTTCACTATTGTGCGTGTGAACGGGTTCCAAGAGTGAATGGTTTAGTTTAAAGGGGTGGGAGTTAGAGTTGACACACGTCATTTTTCAACGAGGACAGTTAAATAAATTCAAGAAATAAATAGTTATTTGTTCAACTAGGGAGGAAAGTTGTTTTTTTCAAGCGAGTGATAATTTTCGCTTCGCGAGGGATTCAAAGGCACGAGATGGAAATAACTTTTCTCTCGCGTGACACATACAACTTTTCACCTTAGCAGTGAGCACATTATCAATCAATACATAGTATAAAACAAAGTCGCTTTCGCTGTATGTCCGTATGTATGCTTAGATCTTTAAAACTACGCAACGGATTTTGACGCGGTTTTTTTTAATAGATAGAGTGATTCTTAAGGAAGGTTTGTATGTATAATAAATGCATAATATAGTAGAGAAACACTGATAAATTTAAAGGTTTCTAATGTGATGTCGTAAATAAGCACGTTTTTTTGCGCTTATATTGCAAACGCTGGCTGAACCCTACGAGATAGACCAAAATAATGTACTACAGTATTGTACAACTTACAAAAATCCACAAAAAAGTCCGCGATGGTAGATGTCTATCTCTTAGGGATAACCCACCATAACCATTTTTTCACTGCACCCGTGCGAAGCCGGGGCGGGTCGCTAGTTAGAGATATAAATGAAACAATATGAATTAAAATGAAACCACATATATTTGCAAAAACTAAGTATCTATTAAAATTAGATTTTTGTTTCCCGGTATTTTTTTAAAGTTACGTTCTGATACTGTATCCGTAGTATTCTGTTGTACCAATAAAGATTTTTAAAACTATAAATTATTTTGAAAAACATATTCTTTATTTTTTTTCTTTACTTTAGTGTATTCATTTCATTTTATATTTTAATTATATATTTAATTACAACGTTACCGAATAATTTTCATTTTAAAGGTTTATTAGTTTCCGAACGACTTATTTTTTGACATTTAATAAATCGAATTTCGAATCACGTGTTTCGTACATAATGATAATTCGCAGCATTCAGTTTTCCCTCACTCAGTGAGGGAAAACGCATTTTCCTCACTCTTTTTAAGCAGGAAACACAGTATGTTTGAGCTGCTAAGGTGAAAAAATTATTTGCCGTTCCAATGTATCGCTTGCATAATATTAACTGCTCGTTTCTTGAGGAAATACAGGATGGAAAATTTCAATTTGGCAGCAAAGAGAGGTACCTTAATCGTTGTAGCTACAAGAAATTGTTCTTAGGAGACTATCCATAATTTTTCAAGTAAATTTAATTCCCACTCACAGATTTTCAAAAAATGTACGGCCACTAAGTCTTCAGAGAGTTCCAACTGAGGGCTCAGTACTAGAAAAGTCACAAATCAAAAAAAACTTTTCCCATACAAATGCAGTCAATTAATTTTGTTTCACTTGGAACTTAACACGTTAAGTGCGAAGCGAGGCCTAAATCACCCCTGATGCAACTTCCCTGTGGTGCGGCAAGCAAAAACGTGAATTTCTCTGTCGTGCGAATGGCATAGCTTTGGTTTGGTCCAGTGTAGGAAAGAGATAAATATATATTTGAGATGCGCTAATGGTTCCGGACTCGGTGGTGTACCTACCTTGGTACCGGATGTCTTAGGCCTCGTGCCGCACTGAATTAATATAATTTTAATGCAGTGCTGAACGAGGCTAAAACGTCCCATATCCCCCCTGACCTCGTACCGCACCCAACGCGAGCTTCCCGCGACCAGTGTTGTGCATCACGTCGATTGGAGAGCACGTCCTTTTACAGCGCCGAACATGTCTAAAGCCCGAGGCAGAATAAATAGGACAGTTTCTTTTCTACTTCTGGTTGCCTTTTTTTTCTAGTCTGTGAACCGCATTAAGATTTATCTTTGATTTCGCGCCAGAAAATGGATTTTAGTCTGTAAAAGGAGGTGAGGTCTAATAGACCGCGTGTCGCCCTAACGTCTGGTCACGGGCCGATTATACCTCGTGCCGCAGGAACGGAAAGTATGCAAAAATTGGTGCCGCAGCTAATGTGTTAAGTAACCTAGATAATTTTCTAAAAAAAAAAATAGTTGAAATATCTTCTATGAAATATCATATTTAAAAAGACGTATAAATAAAGTTTATTATAAAGTAAGTGATTATCTGCTCGTAAATGAACGACGACACGTTTGGCGCAGCGGTCGAGTGATCGGCTACTGAATAACGGGTCGCAGGTTCAATTTCAGATATTTTGTATGACTTACAAGAGTTTGTTCTGGAGACCTATTTTTGAATTACGAATGCGATTTCGAAATCACCGCTGACTAAATAGTCAGCGGTGACTTTGAGGTCACGGATTCCTAAACATCCAATTTTTGAAAGTCGATCGCAGAGCTGCCAACATAGATAAAGTACAAACATAAATGTAAGAGTTCGGTTCCACGCAGAATGTAGCCGCTGCCGGTTATTGCCGGCTTAACCATTATTTTTATTATATATATATAATATATGTGCTACATTCATATATGAATATTGTATATATAGACTGAAAAATCAAACTGAAACACAGATAACATTTCCACAAGTATGACTTGATTACGAGTGGGTGAGGGCACTCGTAATGAAATCACACCTGTGACTAAGGTAGTCACATCAGTGATATTCAAAAATAAGAATTATTGAAAATCGGTGATTATTAGTCACATCGGTGATTTCGAAGTCGCATTCGTAATTCAAAAATACGTCTCCTGGTTCAAATTCTATGTTTGTGACTGCAGCCAAACAGGATAAAAAAATCGAGAGGCGACGTGTTCATGCAATATTTATATTTGTTTATTAATCTGTAAGTTATATTTAGAGATCGGATAATCGGATGCATATTTACCTAAAGTTAGTTTAAGACAAAGTATGGAACTGTCTTTTTATTTTATTTCCATAAATAAAAATCCCGGTAGTTAGTAATATGAGATACTAGACCATACTTACGCCCGGGCACCATTTCTGTTTTTTTATTCAATTATTTAATTGATTATTGTTTTAGTCAAACTAGCTCACTACTTTCGTATAACACTCTTCATGTAATAAATCGTACATTCATAAATCGCACGGGGAACTGAAACTAAACTTCATGTAAATACGTATGCATAGTTGTATAAGTGAACCCGGAGTCTCGGTCTTTTGAAAATAAATACCACGTGCTAATTTAGTAATTTTCAAACAATATCACTACGTTAAATTTGCAGTCCCGTATTTTCCCGGGATTTTTATTTAACAAAATGTATTTTAAAAAGCCGCTTCCATTATTTGTGAGCCAAAAATTAACTTTAGGTAAATATGCATCCGATTATCCGATCTCTAGTTATATTATCTGAACAATTCGGAATTAGGAAGGACGTTAGGTAGGACGCTGCCCCACCCACTTCCGCCCGTGGACCGAGTTGCGAGTAAGTTGACCGTGTAAAAATACATCGCGTTGCGCGTTAGCTAATAATAATAAATAATTAACGTAAATAAAATACATGTGTAAAATAAACACGTGAATAAGCGCAGGTCGACGTAGGCCACTCATATGTAATACAGTACTTTTATTGTGGCTTCATCCCTCCTAACCAAAACGAACCCGCGTCCTACCGCCAATACGTGGGACGACTAGAAGACGTAACGGATCATTACTAGCGAAGCGCCAGGGCTCCAGTCACCGAATCACCTCCCAAAAGGCTGGCACCGACGATTAAAAAGAGAACAATAAAACAAATCAGCACCATATTATATGCGCGAAGTGGAATATTAATAACAACAGCATTATGTCGAGTGCTGGGTCTCAAAATTACATTTCGAGAGAGATTAAAATATCTTGACATTAATTAACACGGCGACAATCTTAGTGAAGATAATGATAGCTAGCATGATTCCACACAAAACTTCGGTTGCTAAATGAAAAACCCGAGTCCCAATTTATTTCTTATATGTGGTCACCCTGGTGGGAATGAATGGTGTGACGTAAAGGTCGCGACTTTGAAGGCTTGTTGCGACAGTAAATTATAAAGCGGGCTCTACACGCGACAGCAAACCGCGGCCCTAAATCATAAATTAACATATTGTCAAGAATATAAATCAGTACTGACCAAATACTTAATTTGAGCTCTATACTCGCAACCTTTCGTAGATATGAATGCGCATGTGATTGACTCAAATGCCGGTTGCACAAACTTCACGTAGTCCGAAATAAATTCATACGCCGCACCCTGCGTGCCCCGTGTAGCATGTAACGCCGACTTACATTACGATCTAGACCTTCCGTCGATCGAATCGAACCATTCGAACACATTAGTTCAAAAAATTATAGCTTACACCCCCAAAGATAGTGTTACATCGGAAACAGCATTCGGGAGCTGTCTGCGGGCCCGGAACTAGTGTCCGGTGGTTGGACGCTCGTTTGACCGTCGCCTTCTGCTTTGCCGACGCTGCAACTAGAATGGAATGATTCTTGCTCAATATAATTGTGACTTCCGTTTTGGCTTTTCCGCCGCGTGCGAGTGCAAATCGTGGCGTGCATCTCATTTTTGATTTCATTCGTTGTTCTGACTTCCACCAGTACTAATCTAATTGCCTCGCTGCCCAGTGACAAGTGTGTTAAGTGAAGTAACTGTGTTGTAAGTTGATTTCGTCGTGAATTTATTGTGGTTTGTGACTAACGATTCTTTGTGAGGTTACTGTAGTTTTGTTATAATAATTACTTTTTATAAGTGTTGATTATGTTTGAAACAACGTTAAGAGCCCGATAAACGTGTCCGTGTATTTTTTTGGATTATTTTTACTTATATATAACTGTGTCTCTAATTACTTCTCGTTTCAATAGCGTCTCAACTAGATCCCGCAGTCGAGGTGTCAAACCTTCCGTTCGTGCTTCTTCCACAAACACGCGGTAAAGCGGAATATAGCCATCTGAGGTTTTTTAGGTTTAAAAATCCATCCTCGAAACGCATGTTTAAAAAAGTTTTCAAATCATATCTTTTTGAAAAACAAAAAATCGGTTTACCTGCTGGGTTTTCATTAGATTATTTTCGAGTATAGTCGATTCGTGTGTGTTTGGTTATAGTGCATTGGAATATTTGCGAGTATGTGTGTGTATATATATGTACATATGTCTGTATGTATATGTATATATTTATAACTTATATATTAGATTTTTGATATTCAAAATGTATTTAATAGTAGTATATCTGTTCAATTTATGACAGCTGCGTAACATGTATCCATATTAGTTGTTTAGTTTTTATTTCATTTTATTCTTTACATTGAGTTATTAATCGTTTGGCAGTTTGATACCTTTTTTTTAGGCCTCAGGGTTACAGCAGAATATCAGTGATTTGCTCGTCTGTATGGGCAAATCGTATGCTGAGCTGTTTACCTATTTGCACCGCTATAACACATATCCATAGTACTAACACAGTGCAAATATAAACAATTCCTTTGTTTTGTACATGATTGTTGCCATTATATATTTTCATGTTTTATTTATTTTTTTTCTTCTGTTTCTGCTTTTAATTTTGTGTTTGTATACTGTGTTTCAACTGTTAATTATGTGCAAATAAAAAAAAGTTATCTATCTATCTATCTAAAAAAACATTTGATTGAAATGGAAGTGGGAATTGCAGTTGCTGCCAAAATACTGGTTCTACGCAATAACACAAAGAACACTAATTCACCATCGTACTGTACCTTACACAAAACTATGAAGCAAGTGTATATGTATGTGTCCATAATCGCCTATCGATCGCGTTTCGGAAACCCTTTGATGCGGCTCGAAAAACCGTCAATGAACGAGGAACGCTGTAAAGCGCGATCGCGATGCCATGAATTTATTTATTTATTTATACTTCATGTAAGTACAATTAAAAAAAGTGTACAAAGGCGGACTTAATGCCCGAGGCATTTTCTGCCAGTCAACCTTCGGGTGATGTAGAGATACAATATGGTAGATGTACCAAAAAGATAGAAAACGAGTCAATTTACAAATATTGATAATAATAGATTTATAATCCTAATACATAAATACAAACATATTATAATACACTAATATATGATAGCCTACATCTTATTTGCAAAAATTTATAGGGAAGATATGCACAGCCTACTTTCTAAATAACCTAAGTTTCAGTACCCAAAACTTTCCTGGAAGAAAAGCTTACGCAACTTATTCTTAAAACTAAGTTTGCTCGGACAGTTTCTCACTTCTTGAGGAAGTGAATTCCATAAAAGAATACATTTGATGAAAAAGGAGAAATGAATTATATTAGAGTGGTGGGAAGGACATTTTAGAAGGCCATTTGAGGCCATTTATCTATCGTCGAGTGGTTGGTATACCGGTTTTAAGGTGTCGCTATCTCCAAGGTCCTGGGTTCGAGTATCGGTGGGGCAGATATTTGCGTGATGAATGCGAGCATTTGTACCTTAGTCATGGTTGTTATAATATATTTCTACCAAATTTGTTTATATATGTATAATACATGTATGACTATCCGTTGCCCTTGATCCCATAACACAAGCCTCACAGAGCTTACTTTGAGCTTAGCTAATTGGTGTAAGTGTAAGAATTATTTATTTTTATTATTGTCTATAGTCGCGGTTCGCGGTTTTCGCGAGCTTTCGCGGCGCAAGTGTAACCCCGGCTTAAAATTCGATGCGGGCGCCGACAATAGTCTTTTAATTCTAGCATTTGCTATGTACACACAATAATACGTCACACTTTATTTACAATTATTGGTGTACAACAGAGGACTTAATGCCTGACGTGTTTTCTGTCAGTTAACCTTCGGGTGATTCAAAGATGCAATGTACCAAAAAGGTTTATAGAAAATGTACCAATACAATCGTATAATAAATGTATAATCCTGATACAGAAATAAAAATATATATAACACACTAAAATATAATTGCCTAAATATCATCAAGTACTCTATTGTAGCAGGTGTTATTTTGCGAAGTCCATTGTATTACAAAGGATATTGATTACGTTTGCTGATTCCGCGCAGTTGATGATGACTTGTCCAACAAGCAGACAAAATACTTTTTGTTGCCCGAAAATATTTAGTTTAGAATAGTTGCCCGCTCGGTGTCTCACGAGCGACTCGTGAGACACCAAGCGGGCAACATATCCTGAAGATGTCTCGCTGAGAGACGAAACACGTGTCGACCTTGTCTGCTTGTTGGACAAGTCATCATCAACTGCGCGGAATCAGCAAACGTAATCAATATCCTTTGTAATAAATATCATCAGCGAGACTCCAGGCCCATCGAATCATTCGATCCTTAGACCATAGACCAGTGGGCGTACTCTTAAAAACGATATTTGATATATCGTTTAAAGCACTGCACCGAATACCTGCAAATTCTGGAATGAGCTCCCAGCTGCGATGTTTCCTGAGCGCTACGATATGTCTAACTTCAAACGAGGCTTAAAAAGAGTATTTCTCTCCAGGTAGGCAGCGGCTCAGCTGTGCCCCTGGCACTGCAGATGTCCATGAGCGATGGTTACCACTTACCATCAGGTGGGCCATTTGCTCGTCTGCCACCGTATGGAATAAAAAAAAAGTGAACGCAATTTATTTATAAGTAATTTTCAGTGATCGACTGTAGTGATTCTAATAATTAAAGAATACACCAATTTACAAGTTGTGTCAAAAATGTAAAATGTCAGAAATGTCAAAAATTCACTTCTACTAGTTAATTGACCTAAACACCAATATGTACTGGAGTGCGTTTGTTAATGATACTCTTGTAATTAAAGTTAATCAAAAAGCAACACTTAAGTTAATAAGTTCGCTCATGCTATCTGTTATTACCGTCACAATTATTTTGCCAAGATAAATGGTGTAATTTACATTGTATCTCCTATAAAATCCATTTATTGTGTCAATTGTTGACAAGATAAATGACACAATCATTTTTTGCATAATGAGGTAAGATAATAAACAAAATCAACATATTTTGTTATTACATTTTTTCTGTGTGAAACGGAACATTGCCATATTTTTATTATGTTGGTATTGCCGGTTGCGAACAATTTAAAAATTGAGAAAAATAAATCCACATAACCTAAGTCTTATACTAGATTAAGATGGCGATATGAATGCGACTACAAACGAATGATTCAAATCAAGGTGAAACAAAGAAAGTTGCGAAAAATGATGATCTACTGGGAAAAGTAAATAGTTTCTTACATTTTGTAATGCTGATGGTAATAATGTACTTTGAGTCGGATAAAGAAAATTTTATTTTAAGTCGGTTCATTAGTTTTGGCGTGAAAATACGACTGACAGACTTATTTTCGCAATTATAACGTTAGTAAGGGTTTTTATATACTACAGTGGGATCCACATATTGAAACTTTGGCAATCAAACTTAGTTCAGCGGCGTACGCAGTAAAAAAGATTAGACTTTTAACTAATGTTGAAACGGCAAGAATTGTTTATTTCAGCTACTTTCATAGTGTTATGTCCTATGGACTGCTGCTATGGGGATCAGCGACTAACATTGAGAGTATTTTCCTTTTACAAAAAAGAGCGATTCGTACTATTTACTGTTTACGGGCTAGAGAATCCCTAAAAGAATTGTTCAAAGAAATTAATATTTTAACTTTAGCTAGTCAATATATATATGATAATTTAGTTTTTGTATATAGAAACTATAATATATTCAATAAAAACAGTGATCTACATAATGTGAATACTAGAAACAAAAATAAACTTGCCGTTCCAATGTTCAGACTCCATAAAACTAGCTATTCGTTCTTGGGGAAATGTATATCTATGTTTAACAAACTTCCGCAAGGTGTCATTGATTTGCCTTTATATAAATTTAAAATCCATATCAAAAAGACACTCATGAGTAAAGGTTATTATAAAGTAAGTGATTATCTAAATGATCACACTATTTGGGAATAGGGACACTGTTCATAGAGCCATGTTTGGTAACTACATTATTTATAATATTGTATTATTTTTATATGTGTATGTAAACATACATACGACTTTAAATACAAAAGTATATATTAAACCATACATATTTCTATTATAATAATATATTATAATATACTATATAATAATAATAAACGTTTATTTGTACCGTTATAGAAAAATGTTGTTTGATGTTATTTACATAGTTTACATTCACATTCTCATGTAACTTATCACACTAAGTACAATCAAAAGTTTTAAGTTCAATGGGCCCCTAATTAAGCTTCAGCTTGTATCTAGGGGACCTGAGCAGTGAGTTACCTTTAATGTGCTGATCACTACAAGACGAAACATTACTATTTTACAATAAAGTTGGATTCAGGTGGTACTTAATTAAGATACAGATACAGAACAGATGCTCAACCTATATCAAGCCCAAGTTCGATCCTGCATGGAGTACTGCTGCCATCTTTGGGACGGTTCTGCCCGCTATCAGTTGGCTGCCTTGGACTCAGTAGAAAGGCGAGCTAGAAAACTTATCGACGACGAAATACTTATAAACTCACGTCTTCAGAGTCTAGAACACCGTCGAAGAGTTGCTTGCCTTTCGGTTTTCTATAGGTTGCATTTCGGAGAGTGTGCGTTGGAATTACATGAATTAATTCCACCCGCTCCTTTCCACCACCAGTCAACCAGACGTAGGCTTAACTACCATCCTTACGTGGTGGACTATCCTCGCACACGTACAAAACGGTTCCAGTCTTCGTTTTTAATACGAACAGCTAAGATGTGGAACTCTTTGCCGACGTCTGTGTTCCCGGAACAATATAATCTTACGGTCTTCAAGTCACGAGTGAATAGGCATTTGCTAGGTAAGCGTGTTCCATCCTAGTCCTCATCGTCACTTACCATCAGGTGAGATTGTGGACAAACGCAAACCTATTTTAAATAATAAAAAAAAATACATAAATTATAATAACATGAGATAAAGTTAAAATTCTCTGAACCTCAGAAATAACAATACCTAGATCGATTAATTAATCACTCGAACACACACGAAGGTCATTATAACTCCCAGTCCCATCAAAGCGCCCAGAGTGCTACCAATATTAATGTTCTAAGGGTAATTGAGAAGTCAAACCCAGAATAGTCGCTAGATTTGGAACAGTGGAAACTAGGAACAAGGTAGTGGAGGAGTCCCCTTTAGAACAAGTGCATCAAATTGAGTGTTAACAGATACTAGATTCCAGAGCACTATATGTGCTATTTTGAGTATAGTATATTATTTATATATAAGTAAGGATTGAACTAGTCAAACGTCATTATGTATATCTAAGCTCATCATTATATAATAAAATTAATCACAAATTACATATCTATAAATTGTCCCTCAATGATTGAAAACGTGTACTGAAGAAATGGCTACACGATCTGGTTTATGGTGATGTTGAGTCTCTTATTAAATAAATAAATTAAACATATAATGCATACACACACACAACACGTAATAAACTTAAAATATATTAGTTTATATAGTTTTCTTGCTAAGAGGTTGTTCGAGGTGGGCGTTAATAACTGCAACACAGTCTTCGACTAAAGTAGTTATTGTCGATTTTTATACGAGTTTGTAAACTTTATAATTATTAAATAAATCCTTACTAATGTTATAAATCGGAAAATGAGTTTGTTTGTTTGTTCCACTTTCACGCCGTAACTATTGAATCGATTGCTTTGAAATTTTGCAGACGTAAAGATAAAAGTCCGGAATTCAAATTCAAAATCATTTATTCAGTCTGGGCTGTTACAAGCACTTATGAATGTCGAAAAGCAACGCCATCGGTTCGCAAATCTACGGCGGCAGACCTTGTACTGAGAAGAACCGGCAAGAAACTCAGCAAGGGCTGTTTTTTTTCCCTGTATTAAATAGATACAGAGTCGTCAATTTGGAAAATGACTTCAATATTGATAATTCCTGAAGTCACTTTCCATTACATAATATAATTAATAAAAATATAATTTGAAAACATGCCTATAATAATAAATATTACGAATAAAAATAAAAATAAAACTAAGAATAAATAATAGGCTACTTTTTATCCCGGAAAAATTGTCAGATCCCACGGGATGCGCAATAAAGGCTTCGCTCAAAAACTACTGCACAGATTTTCATGCGGTTTTCATCAATAGACAGAGTGATTCTTGAGCTGATAGTCCCACGGGAAGCGCGATAAAACCTTTGCGCCATAAACCGTCTTCCGCGCATATGTAGCCGTGGGCAAAAGCTGTAGACCGAATCCCGAAATCCACGCGGGCGAAGCCGCGAGCAGAAAGCTAGTAAATTATAAAGGCCAAAATGTGTATGGATTTATGTTTTTTTTTGCTAAAGTTGACAAACAAGCAGGCTGCCCACCTGATGGTAAGTGGTAACAGTCGCCTATAGTACATGTGGTTCCCACGAGATTCGCAGCAAATCTGCAAACCTCATAAGAACCACAGTGTACGTTGCCAACTTGTGACATAAGATGTAAAGTCACAGTACCCAGTAATTTCACTGCCTATCTTACCCTTCACGCCGGAACACAGCAAAGCGAACCCTGCTGTTTGGCGGCGGAAATAGGTAAGACGGAGGTACCCATGCAGACGACCCTGGTACAGAGTCTACCTCCTAGAGTTTGTTACTCTGTCACGTAAAAACTACTGCCTATACTTGACTACGCTGATGCTTGTTATCTTGACCTTACAGAGGAGCTCCTTGACAAACTCGAACGACTGCAGAACTTGTGTTTAAGCTTCATTTTTGGATTGCGTAAGTATGATCATGTCTCTAAATTTCGTTCCCAACTAAAATGGCTTCCTATCATACTCCGCAGAAACTCGCGCATCCTCTTTCTCCTTTTTAACATTCTTTATAACCCAATTTATCCTACCTTTTTTTTTTTTTTTTTTTTTTTTTTTTTTGTTCCGCTGAGGAAAATGCATTGAATTGCATACCCCGGCTGCGGAGAGCCGGTGGTTATGTGGGGCTCTCCTCCCCAGAAGGGGGAGGCCTACCCACTAAAAACCTCAGGGATGGCCTTCCTCAGGTATGTAGGGAGCCCCCGGGAACATCAAGCTACTTCCGGGAATTGTAATAGATCTACTGTTATTTACCTTCGCTCTCGTTTTGAGTTTGCTCATTATACTGATGTTGTTTGCAGATCTCATCTTCGTACTCTTCTTAAACTTCCCTCTGATGTTTTCCGCACTAATTTCTTCCTTAACTCTTTTTCTGTTCATGCAGTTAAATTATGGAATGCACTTCCGCCTTCATTGCGAGACATTCGTTCTTTCTTGCTTTTCAAGAAGAAAGTAAAAGAGCACTATCTTTCCTTAACGTGATTATCTATCCTCTCAGTAATTTTGCTTTATTATATTAAACTTAATCTAAGTTTGTATATATCCATGTACATATGTTTATATATGTATGTATTTATTAGCGTATATATGTATAAGTATGTATGTATGTAGTTATACAACTATTATATATATTTGTACACGCGACATCCACGTTTCTCAGTATTTTTTTTTTCCTATCACAGGTGGGTTGGAAGAAATTTCATTAGAAATAAGCCACACCTATTGTACTGTCTATAATTTTGTATTTTAAATAAATAAACTACAAAATAGATTTTAATGAAATTTTACAGTGATATAATATATAGATCTCAGATCAGAATAGGCTACAATTTATAAAAATAAACGTCTCGCGCAATCGAAGTCGCGGGCACCAGGTAGTATCTAATATTAATTACATTAATTGTAGTCTTGGAATATTAATAACTTTTTGTTTGTACTTTTCCGTTGATTCTAAATAATTTAACCTTACTAGTCAATCAACTATGAAATTAAATTTGTATTGTAAGACCAGTTGATCTCCGGACGTAGGTAACTCAATTTATGATGAAGAATCATACATACACGTGTTTCGCTCAGTGGCAACTCAAGCTTACTGTTGCGTTAAGTTTTCTTTAGGGCGGACGTGACTTGGCTGTAGTGTGGTGTTAAAAAGTGCTTATAATTGTATTATTTTACTGGTAAAATATATAACAGCGAATCTACTGAAAGGTATGTAATTTTTTAGTTTATAATTTGTAAAATATATTTTCGTATTTCAGTACCAGAATACACTTAAACGTGTAAAATTGTCTGTTACAATTAAAAAAAACATGTATTGTTTTTCCGTGCTCTATAAAAGCAAATTGCTTCCGCTAATGCTGTTATTCTTAATTTGTATAATAAAATTAAGTTACAATTTATTCTGTCTTGACACTTTTGAAACTTAAAGAGCGTCAAGCTGAAACTAAAACTGTTTATTGCACTGTTATGAACACATATACACGCTCCTATATATATATATATATATATATATATATATATATATATATATATATATATCCCAACTAATATTATAAATGCGAAAGTGTGTTTGTTTGTTTATTTGTTTGTTTGTTTGTTTGTTTGTTACCTCTTCACGCTTAAACTACTGGACCGATTTCAAAAATTCTTTCACCTTTGGAAAGCTACATTCTCCCCGAGTAACATAGGCTACTTTTTATCCCGGAAAAATCGACAGATCCCACGGGATGCGCAATAAAGGCTTCGCTCAAAAACTACTGCACAGATTTTTATGCGGTTTTCATCAATAGATAGAGTGATTCTTGAGGAGTTTTGCGGCATTTTTTATCTCGGAAAAAACGGATAGTCCCACGGAAGCGCGATAAAATCTTCGCACCATAAACCGACTTCCGCGTATATGTAGCCGTGGGCAAAAGCTATGACCCTTAACCCTCTATACACCCAATCCCGAAATCCACGCGGGCGAAGCCGCGGGCAGAAAGCTAGTATATATATAATCGTATTTCTGTATATACATATATACTATAAATATAACTATACTAACGATAATACAAACTTAAATTGGTAACGTAAAAACCGCCACACCCTTAATGAACTCCAACAAGACAGATCAATCAAAAGGGAGATTGATCGACCCGTCTCTCATAAATTCGCCAATGGTCTAACAGCATTTCACCAGGAAAATCATCATTCTCCAGTTATGTTGTAGGTTTTGTATAACTTAGATTACACGTAACTTAACTGCTGGTGCTGCGTCTGCGCAGGACAATCATCGACATTTTTTGGACAATTCACACTAAAATTATAAAACGGAAAGTGAGTTTGTTTGTTTGTTCACGTTCATAATATTAATGCCGATATCGATTGAAATTATTCATTGCATAAATTAATTATTATACAATAATGTTTTAAAATAAACCATGACCTTCCTTATGCCAACTAATAGATATTGTACCGCGTCTACAAAATACCATTAACCAGTTTTTCTAGTCGTGTCTTAAATAAGCTGTCTCTATTTTACAATATGGTCCGATTACTTTAACGAATTCACTTAATTGATTTGTCAGAAATACTTCTGTTGTATTTCATATTCTCTTATAATTGTTATTATCAGTTATTAAAAAAATACACAATTCCGTAATTAACATAAATCGAAATGCAATAGTCCACAAACTTTTTGACCACTAATGACAATAGTTTCTATGCATCTAACTGGGTATAGTTTTAGCTGAGTTTGTTGAAAAGTTTTTTCTTCAAAAAAAGCTTTTGTCCCAGTCACTCTCCTTGCAGGGATATGAAACCAACATATCGTATTATCCAATAGTCAGAATGTGCCGTATATAAAACAGTTTGAGTCACAGTTTTACAAAATTTGGTGTATGTGATAAATTGAGTAGATACAAAATGCTATTGTCGAATATCACAAAGAGAAAAAGTGTGTTCAGCTCATCATCATTCCATCATGGAAAAGTCCGCCATATTGGATTAAGAGTGACGTCACATTATTTATCGAGGTGTTCTTTGCAAGCCCTTTGATTTGATACCCATATTGTAGGGGTGCATTATAAATAATTGATCCGCCATCTTGATAATGCCGCCATGTTGGATTTAGAATGACGTCACACACATAATCAACCATTGCATTGTCGACTTACACGTGCATGCAAAATTTCAGCTCAATCGGAGACCGGGAAGTGGGTCAAATTAAGATTCCAAGATTTTCTTACATAATTACAAGTGAAGCTAATATAAAAGCTTGTAAAAATAACTAAACAATCTATTCCCTTCGATTTCCAGCTTCAAGCAAAATTCTAATTTAACTGCATTTTTCCCCTAAGCGTTGAACTATGTCTCATTTAGCATAATTATACAGGTTTATGCTACGCCATGCCCTTGTGGAAGCGCGACGTAAGCAGTAGTTATTGCAAATTACCATTTGCGATGGCTGTTGATGCCATGGGTCATGGTTCAATGCCATGGTGAACAAAACTTAGCATAGCTTTCTTAATTTATTAAGGAACAGTAAACAGCTACAAAATACAAATAAATACAAATCATCATAGCTTTTGCCCACGGCTACATATGCGCGGAAGTCGGTTTATGGCGCGAAGGTTTTATAGCGCTTCCCGTTGGATTATCCGTTTTTCCGAAACTACCGCAAAATCTTGTTCATGAATCGCTCTATCTGTTGATGAAAACCGCATGAAAACTGTGCAGTAGTTTTTGAGCGAAGCCTTTATTGCGCATCCGATCTGTCGATTTTTTCGGGATAAAAGTAGCCTATTACTTAATCCGGACTTTTATCTTTACGTCTGCAAAATTTCAAAGCAATTGGTTCAGTAGTTACGGCGTGAAAGCGGAACAAACAAACAAACAAACTCACTTTCCGAATTATAAAATTAGTAAGGATATGCCAAGCTAATGTAAGCTACTCGAAATACTATATCGCGGGCACTTAGTGTGTAGTAATGTTTGGATTCAATTTTAATGGTATGGTAAAGTGATCTTGTTTAAATTCTTAAAAGAAATTTGGTTCAGACTACTTATCTGATGCCAGCTCCTAATTGACGACTCTGTAAAAACCCGGCCAAGTGCGTGTCGGACTCACGCACAAAGGTTGGCACCATTGATTTATGAAATTAAAGGAAGCGGTTTACGATTTACGAGGTATTAAAAAAAACTACTTACTAGATCTCATTCAAAACAATTTTCGTTGGTAGTTTTTACAGTAATGTAAATCATATGTTTCTTTTAGATTTTTCATTTTCTTATTATAGAAGTTAGAGGGGGGGGACCAACTTCTTTCCACTTTGGAAGCGTCTGTCACGCAAACTATTCGGTTTAGAAAAAAAATCCATAGTATGTGTTTGATGAAAAAATATTTTAGAGTTTCAGTTCTAAGTAAGGGAAGCCCCCAATATTTATTATTATTTTTTTTTATTTTTGTACCAAAATCTTAATGCGGTTCACAGAATACATCTACCTACCAAGTTTCAACAGTACAACTCTTATAGTTTCGGAAAAAATGGCTGCGACATACGGAGGGACAGACGGACAGACAGACATGACGAATCGATAAGGGTTCCGTTTTTTACCATTTGGCTACGGAACCCTAAAAAACAGGGAGAGAAAAATAGCTCTTGCTGGTTTTCTTGCTGGTTCATTCCAGTTGAAGATTTTTCCCGTAGACTTGTGCACTAATGGCGTAGCATATTTGACGTGATATAAAATTCTTATTTTAAGAATAATATTTTAATTTATATTTTGAAATCATGTTATAGATAATTGTAATATATCTTCACTACGTGTGAACGGTTTATTTTTTTTAATGTTCTTTTTTCTATTACGTCTTAAATTCTCTTTCTAAATTATTGAATGAACTGCCAGCTAATTCGAGATTGCAAATCCATTGATTCTTTTAAACGCAATCTGACGGAACTCTACCTATTTGGTTTGTCGTAGACTAGCTTTTGCACATCATATCAATTTAATATCATATCTATTGCAATGTACATAAATATAACGCTTCTTTTATTTATATTAATAAATTAATTTATTTAAATATTATTGTAATCTGTCACACTAATCGTAATTTTTATATAAGAGAAGATAGAGGCAAGTCTGCTTTTAAAATTACTTTATCTATTATATACTTATTGATATATATTTAATTTATTATTTTAAAACTGTATGACACATTCCTAATGTAGGCATGTTTTCAAATTATATTTTTATTAGTTGCGTTTCCTATATTGTGTAATGGAAAGTGACTTCATGAATTATCCATAATGAAGTCATTTATCAAATTGACGACTCTGTATCTATTTAATACAGGGAGAAAACCACCACAAACTGCCTCTGTGTTCTCGTAGTGCACCGCAGAGCGTTTTGCACTTTAATTCCGACAGGGACTTGGAGTTGTTTAGTGTGTTCCAAGAAACACCTAGAAACTCTAGGTGTTGTGTCAGAATGAGAACAGATTTCTGAAAATTCATAGTCCAACCCAGGAGTTGAAGTAAACTGATTGTAGTACTGACTTGTTGTTTCAACTGCTCGTAAGACTTTCTCGCTCGTTTGCCAGTAGGAAATCGTCCAAGTACACCACACAGCGAATCTTGAGGTTTCTGAGGTGTTCTATCCAATTGGCGACTGAAGCGAAAATTCCTGGTGCCGCAGATAGGCCAAAGGTAGACATGTCATCTGGTAAAGTTTGCCGTTGTAACTCGCCCTCAGAAATCTGCAATGCTGTTGGGCTATTGGCAGATGAAAGTAAGCTTGGCTTAAATCCATTTTTACCATCCAATCGTTGGCCTAAAGAAAAGAAGGTACTCGAAAACGGCTGAAGAGTCGAAAGTCCCTGGTACGTACAAATTTGTTTAGTCTTTTCAAATTGAAAATTGTACGGAAGGATCCGTCCGGCTTCGGAATTAGAAAAAATGTTGATAGGTAGCTGGGTGTTATATCTGCTTCCTGGAGAACCTGATTTTTGATCATCTGATTTATCTCTTGAGTTATTTGAAATGATCGTTTTGTCGCGAAATTGGATATAACCGGGTCGCTCGGGTATACTAGAGGTGGTTTTAAAATAAATTGGATGGGAATACCCTCTAAAATATTCTTTGGGCATATTTCTTTGGGTGCACCCAGCTGTTGCCACGTAAGTCGATATTGCGAAAGACATCCGCCTTGAAAGGTCGCTAAGTCATAAGCGACTGTTCTATACTTTGGTGGAGAACGGAAGCGGGTCGGCTTGTCCTTGGTTTGCTTGGGTTTCTGACGACCACATTTGTTTTTGTTTTTATTAGATTGGTTGGGCTTACCTTTTCTCTGAGAGCCACGAGATCGAAATGTCTTTTCTTTTGTTTGGTTGTATGCTGGTACCATCCCTCTGTGACCACCACTAGAGCTGGGATCACCTTGATTATCTTCAGGATATGAGTTGAGAATCGATGATCCCTTCGAAGAGCTTTGCCTGAAAACTAATTTATCGGCCCCCCCTATTTTCTGTATGTAACTGCATAGTGAGCTGCTATCAAATAAATCCTCTGTACTCGGAGGTATTTTTTCTAAACCAGCACTTATATATTCGTCAGGGAAATTTTTTAAGCAAGGAATCTCTACGTAAACGAATAAAGTCTGATCTTCGGCCGCACACTATTTGCAAAAGATCATCACAAACCTTCGTAAAATTTGAGTTTTTATCAAACAACTGTTCAACTTTTTTAAAAAGGGATGACGGCGTTATTTCGGTTTCCTTATCACCCGACCAGTTAATTAAGTCTTGCAAATTTTTACGTAATTCTTCTTTTTGAATAAGCAGAGCATTAGTCATCGTCGCAAAAGAACGTTCCAACAGGTATAAACGATAATTTTCATTATTAGGAGACTCAAATCTTTTTATTTCTTCGTTAATGTTAAGCTCAACGAAACCAGGAGTAGACAAATATTTCTTTTGTGCCTCTGCAAATCGTTTTGAAAGCCACTCGCCCGTATTAAACGTTGAAGTTCTCCTAACGCCTTTAATCGTTTGTCATTTGATATAGGATATAAAGGATCTTTTACAACTACAGTGCTATTTGGTATATTAAGCAGAGCCTTCTCTGTACACGTGCCCGGTGGTGGTTGCAAAATTAACCCGTCGGTATTTTTTACTTCTGACATAACAGCCGAAGAAGGCTTACTTTTATCACTAACGTTATGGTGATTTACTTGCGATTGTCTAATAAGGGATGTTAAAAAATTTACTTGTTGAAACAAAAATTCTAATTTCAAATCACTTACATGACGTGCCCGCTTTTTGGGGGGCAACCCCGATTTAACAGACCCACCGCTTTCCTCATCGCTAGAATTTGACGATTCCGCCGACGTATTGCTTTCACTTAATCTTTTTTTTATTCGGTGAATTTACTTAAACTCACGGAGACTGGTACATATGGGATGCTTGGTTCATGATATTTTAATGAACCAACAACCCGAATATTTGTATGCTAAACTCGGCCTTCCTGCAAAATATGGGTATTCGAGAAGACCAACTAGGTTTCTACTGTCATATCAGCAGCATAAGACTGCGGCGTTTAGGGGAAGTTTTCGCTATCAGGCAACCAAATGTTGGAACAACATCCCACCTCCCATACGGCAAATAAAGTGTAAATCCACGTTTTAAAAAAAAATAAAAAAACATGTGTTACAAAAACAAAGAACTGGTTTGCCTGATAGATATGCTGACTCTCCATTTGTATGCTGATGGCTAATTGGGAAATATGTATCTGTATGTGTATATATATGTATATGTATGTATGTGTGTATATATATATTAATATTATCTGTCTACATTCGCGTATTGCGCTTTATTTATTAATGTAATATGTATGCTTAGGTTTGTCTGTTTCTTTCTGTGTGTCTGCTGTCTGGTTTACTTACCCTCTCAAAGGGTTTCGGCAGAATATCAGCGCTTCACGCTATGTGAAGCACAACGCTGAGCCGAGACCTGTTTGCTACTAGGGCACAATGTTACCTACGGATTTTTAATAATATTAGGTGTATATTTTGTGTCAAGGTTGCAAATAAAGTTATGTCTATGTCTATGTCTTTATCGTTTTCCATCGCGACAAAGACGGCAAATTACTTTATAAGGAACTTTTGTAGTATTCTACAACGGAATCTTCCATTGATATTACACGTTCGAATACAACGAAAAACGACGCTATAATGACGAAATAAAAGATTGCAAGCAGGGCGTCTATACGCCAGAAGTAGCAAACGTTAGAGCGGATATAGGTGGCGCCCCTAGCGGAAGAGAGGGAGACGTTAGACGGAAACGCACGAAAAACGCAAGGCTAAACTCAATATGGATTCCGGATATCGAAGACGGAACAATAATAAATGATTTTGAATTTTGTTTTTCGTATTAAGATATATGTGACTTATCTATTCAATTCAATTACGTTTTTAATGATTATTTCTTAACAATTAGACATGCTAGCTATTATAGCGGCTATAACTTTATAATGTAGTTAAAAAATAAATATAAATATTTGTTAAACTCACACCAATTAGTCTACCCCAAAGTAAGCTCTATATAAAGGCTTGTGTTATGAGATCTAGGGTAACGGATAGAGAGAGAGATATATATATATATATATATATATATATATATATATATATATATATATATATATATATAATACATATTTTTTTTTATAGAAATGTATATTAACAAACAAATACTTGCATTCATCACACAATCATCTGCCCCAACTGGGACTCGAACCCGGGAGCGGGAGAGTTAAGGGTGATGATACACTTGGTCTGATTTTTAATTAAATGGAACAGGTTATTAGAAAATGTAATTATAAAATATAATATATATTCCGGACGCCGCTAGTTTTTTCTTAACTTAGCTTGTATTAAAATGACTTGCTTAATATAAACACGAATTTGTATCGTGTTTACCTTGAGTAGGAACGATGTGATATATAATTTCAAATACTTATCTTTTTAAGCACGAATAACAGTTTTATATATGAAGTATAGTTACTTCATATATAAAAAGTATTATTCGTGCATGCCCGTGATTTCGTCTTCATATTTTGGATAATTCACATAATATCTTTATATACTGTAGCCTATATGTTATTCTGATATATAAGCTAGATTATTGTAAAGTTGTATTAAAAACAATTTAGTAGTGTTTGAATAGTAACAAACATTCATCCATACATACAAATTTTGGCATTTATAATATTAGTAGAGTTATCTTGCCGTCTCATACGTAATTATAAGTACTCGTAGTGCTGGTTGAAGAAGTTTGTAGAGGAATCCTTTAGTGGAAGAATTAAAACAATTGTGTTGTTCGAAATTACGAGTAATCTCAAAGGTGATAAAAAACTCTACAGAAATTAGTCTTTTTTACATTTTTATAAATAAAAAATAACGAATTTTACTATAATAAATCCCTGAAACGCTTATAATTAGAGATCGGATAATCGGATGCATATTTACCTAAAGTTAATTTTTGGCTCAAAAATTATGGAAGCTGCTTTTTAAAATACATTTTGTTAAATAAAAATCCCGGGAAAATACGGGACGTTTTTTTTTTTTTTGTACGTAGTGATATTGTTTGAAAATTACTAAATTAGCACGTGGTATTTATTTTCAAAAGACCGAGACTCCGGGTTCATTTATACAACTATGCATACGTATTTATATGAAGTTTAGTTTCAGTTCCCCGTGCGATTTATGAATGTACGATTTATTACATGAAGTGTGTTATACGAAAGTAGTGAGCTAGTTTGACTAAAACAATAATCAATTAAATAATTGAGCCGTTTCCATAAGTTTCCATACTTTGTCTTAAACTAACTTTAGGTAAATATGCATCCGATTATCCGATCTCTACTTATAATAAATACAATAATAATTTAAATTGTAATTTAATTATGTTAAATTTATTACTATCTTGTTTTTAGTTTAGTTCACCAGACAAGGTTCGTTGATTAAGCTCTTCCAGATACAGTACTCGTAGCACATACTTTAGTTGCAATATAAAAAAAACTGGCTTCGTTTCTTCTTTTAACTTTCTAATAATATAAGGCAAGGGTTTAATAATCTATTGCACTTATAGTTTTCTTTTTATTATAATTACTGTAAACTTTATTAATATTGTGTCTTTTATATTTAACCCCGTTTAATCCTGACCCGAACACTGACTGCCACAGATTAATATGTTGCAGCTTATGCTGAGATCGAGTCCTAATTGGCCTTTTGTAAATTTATTGTATCTATATATGGTTTCTTTTTTAAATTTTATTCTACTCTACTCGACTCTACTACTCGTATACTCTACACAACGCCACTACACACCACTCTTTTGTTCTTTACTCTATTATCTCCTATGTTTGCTCTACCTGACAGGACAATGTACATATCTATACTAATATTATAAAGAGGAAAGATTTGTTTGTTTGTAATGAATAGGCTCCGAAACTACTGGATAGATTTCAAAAATTCTTTCACCTTTGGAAAGCTACATTATCCCCGAGTGACATAGGCTACTTTTTATCCCGGAAAAATCGACAGGTCCCACGGGATGCGCAATAAAGGCTTCGCTCAAAAACTACTGCACAGATTTTCATGCGGTTTTCATCAATAGATAGAGTGATTCTTGAGCAAGGTATTGCGGTATTTTTTATCTTGGAAAAACGGATAGACCCACGGGAAGCGCGATAAAACTTCGCGCCGTAAATCGACTTCCGCGCATATGTAGCCGTGGGCAAAAGCTATGACCCTTAACCCTCTATAGACCCAATCCCGAATTCCACGCAGGCGAAGCCGCGGGCAGAAAGCTAGTTTAGTATGAAGTATTGAGAACAATATTACCTATTTTGATTCACAGACTCAACAATGATACATCCAGGGAAAGTGGACCAATTTCCATTAGAGCAGGAATACAAGAAGAAACATTCCATCACGGCTGCAGACATACGTAAACTGAGGGATTGGGTGGAGACACAGCCCCATTTGCCCGCAGACAGCATAACAGGTGATGTCAACAGTCTGACACTCATTCAATTACATAGGACACAATCTTCTAACACAACTTATCCAGAAGACAGATATACCAGGGTCTTCTGCTTAGGTAACTCCGTCTTAGGTACTCTCTTTTCTGTCCCAAATCAGGGAAACGGCAACGAAATTACTGGGTAGTGCAACTTTAGATCTTATGCCAAATGTCCTGTGTGATTAAAATCAATTGTGTAAAATACTTTTATGAGATCAATCCTTAACAGTTTAATTAAATGATAACAATGCTTTGGTTTAATTTTATTAAGTCAATAGTTACGTTGCCAATTTTTTTACTATAGCAAATATAATACTAGCGACCCGCCCCGGTTTCGCACGGGTGCATATACCACTGCTGACTTTTTTGTTGAACTTTTTAAGGTGGACAATACTGTAGTACATTGCCCCAAATCAGAATCCCTAAAAGAATTGTTCAAAGAAATTAATATTTTAACTTTAGCTAGTCAATATATATATGATAATTTAGTTTTTGTATATAGAAACTATAATAAATTCAATAAAAACAGTGATCTACATAATGTGAATAGTAGAAACAAAAATAAACTTGCCGTTCCAATGTTCAGACTCCATAAAACTAGCTATTCGTTCTTGGGGAAATGTATATCTATGTTTAACAAGCTTCCGCAAAGTGTCATTGATTTGCCTTTATATAAATTTAAAATCCACATCAAAAAGACACTCATGAGTAAAGGTTATTATAAAGTAAGTGACTATCTAAATGATCACACTATTTGCGAATAGGGACACTATTCATAGAACCATGTTTGGTAACAACATTATTTATAATATTGTATTATTTTTATACGTGTATGTAAACATACATACGACTGTAATCGTATTAGGTATGATTGTATCTTATACTATATTGTATTTTTATATTATATTATTATAATTATTAACATTGAAAAGAGGAGATAAAAAAATAGACCTTCAGAGTTTCTTGCCTGTTCTTCTCGAGAAGGCTCTCCCAATTTCCGAACAGGTGTCGAGTCAATATTTTTTTTTTCCTTATTCGTACGTACGGACAAGGTTTTTGTTTTTTTTATTTAGATTTTTTTTGTTTTGTTTGTTGACGTCAATAAGTGCCTGTAAAGGTCTATGTTGAATAAAGATTATTTTGATTTGATTTTTTAATTTGGTTGTTTTGATCTATCTCGTAGGTTTCCAGCGTTTTTGCAATATAAGCTCAAAAAAACGTGCTTATTTACGACATCACAGTAGAAAATTTATGAGTGTTTCTCTACTATATTATGCATGTATTGTATAATACAAACCTACCTTCAGAATCTCTCTATGTATTAAAAAAAACCGCATCAATATCCGTCGCGTAGTTTTCAAGATCTAAGCATACAGGGACAGACAGACGGCGGATAACGACTTTGTTTTATACTATGTAGTGATGAACTTGTTTTGATATTTAAAGGAAGTTGAATTCAGACTATTTGTCTGAGGCCAGCTTCTAATTGACGATTCTGCTAAAATCCATGCTGGACCTCTTGCTGGTTCTTTCCAGTACAAGTAGGTCTCCCATCGTAGTCTTGTGAGCCAATGGCGTAGGATCTTTATTTATTTACTAGCGGACCCGACAGACTTCGTCCTGTCAAAAAGATTTGTACAGTGGCAGTTTTTTGTTCCTAATTATTTCATAGATAATGTCGCATAGCCAACTAAATCGCAAAAAAGTCTAAATGACCTATTACATTTTGTGGCTATTCAATTTTGGAACGTGACATTAAATCCTCCAACGATGTATTCTGTGCTCCAACGCACGCACGCACACTGTTTTGATAGATATGATTGAATTTCAACTATATGTAACGGTGATAAAGCGGAAATTGACTCTTTGATGTTAGGAACACACCTTCATTGCTTAGACAACAGTGAGTGCTTGCAATATGAACTTTATACAATAACAATAAAGCTCAATTCGACTGTACGTTTTAGTTAGAAAACGTTTGCATGGGAAAATAAAAGGGCTGTTTTTAGGGTATTTCCGATAATTATTCGAATTTTCCTCATTGTAAAAACCCTCCTTGAACTTCAACGAACATTAACAAAAAAGAATTGGCCAAATTGGTCCAGGCGTTGTTGAGTTATGAGCTTACCAACACATTTTGCGATTCATTTTTATATTAAGATTTATTTATATTTGGGAAACAAACAGTAAATATCATATTTGAAGTGTATTAAAACGTGTTCGACATGCAAGTGTTTGTAAAAATCCTATTTGAAGAATAAATTTTTGTTGTTGTTTTTTAATTTTGAATGTTTTTATTGGCTTTATCACCTCTAAACACCACATCCCTATTAAATTACAATATTTTAAGAGAAGGTCAACTTAAACATATTATTTATCTGCATGGATTATTTCCGGAATAATATTCTATTTCCGATTCGTGTTACAGATATAATTACAAAAAATAGGTTGAACTTGTATACAGAATACAACCAACATAACAACACATAAAACACTGCGAATAGCTAGGGTTACCATTTCTTCGAATGTAACCGGGTCGGGTTTTGTCGTGAAATATTCATGTCCCGGATTTTGGTCTACGATCGAATGCAATAAGCTGACTTCTTTCTTTGAGATAGAGTGTATATTACAGCTGTATTTGGTCTTTACATTGTGGAATATAATTTGCTGCTCTAAACTAACAAAATCAACACGATCTGAGACAGATTCTGTGGTCCGTAATTTTTTTTTTTTTATTTAGAATAGGTTTGCGTTTGTCCACAATCTCACCTGATGGTAAGTGACGATGAGGACTAGGATGGCACACGCTTACCTAGCAAATGCCTATTCACTCGTGACTTGAAGACCGTAAGATTATATTGTTCCGGGAACACAGACGTCGGCAAAGAGTTCCACAATACTGTTCGTATTAAAAACGAAGACTGGAACCGTTTTGTACGTGTAACAGGATAGTCCACACGTAAGGATGGTAGTTAAGCCTATCGTCTGGTTGACTGGTGGTGGAAAGGAGCGGGGAATAATGCCATGTAATTCCAAACGCACACTCTCCGAAAATGCAACTATAGAAAACCGAAAGGCAAGCAACTATGTGTAACTGTAATGAACTATGTTAACTGTTGCCGGATAGTTTGCTAACTAGTCGGAGCTTCAAGCAATGTCTATTTCTTTAGTAACGTTCGAATCATACTTGAATATTTACATCTGGGTCGTTTTTCTATAAATTAACATTACAATAAGTTAAGCATTATTTTTCTCAAATCTGAGTAACATTTGCTCAATTTAGACTTCAGGGAAGGTGAAGTGGGCAGTGTACACATGTGCGGATTTCAACAAAATATATAGTTAATTGTTTTCAAGACTCCCAACTTCCAAGTAATTTAAATATTACTCTCCATTTTTTTAATCAATTGGTACATATAAATATAGTTTTGAAGTGACTCATAGTTTTTTTCTTCAAAAATAGTGTTCTTTCTGTTTATTCTTACATTGTTGATTTTCTTAAAATCCTTTCTGTTTAGGACTTATGAGTTTCGGACCGCGGAAAAGGAAATTTAAAAAAGTAATAAAAAAAAAAGATTTTGACATTACGGTTTCGGTACTTGACTGTCACTTCGGATTTTTTCACGGCATTTTTATTGAGTTTATTTTAAATCATATTCTTGATTGGAAAAGTGGTCGGCCACGCGTTCCCTATTTTTATACCTACAAGTATTGTAATATATAATAATATATATTTATAACCACATACGGTAGGGCACATTAGTACACACAAAACACACTTCAAGCCAAGCCAGAACTACGGACCGGTAAGCAATATTATTATATATTAAATAATATAAGCAAATACGGGCGTTCGGGAAAACGCAACATTTTTTGGTAGCAGAGCGTGGTTTACTTTTCGGTTACGGACCTGTTATTTTGTAAATTCTTTGTTTGTATTTACTTTAATTATTAAAATGTCGGACGGTTACAACGAAATTCGTCGCATTTGCAATGGTTGGTAAGCGCATTTTCTCTGGTGAGTAGACCAGACAGGGTTGAGGCCTTGAAAGAGCGGGCTTCAAATGCGAACAGATACATGGCGGACCTGGATCAAGCTTTACAAATGTGTTATGATAGGGCTGACATGAATCCAGACAATGAAACTTTGCAGGCAAGGTTGATTCAAGCTCAGGCAGACTACAAGCAATGCTTAGAATATTATGACAGCATTATTCAGGCGGTAAGGACACTGGATCTGGCCAGTAGTCCCACGGTTAAGGGTCAGTCAAGTAGTAATGCCTCAATTTATACTAGATTGCCGGATTTAAATTTGCCCAAGTATTCTGGTGGGTATGAAACTTGGATGTCATTTATTAACATTTTTGATTCTTTGGTACATTGTCGGATGGATATATCACTCTCACAAAAATTAAGTTATCTGTTGAGTTGTCTATCGGGAGACGCTCACCAGGTTATTTCACATTTAACCATAACAGATAACAATTATGAGACTGCAAGGGCGCTATTGATGGGCAGATATCAAAATATTAGGTTAATTGCGGATGCCCATGTGGCAAAGATATTAAATTTGCCTTATTTAAGGAATATCATGTTTATAAGGGATGATTTTTTAAATCCATTAAAGGTGGCCTATAATTGTTTGGAGAAATTAAATTTACCAGTAACGGAGTGGTCATTCTTGTTGCTCCATATTGTATTGAATAAGTTACCCTCTGATTTAAAATTAAGATTTGAACAAAAATATGGAAGCGGAGATGAGGCAAGCCCGTTGCCTAAATTTATTGACCTTTTGACCTTCTTGGAGGAAGAAGCACGGATTGTTGACAATGTAGGCTCACCTCCTGCAACGGCTACCTCAGGGCCATCTGGGAGGCCTGTGTCCAGTCAGGGAAGACCTGTATTCAGTCAGGGTAGGATTAGGCCACCCACTCGGGGGACTAGGGTAGGTATGGCTACATCGGACCATACTATTAATAATAGGTTGCAATCCAAGCGGGTTGGTTGCACCTTTTGTGGCATCATAGGCCATTTTATATCTAAATGCCAACATTTTATAAATTGTTCCCCTCAACAGCGGAGGCGTTTTGTGCAAAATCACAAGTTTTGTTATTTTTGTTTAGGGGATCATCTTGTTAATAGTTGTGCAGTGGCACGGCCATGTATTCATTGTAACGGCAAACATCACGGGATGTTATGCCTGAATAGGAATGGTGGAGTTAGGCCTGCAGCGGCACGGATTGGTTCTCCTTCAGGAGGGGGTCAAAGCGGACAAGTACGGACTTCACCTCCTCATTCTGGACGAGCGTCGCCTCGACGGGTGGACGTGCGCGCGACACCTCCATATACGGGTGGGGGTGGCTTTAGGCCTACTTCACAGGCATCTCCACATACGGGTGGGGGAGGCACCGGGCCTATGGTACAAGCACCCTATGCAGCGGGCATAGGGCATATTCAAGCGGACGAATCTCGTGACGTCACTGCGGAACAGTATGCGTCTGCGGCCTCGTATGCAGCGAGAGCGAGGGGTTTCTCACCACCACTCGCGGAACGGCCGCGATTGAGGAACACGCCGCCATCTTTCGGTCATCCGGTTGGTTACCGGACACCGGATGCCAGTTGGCACCTGACTCGGGCACCATTGGGGCGCTCGAGACCCCCTACATATAACCCTCTGGCGCTGTCGGCAGCCCAGGTTTTTAATCGGGTGAATGCTTCATTTCATAGTGACGTTCAAGAATAGGTAGTCGCCCCCGCCTCGCCAAATGCAACCTTTTTAAATACTATTTTATTGCCTACCGTTGCGGTAAGGATTTGTGATATTAACGGTTTTTATGTTAGAGCACGGGCTCTAGCGGACACGGGTTCGCAAGGTTGCATGATAACAGTTAATTTGGCGAGACGGTTAGGCCTATACATATTTAATAATAATATTTCGGTTCGTGGCATAGGTGATGTGCTCGTGTCACATGTTTATGGTCAATGTACCTTTAACATTGTTGGAGAATCGGTCTCTCAACCTGTTATTACAGTTACAGCACTAGTGTTGCATGATATTTTAGGAGAACATCCACAGGTGGAATTACCTTCGGAAATTTTGAACTCGGCTTCTCACCTGTCTTTGGCTGACAGAAAATTTTTAAATATTGGAAAAATTGATTTGTTGCTTGGTACTGATGTGCTTGGTCAATTATTGTGCACCGGACGCACTATAAATTTAAATAATAATGGCTTGGTTGCTATACCATCGCACTACGGATATATGATTATGGGCCCAGCATATGATACGGTTTCTGATACGGTTTTTACGGGCGTTTCTCTTTCGGATTTAGTACAGCGTTTTTGGGAGACAGAAGAGGTACCCACGGTTTCACGGAAGGACCCGCTCGACGAAGAATGCGAGCGCCATTTTATCGAAAATGTTTATCGGTTACCGAACGGTCGTTTCGTTACTCGGTTGCCCTTTGTGAGCATTCGCAAACCGCTGGGGCAGTCCTACCTCACTGCTGAGAAACGCCTGCTTTCTATGGAACGTCGCATGAAGCGAGATACAGAGTTTCGCGACAAATACATTGAGTTCATGCGGGAATATGTACAATTAGGTCACATGTCCCTGGCACGGAGGGACTACTCATCGGAAGAACACTATTTCATACCACATCACGCGGTTTTTAAATCGGATAGCGGTAAGATACGGGTCGTGTTTGACGGGTCGGCCCCTTCCTCTAACGGTGTTTCATTGAACCAAATCCTGCACTCGGGTGCTAAACTACATAAAGATATTTCGGATCTTATTTCGGCCTTTCGTAGACACCAGGTGGTCTTCGCGACGGATATACGCATGATGTTCCGGCAAACGGTGATTGATGAGGCTGATAGACGGTATCAGCTGATTCTTTGGCGCGAGGACCCGTCTCACCCATTACGCGTCTACGAACTGAACACAAACACGTACGGTTTGAAATCTAGCCCCTGGATGGCTATGCGGTGCTTGTTGGAACTCGCTCAACGGGAACGCGTTCGATTCCCTCGTGCGGCGGACGTCTTAGAGTCGGAAATTTTTGTCGATGACGTTATCACGGGTGGATCTTCGGAACAGGAGGCTTTAATTTTACGTAACGAGCTCATAGCGTTATTGGCAACGGCTGGCTATGAACTACGGAAATGGATTTCGAACAGTCCACGTCTCTTAGAAGGACTACCAGCGGATCACGTTCAAGATCCATTGTTATTTGAGAATCCGGACTCTCCTCGTTCAACATCGGTTTTAGGTGTTCAGTATTTACCGGTTCCTGACATCTTTTCCTTTCGGGTTTTAACAATAACGGAAAAGATATGGACTAAGCGGCTAGTCCTGTCTACGGTTGCTCGTATCTATGATCCTAACGGGTGGATCGCTCCTATAATATTTTGGGCTAAATGTTTTCTACAACGGTTATGGTTGGCTGAGCTTAAGTGGGATGAGACCCTACCTACTGAACTCTTAACGGACTGGCTCGCATTTATTGATCAGTTACCCACTATCGGAAGGGTTGTTATACCTCGTAAAATACTTCCACCGGGGAAGTATCATGCGTCACTTCACGGTTTCTGTGACGCCTCGGAATCGGGTTTCGCGGCAGTCGTATATCTTCGGACGATACAGCCAGATGGTTCAGTAGCGTTACATCTAATCACGGTGAAGAGCAAGGTGGCTCCTATACGCAACCGCCAAACCATACCCAAATTGGAGCTCTCGGGAGCTGCGTTACTTACTCGGTTATTGAATCATGTTTGTGATACACTCGGGAAGCACATTAACATAGGCAACGTTTATGCGTGGACTGACAGCCAAATTGTTTTGGCGTGGCTCCAGACCTCGGTACATAGGCTGGAAACATTTGTTGCGAATCGGGTTTCGCAAATTCAAAACTCGTCAGTGAATCTGAATTGGCGGCACGTACCCGGCGAGTTGAACCCCGCCGACGTGGCCTCTCGCGGCTGTTATGCCTCCTCGTTGGTGAGTCATAACCTTTGGTGGGGACCTGCTTGGTTGACGGCACCGGAGTCGTCATGGCCCCCTACGGTTTTAATCGGATCGGATCCGCTGCCCTGTGTGCGTGTCATGGCTGTGGAGAAAGAAATCGTCACAAACCCTCTTTTACTGCGGTTTAGCTCTCTTAATAAATTACTGGCCGTTACGGGATGGATGCGTCGGTTTATAACGAATACTCGCAAACCGGTTGTAAGAAATACATCTTTGTTTCTGACGGCAGGCGAACGGCGTGCTGCTCTCATGTTTTGGGTACGACGGGTACAATCGGAACGGTTTTCTGACGAGCTTAAATCGTTACGGACGACGGGTCGGTTAAAGGGTGCCGTACAGAAACTTAACTTATTCATTGATGGCGAGGGATTACTTCGTGTTGGCGGACGGCTGCGCAACTCGAAGCTGCCGTATTCGGCTAGGCATCCCCTTTTGCTGCCCAAGGACGGACCCTTGACGCAGTTGATAGTAAGTGATCGGCACATTACTAACTCGCATGCAGGTTGTACGGCACTGCTTGCTATTCTTCAGCGGGAATTTTGGATACTATCGGCGCGACGGTGCGTCCGATCGGTTATATTTAAGTGTATACCTTGCTATCGGTTAAAGGCTAACACCATGCAGCCTATGATGGGTGACCTACCTAGCGATCGGGTTAGTGTCACCAGACCTTTTCACGGTGTCGGTACGGATTTCGCTGGTCCTTTTATTGTCAGGGCTTCTCACTTGCGGACCTCTAAGACTTACAAAGTTTATTTATGTGTATTTGTTTGTCTGTCAACGAAGGCAGTACATTTAGAAATAGTATCTTCGCTTAGTACGGAAGCGTTTATCGCGGCGTTCGGACGTTTTGTTTCACGGAGGGGGTTACCGAGTTTGGTACGGTCGGACTGCGGCACAAATTATCAGGGTGCTGACAGGTATCTTAAGGAGGTCCATGATTTTTTAACGAAACATAGTACGGACTTGGACAAGCAATGGCTACTCAGGGCATTACGTGGAAGTTTGATCCTCCTGGATGTCCTCATTGGGGAGGCATCTTTGAGGCTGTCGTGAAGGTGGCTAAGACACATTTGAGACGTGTTATTGGGGAAACGGTTCTTACGTTCGAGGAACTTACTACGGTCTTTTACAGAGTGGAAGCAACTTTAAATTCACGGCCTTTATGCCCACTCTCTTCGGATCCCAACGATATGGAGGTTTTGACACCGGGTCATTTCCTCATCGGCCAGCCCCTTGCAGCTCTCCCTGAGTATCCCTTTGAGAATGTACCACTGAGTCGACTTTCTCGCTTTCAAATGCTGCAACAGATGTCACAAAATTTTAATAAACGGTTTTATTCGGAGTATTTGCACATGTTGCAGCAGCGGCTGAAATGGACAGATAAAACGGCTCCTGCACGGGTAGGGGATCTTGTCCTGATTAAGGATTCAAATCTTTCTCCTCTACGTTGGCGTAGAGGACGCATTTTGAAGCTTTATCCAGGCTCTGACGGTGTACCTCGGTTCGCAGAGGTCTCGATCGGCGACTCTGTGATGCGCCGTGCGGTGGCAACCCTGTCCCGTCTACCGGTAGACTAGCGAGATGAGGGTTGCTCATCTCGGGGTGGGGGATTGTTTAGGACTTATGAGTTTCGGACCGCGGAAAAGGAAATTTAAAAAAGTAATAAAAAAAAAAAAGATTTTGACATTACGGTTTCGGTACTTGACTGTCACTTCGGATTTTTTCACGGCATTTTTATAGTTTATTTTAAATATATTCTTTGATTGGAAAAGGTGGTCGGCCACGCGTTCTCCTATTTTTACACTACAAGTATTGTAATATATGATATATATTTATAACCACATACGGTAGGGCACATTAGTACACACAAAACACACTTCAAGCCAAGCCAGAACTACGGACCGGTAAGCAATATTATTATATAATTAAATAATATAAGCAAATAACGGGCGTTCGGGAAAACGCAACACTTTTCAATAATATTTATATGGGATTTACAAGGGATTCTTTATTTATATGGCATCATATTTAAATGATCTACCAATAAATCAATAAAGTCCAATCCATAGTTTGCTAAGTGGTCTCGTAACAAACATACAAAAAAGCCTGTCGAATTGCTAACCTTAGAAGTCAGTTCTAAAATTGTCCTCTGGAAAATGTCCCAAAGGACCACCTTAGAACTACTGTCATCGTTTTCTCGCTGAATCGCTAGGTTATCGCTATCCGTTACACACTAGACATTTTAAGCGGTGGCAACCCTAGCTTTAACTAGACGCAATGACCAGCTGATCCATAAATGGCGATTAAATGTCGCTACTGCGTTGTATGTACACGTGACATATCAATCCATTTATTGACCTTGTCAGCGATCGCCTCTATGTCAAAGGTACTGGCGACTACTTTTGTAATTTCTTACGACTGTACTAGCAACGTGACAGATTGCACATACCTATTATAAATGTACCAGAAGCTAAAGGAAATAGGTAGGATGACATAATGTGCGACGCATTGAGTTTACATGTTGACCTTGATAATTAGATCGATTATAATAGTGATGGTTTTCCTAAGCCAAGTGAAAAGCTAGACGTGTTGGCAACTGTACGTAATATGGAAATTATAAGACGTGAAGACGGTCCGGGCTGCTACTAAGTATCCGGAATCTGGGATTTCAATATTTTTAAACGCAATATATGACCTCCATGGTAATATTCGTTCTTTTTTTGAAATACTGGCCCTCATATCTATGCAGCCCTCTTATCTATGTAGTTATACTAAGCCTGCTGTTTCAGACTTGGACCTGATCTTGACTTACCATTGCTGCGAGCGAAGCTCCGGAGTCGCCAAGGAAGTCCTGGATTTGAACCTGACTATCAAAACACTGTTTACTAACATCTTCAAGGACCGCAAGGTAGATGACAGGATCATCAGCACGTTTCATACGGTGTAAGTCTGGACCTTAGATATTAATTGTTAAATTAAATAAATAAATAAATGTTTCTCACACCCACACCAATTAGCTTAGCCCAAAGTAAGCTCTGTAAGGCTTGTGTTATGGGATAATGGCTCGGCTCAAAGTCACCCAGAGGGCAATGGAGAGGGCTATGCTCGGAGTTTCTGCGTGATCGAATCAGAAATGATGAAATCCGCAGAAGAACCAGGGTCACCGACATAGTCCGAAGAATTGCGAACCTTAAGTGGCAATGGGCGGGGCACATTGCTCGCAGGACTGACGGCCGTTGGGGCGGAAAGGTCCTGGAGTGGCAGGCATATGCTGAACACCGCAACGTTGGTAGGCCTCCCACAAGGTGGACCGACGATTTGATGAAGATCGCGGGAAGGCGCTGGACGGTTGCAGCGCAGGACCGATCTGCGTGGAGATCCTTGGGGGAGGCCTATGTCCAACAGTGGGCGTCTATTGGCTGAAATGATGACATAAATATCTGCCCCCCCCCCCCCCCCCGGGACCTCAGAGATGCCGACACCTTGAAACACCATCCACTCGGAGGTCGTTAAATTACAGGAAGGGCAATGTATAACAGGGTTGTCTGCTTGGGTAGCTCCATCTTACTTGTTTCCTCAGCAGAAAAGCAGTGTTCGCATTACTGTGTGGTGTGAAGGGTAAGATAGACAGTGAAACTGGGTACTGTCACATCTTATGTAACATGTTGGCAACGTACTATGTGATTTTCGTAGGGGTTGTAGATTTACAACGAATCATTACATAACATGTATGCTCTCATTATTATGACAAATTAAACAGAATCTGGTCACATAAAGTTAACCTTATAAAAGGGCTTAGAGTCACCCCAAAAATAATAGACAATGATTTAAAAGTAATTTCCATGTTTTATGACGTATGTGTCGATGCAGTGTGACGTATGTATCGATGCTGTGGGACGTATGCATCGTTTTTCATGACGTGTGTGTCGATGCTGTGTGACGTATGCGTCGACGCTGTGTGACGTGTGTGTCGATGTTGTGTGACGTATGCATCAATGTTGTATGACGTATGTGTCGATGATGTGTGACGTATGCATCGATGTTGTAAGACGTATGTGTTGAAGTTGTGTGACGTATGTGTCGATGATGTGTGACTTATGCATCGATGTTGTATGACGTAAGTGTCGATGTTGTATGACGTATGTGTCGATGATGTGTGACGTATATGTCGATGTTATATGACGTATGTGTCGATGCTGTGTGACGTATGTATCGATGTTGCATGATGTATGTGTCGATGCTGTGTGACGTATGTGTCGATGTTATATGACGTATGTGTCGATGCTGTGTGACGTATGTATCGATGTTGCATGACGTACATATCGATGCTGTATGACGTATGTATTGTTTCCGTGACACCTTTCTATTATGATTATATCGCTATTAAAGATAATAAAAGTAAAGTTCTTAACAGAAGGCTTGTCAATAGCACCAACAAACATTTTTTTTTACGTATACCAATTAATTGACCCTAATGAAAGCACTGTAAGGTTACGATGTCTAGTGTAACAATCAGTTAGATATATAACTTGTACATATAAATATTTTTGATAGAAATATATATGTAATAATGACCATCACCAAATCACAAATGCACCACGCAAACATCTGCTCTCAGCGCGACCAGAACAAGGGGTCTGAGATGAGAACACATTGAAACACGAGTATTCGGACAAAAATTCGGACGTTGCGTTGTTCAGCATGTATGTATATCATACATAATATATTGCTTGTAAGCTATCTGTATGTATGGTGCATAAAATTCGACGAACAGTTTATCATCCAATTACACTATAGTTCTTTATTGAATTATATAATCTCGAGGAAGTTGACGATGTCTATCCATTTTCAGGTTACTTTTGCCACTGGATATACGCGCTCGTGATGACTCGGGAGTCATCTACTGCCGGCTCCTGGACTACGACTACAGGAACTTTGTATTCCACGAAGCAATCAGGTGTGTATCAACGTGAGCCACACCTGGTATAACTCTTATTTTAGATCACGCAGACGCATGGAGCGCAGCAATCTCGATATATATGTTATAAGAAGATCCACGCTATTATTAAGAGAATGACGTAACTTTTTACAAAACACTAGATGCTTAAGGCTTTGAATTAATTTATGCAAAAGAAACTCAACTAATATTTAATAGAAAGCTATAGAGGGTAATTTGAAAAACATGTGTTCACTAGTCGACAAGTAAATGAGAAGTGAAGTCGCCACGAAGCCTCTGAGCTCGAGAGCGCTCGGATAAATTCGGCTGCTGTCGAACGCACGAACGCTACATAGCACACGTAGCGTCATTTGTTTTTCGTTAGCGACAACACGCAAAAATGACGGACAGCAATGCCCGGGTCAATAGTTTGCACTCGCTTTTATACCCTCCGTAGACATTTTTTTTTTTCATATCTTTTACAATATATTAACATTAATATATTAACTTTCAATGCAAACAAAAAAAGAACAATCAAATCCTTTACTTTAGAAGATAAAGCGAAAGATGAACCTTTGTAATGTTATCCTGATACTATTCCAGAGCTGTGATGATGGTGGTAGACCTGTGGCAGTACCAGGAAGGCACCTGGCCAGGCTTCGTGATCGTTATTGACCTAGACAGGATGTCGTTAGGTCACCTCACCAAGCTGGACCTGCAGACTATCCAGCAATTCTTATACTATCTGCAGGTAGTCTCTATCAATTTAATTATTACTTCTATCTTAATGTTCTTTTGCCCAAGATAGGTAAATAGGACTGCTGCATCGTAAGACATGATGAGGTAAGCCAAAGAAGCCAGATTAAACTGGGGCACTTATCCTACAAAACGGTGTCATTGGTCGGGATGTAAGAATTCAGTTAAGCGCATGAAGGATAAAAGGGCTACAGAAGCCTTACTATGATTGTTTTGAATAGGATTAAAAAAGAGACACCGCTCTTGCAGCGTACAGCGCCATCCCGCTTGCACAACCGTATTGTTCTTGATTTAGCGATCGTAGTAGACCTACTAGTCTCAAGAATGGGATATGTATAAATAGATCTGAATATTGGGTAACAAAGGAGATAGATATAAGAAGTGATTACAGGGGATGAGAATACCAAAATGGTGTGATTTGATTGGACAATATTGATATAATTATCGTGAAATTCTTCGCAGGTGTATGCAGATTGTCTGACGATGTTTTACTTCAGCGTTGGAGCGTCAGATAAATGTATGGATATAAAAAACAAATTAAACTTAGCAGGATCGACAATGGTGCCTTGAACCACCCGATTCGAAAACCAGGAGACGATTTTTTGAAACAATAGAAAACCAATTCGCATTCGAAATCGTGATATACGAATTACCGAATTCACTATTTTTGAACTTTCATTTCGTGCGTTGTGCAACGAGTGGTTGAACCCACTTGTTTTTGATTTCTACTAGTAGAATATCCAACGCTGAAGTGACCTTGACAGTGATAAATTTACTCTGGTTAATGTAAAGCTTGTAAATAGGTGCATAATAATAAGTAAATATTGTTTGAGTACATATATTTTAATTTTTGTTGTTGTGATTATTAATTTTTTTTTTCGTGACACGAAATGTAATTAAGAATTTGTTTTTAAGGATAACACTGAATTAGAGTGATTAAAAAATCTATAAAATTGTAAACATTAGAAAATAATTTCGCGCACGATTTGTATTCGTATTCGAATTCCAAATTCACGTTCAATGATTCAAAAATACGTCTCCATTGCCGAGATCAGGCACCACCGACTACGGAGTACGATCACGTATCACAATTTCGATTTTAGATTGACTCCTCATTCGACTTCGCAGGGATTCAAGAACACTCTTCCTTTTTTTCAACATTTTACGTAATCAACCCAGTAAATCCAATTTATCTTCTTGAGCGCTTCAATTTGCTGACCCTTCTGACAATAATGTCTGAAGGGTCAGCAAATCAGCATTTTTATTGATTTTATTTTATTTTCTCCTTTGCGTGCAGTTAAATTGTGGAATATATTGCTGTGTTCATTCATAACACCTTGTCACTTACTCTCTTTAAGAGGAGAGTTAAAGAGTTCTATCTTTTCTATCCCTAATGTAAATTTCTTTCGTTTTTTTTTTGTTTTCATTAAGGACCATATTAATAACGATTTTTTATGTGTCGACATATGTATATAGAATCTACGTTGTTGTCTCATTTAGTCTTAAAATAAATATTATAAGTTAGAATGCGAAAAAAAACGTGGATTAACTAAGTCAGACTTGATACGGGCATAAATATTAATGACTAATCAATGACTTTCAATATTTCCTCAACAATAAAATGTATCCTCACGTCAGCGATGGCGCATTTCGTTTATTGAAGGATTTTCTTTATTATTTAAAAGAATAACATTAGAACATTTACAAATTTTACGTAATAATTCCCAGGAAGCTATGCTGGTAAAACTGAAGAGCCTGCACTTCCTGAACGCGCCACCATTCATGGACAAGCTGATGATGTTACTGCGGCCGTTCCTCAAGAAAGCGCTGCTGGACACGCTCTACATCCACCAGATCGGATCGAACACCATCGACAAGTACGTGCCGATGGAAGGTCTGCCAAAAGGCGCTGGTGGAGAGTTCCAGACGTTCGACCAGGCAAGAGGTGAGGATTTATAAAAATAACTTTTTTTAACAATACTAAGACCTGCTTGAATACCTCTGTCGTATATCATTCTTGTCCAAAGCAGCAGTGCTCTCAGTAGCTTATATAAGCGTGGTGTAAATCCGTATTCACTTCCTGTCAAAGATTCCTTAACTTAAACTAGTTATAGCCTTTTTTTTTTTTGTTCCCCTGAGGAAAATGCATTAAATTGCATACCCCGGCTGTGACGAGCCGGGGTTATGTGGGGCTCTCCTCCCCAGAAGGGGGAGGCCTACCCACTAAAAACCTCAGGGATGGCCTTCCTCAGGCATGTAGGGAGCCCCGGGAACAGCAAGCCACCTCCGGGAAACCCCAGCCTCCGCTCCCCTGCCTAGAGGGGAGCCCTCCTCGGGGGAGGCTACTACCTCCCCCGGTCTCCTCCACCGACGACGCCCCCCGGCCACGGAAGGGGCGTGGTCCATCCCGGGTCGCCGTAGCAGTCGCGACTTCCTCGCGCCCGCCGGCGACCCGCGGCGGCGCCGCAGCTGTGCTACCGAGCCCGGCGCCGCCTTCTTCGAGCGGGATCGGCCATCTCCCGACCCCGCTCGGCGGCCTCCTTCTGGAGCATCACTGCTTCACAGAAGGAGGCCACAGCCCTCCAACCTCCCTCGTCCGCCAGCATTGCCGCAATCAATGCCGGCGGAGACAGATCTCGCCCGATCTCTGCGACCAAGACTCGGCGCTCGGAGGCCCACTCGGGGCACTCCGCCAGCGTGTGCTGGGCCGAGTCGAGGTCGGAAACTAGTTATAGCCTATTATTGTCCTGTTCAATTACTGCACCCATTCTCTATTTCAATCTTCTTTTAGTACTACTTCTTTATTGTACACAATTAAACAATATGTATGTAGCTACGCAGTAGCATACAAACATACACATTGAACTTACTGGGAGAAGAAAGTCAGTTGCACAGAGTACTGGCAGTTGCTTCAGATTCAGAACGCCAGCTCTGGGCGGTCGCTTACACGCTGGCGGAGTGCCCCGCGTGGGCCTCCGAGCGCCGAGTCTTGGTCGCAGAGATCGGGCGAGATCTGTCTCCGCCGGCATTGATTGCGGCAATGCTGGCGGACGAGGGAGGTTGGAGGGCTGTGGCCTCCTTCTGTGAAGCAGTGATGCTCCAGAAGGAGGCCGCCGAGCGGGGTCGGGAGATGGCCGATCCCGCTCGAAGAAGGCGGCGCCGGCGCCGGGCTCGGTAGCACAGCTGCGGCGCCGCCGCGGGTCGCCGGCGGCGCGAGGAAGTCGCGACCACTACGGCGACCCGGGATGGACCACGCCCCTTCCGTGGCCGTCGGTGGAAGAGACCGGGGGAGTTAGTGTAGCCACCCCCGAGGAGGGCTCCCCTGTATCGACGGGGGAGCGGAGGCTGGGGTTCCCGGAAGTAGCTTGGTGTTCCCGGGGCCTCCCTACATGCCTGAGGAAGGCCATCCCTGAGGTTTTTAGTGGTAGGCCTCCCCCTTCTGGGGAGGAGAGCCCCACATAACCGCCGGCTCGCCACAGCCGGGGTATGCAATTTAATGCATTTTGCTTAGGGGAACAAAAAAAAAGAAAAAAAGCTCTGGGCGGTCGTGCCAATTAATTAACTCGGTTGTTTTATTTATGCACATCCTTCTAATATCATAATAGTAAGTGTTACAGTGGATTAAACATATATAACTGTAAAAGTGGTGACCCCGACGTGATTGCCATAGTACCTTCAGAGTGTCGTCCGGCACTTTTTCTTGAGCTAGGTTACGCATTCTGCGTAATAACTGAGATGGGCGCTGGTCACGTAGCTCCATTTCGCCAATTAATTTTTGTACCAGACCTGCCGGTTGGCAGATTCCTCAAACAAGGTCAGCAATCTCTCCTTCAGACCGTTATATTTGTCGTTTTCGGGCGGCTTAATTACTCGTAGTATGTCCGTAACTTGGCTAATTATTTCTTTGCTTAATTTAGTAATGAGAAGGTCATATTTATATATAACAAAGGATATTGGTTACGTTTGCTGATTCGCGCAGTTGATGATGACTCAGATCCTGAAGATGTCTCGCTGAGAGACGAAACACGTGTCGCGCGTCAATCATCAACTGTGCGGAATCAGCAAACGTAACCAATATCCTTTGTAATACAATGGACTTCCGCAAAATAACACCTGCTACAATAGAGTATTATATATAAATTAAAAGGTATTAAGTCAAAGGGTAGGCCCTTATCTCTCAGAGAGATTTCTTCCAGCCAACACTAGATAGTTTTGTGAAATTTTAAAGAATAATTTTCGGGGACACAGTATTTATATATAATTGTTTTATACCGTATTTTACATACATACATACACTCACGCCTTTTTCCCATGGGGGTAGGCAGAGATTACGTCTTTCCACTTGCTACGGTCTTTACATATCTCTTTCGCTCATAACATTCCTCATACATGCTCGACGATTGCGGGTACTTCTGACCTGGCCTTTTTTGAGGACACTTTCGATTTGTTCGAAATATGTTCGCCTAGGTCTTCCTCGTCCCGTATCTCCACTCACTCCAGCTTCATGTATCATTTTGGTCAGTCTTTTACACCATATCATATTTATGTCATATTCCGTAGCAGGCATTCAAAGCTTTGCAATGTGTGTGGACATGTTTCTGTGTGTCAGATTTAGAGATAAGATTTATTTTCAGATAACGTAGTGGGGTGGATTAAAGCAAACAAGGACTTCTTCGTGGAAGAGAACCGAAAACGGGTGGTGGAGTCGAAGCGGCCGGGGAAACCCAAAACCATTTCGGACATATTCGGCGGCGTCGAGGGGTCTTTTAAGAAATTAGATATAGATTAAAACTACTAGTAAAATTTACAATATGTATTTAATTTGATTTTATCATGTGAACTTAATTTAATGTTGTGTTTTCCTACTTTGTATGAAGGGTGATTATACTAAGATTCTACATTAGAAAATTTATTTTCAACACACGTTCTCATAACGGGGCTGTTTCATGCGTGTTTTAATTCTCAAAAACTTGCAAAAACGAAATTGCACACTAGTGCGTAACGCACTAGTGTGCAATTTCGGTTGTTCCCTGTTACAAGACGTTTTTATATACGTACAATGCATTCTTAATTTAGTCTGGTAGCACTTTCTTTTTCTCGAACAAATGTATTCTAATGTTTAATAAATAGTTAATAGCTAAATTTACATTCAACAAACTTGCATTGAGGTGCAATAGTAATCACTATAATTTTATTTAAATACATTTTATCAATGAAGAAAAGTTATAAAAGCGCAATAATGTTCTTGAACGGCAACAACCAACTTGCATTTTTACCGCGCAATCGCGCATGCGCGCGCCGGCGCGCCGCTCAGCGTAATGGCGGCATCGGCATACAGGCACGAGTCAAATTATCATTCAGCCAAAATTTTATAAATTCAAGAAAACAGCATATGATAATATAATGTATTTTTCCTCAACTTGTGTTGAAAAACGTCGTATGAAACTCGTGAGCATTGTTAATTGCATCCTCGGCTAAATTGTCGCGCTCACCTTACGGCTCGCGCGACCAATACCGCCTCGTATGCAATGAACAACTTTGCACACTAGTATCATAATGTACTATTGCAGAGCTCACTGTTCGCGATTACTTACTTATTTATTAATACATTTAGTTTTACAATAAATAATGCATACCAAAAACATTTAATAAAAGTGTAATTGAATATTTAAATATTTGCCTTAACAAATTTTTAAGGACCTTTTATTGATAAACTTATTATAAAATATAATTATGTATCATCAAAAATCTATTTTATTTTTCTGACGTCAAAAATACAATTAATCATGACTTCTCTTCTCGCGAGTTTACTGGAAGAAACGACATTTTTGAAATAAATAATATTAATAAATAGAAATTCGGTACCTTGAAACCAGTCATTGAATTTGTTAAATATAAGTTGAACCCTTGTATAATTTGTCTTTAACCTTGCTTATTAACTTATATTTATTATAACGTATAAATATTATTAAGCTGATTATCCAGCAAAGAAGAAGCAATGCGTTTCTGCTCTTATAATTTTGACCGGCGTATTGTTTTATGGATTGGTTGTTTGACAATTTTTTATGTTATATATATCAAAAGTGTGTTATTAGCTGAAATATATAGTAGAAGTAACAGTACACTTAGGAATATTTTGTTTTGAAGTTAAATTGACATGTTTGACCACACCCCCGCGCATCTTGCCGTTACATCGCGTTTGTCGGCGAGCAACCGGAAGACACCAACCCCGTCTAACACACACCCGGTACAGACTCACCCGGTATCGGTTCGATCGGTTCTCACCCCCCACAACCTGGCAATCTTGAGCGTTCGAGCCAGTAGACACGCGCTCAATTTGCGACGACTCCCTCTTTGTTAGTCCCGAACCCCACCGGGTTAGCAGACAAGGCGCAAAACATTCAGTTTTCGTGCTTTCCACAAATGCACTCATAGTAGAACTGAATATAGCCATATGCGGCTTCAGCATATAACCATAATTTATTTTGAGATCTACTTTATCGATATCTTAACTGGCGCAACCGGAGGAATGAATATTATGTAAAATTTGCACAAGTTGATAAAATTACCTCCAATCACAAATCATTATACGTTAATTAGTATGCAGTCACAAAAATCCAACCGGTCGCGATATTAGATTATTAATCATTTTTGCATTATTTTGCAGCAACGAGTTAAATAGCAAAAAAACGTGCTTGTTACTTAAATATAAATTTATTCAAATATGATTTATTTAGTCACAGTCATAAAAGTCCGTTTTTTACATCTCCCTATTTTATGAATTGTTATAGCATTTGAGTATTTAGGATTCATAAAGATTTACCTATGAGCTTTGAAAATTATAACATTTTATTTCTATTAATAATTTTGTAACTACTTCATGTTTGGGTTTATTATTTCTTAAATAGCTTTTCAGATAACGGCGTCATTTGTGGTTTATTTGATCACTATCAAGATAACACCTTGATATAAAATGTAAATTATTCCATACGCGTTCATTATGTTAAACTAGTCAAATGAGTTTCGACGGCAAAGTGGTTATAGTGACGGGTGCCAGCTCCGGCATCGGGGCGGCCACGGCAGTGATGCTGTGTAAAGAGGGTGCCAACGTCATTTTGGTCGGAAGAAATGAGCAGAAACTGAAACAAATCTCTGAGAAGTGCACCCAAGCTGGCGGCAAACATATCGTCATCAAAGCGGACGTATCCAAAGACGAGGAAGCAAAGGAAATTGTGCACCAAACGATTGCTGAATTTGGGAAACTAGATATTTTGATTAATAATGCTGGAATATCACCTAGAGGGTGTATCTTGGACGGCAAATTGCTACAGTCCTACGATGATTTAGTGAATATAAATTTCCGTGCTGTTCTCCACCTAACTAGCTTAGCAGCGCCTCATCTCATCAAAACTAAGGGGAATATAGTTAATGTTTCAAGCGTCACTGGCATGAGAGTCCCATCTACATTCTTTATGGCTTATGCGTGCGTCAAAGCAGCTCTTAATCATTTCACCCTGGGAGCAGCGGCGGAATTAGCTCCTTCAGGTGTTAGAGTTAACGCAGTTAGCCCTGGCCCTGTAGTTACAGATTTATTGGAGAATGCTGGCGTCGAAATTAATTGGGATTTCGTACGACCTGCGACTGCTTTGAACAGAGTTTCAGATGCGGATGAAATAGCAGACTTAATCTTGTATTTGGCCAGTGATAAGGCTCGCGGTATCACTGGCTCCAATTATGTGACTGATAATGGATATAAACTAAAGTAAATAAAAAGTGAATAAAGTAATTCTAAATAGTGATTGTAAATCAGTATATATTTGTGTTCTTATTTATATAAATTTCATATCTTTTCTATTAAATTAAATTATTTACGTTTAACGACAGCTATAAAACTCCATATGTATATTAGGTGTTTTTTTTAACCGACATTCGATATTTTCGAAATTATCGTGTACTGTTGTCATCCCGATATAATATTATGCAATAATTTGATTTATTTATTGATTTTCTTTAATTACACACTACAATCCATTTATTTCGACAAATTATTATAGTTCATTTTTATTGGCACCTCTTTTATGTTTATATCAATGACAAATTGGGTTGACTTCACAATGAATAGACGGGATTACCACCATAACCTCAGCAACTATTTGATAAGATAATATTAATAACTCCATACTAATTAAACTAATATATCAGAATTATCCAACGAAAATATTTTTATCTTTTAGTAAGTAGTACGGTATTTACCTACCTGCAATAGTCTCTGATAAAATGGAGTTGTAACTTCCGTTGATAAAATGATATTACAAGTGTAAAACGGTACATCAGCTTTAGAAATTAGTACTTCATAACAATAAGTTGGGGCAAGATTGCTGACTAGTAATTCGTCATATGCTATATCAGCCACTTATATTAATAACGCAGCTAGTAGAAATGGTAGTTAGATATATATTAAACTAGCTTTCTGCCCGCGGCTTCGCCTGCGTGGCCTGATTGGGTCTATAGAGGGTTAAGGGTCATAGCTTTTGCCCACGGCTACATATGCGCAGAAGTCGTTTTATGGCGCGAAGATTTTATCGTGCTTCCCGTGGGACTATCCGTTTTCCCGAGATAAAAAATATCGCAAAACCTTGCTCAAGAATCACTCTATCTATTGATGAAAGCCGCATGAAAATCTGTGTAGTAGTTTTTGAGCGAAGCCTTTATTGCGCATCCCGTGGGATCTGTCGATTTTTCCGGGATAAAAAGTAGCTTATGTTACTCGGGGATAATGTAGCTTTCCAAAGGTAAAAGAATTTTTGAAATCGTCCTAGTAGTTTCGGAGCCTATTCATTACAAACAAACAAACAAACAAATCTTTCCTCTTTATAATATTAGTATAGAAGTATAGATAATGGAACTATCAGCTTTATGGAATGGAGCAGTTCCATTAAATGTAACAATAGTCCAAAATCTGGAAAGCAAAGATTAAACTAGCTATACAGATAATGTCCTCGAAATCCAGCTACAAGAGTGGATAATTACCAATAAATCATTAACAGAAATAGATGTATGTATTGGTGCTTATATCAATTTCCAAAGATCTATGTCAGGACGATCAACTTCGTCAACTACGCTGACCCAATGCGAACTGACGACTTTACATACAATTTTCAATTTCCTTGCAAGTTTATGTGGCCTCAAATATTTTCAATCGCATTCACAGAAATGTGCATATAACATTTAAAAAACGCATTGATAAATGTCGGGTCGACCCTGAGCATCCTGATGCTAAAGAACCACACTGAATAAAAATTACTATTATGATAATGTTTAGGAAAATAAACCATTCTTTTTTTCTATTCACTTTATTAAATATCCATTATCTATTACCATGTTTGAACCAGTGATGCCTCGTGCCTTGTCACTGGCCAAATATAAAATCAATTCGGCTACTTCATCAGAATCGGAGACTCTGTTAAGAGTTGTCATATGTTTTGCACTATCCCAGGAAGATGTCGAACCTAGATTCTCCAGAAAATCTGTGACTACAGGCCCTGGGCAGACGGAGTTGACCCTGACACCTGAGGGTGCTAGTTCACTTGCTGCTCCTTGGGTAAAATGAACTAACGCAGCTTTCACACAGGCATAGGCCATTGTTGCAGGCAGAGGATTTTTATAAGCACTAGCACTGGATACGTTCACAATATTTCCTTTAGTCTTGATAAGATGAGGCGCTGCCAAACTTGTCAGGTGCAAGACCGCTCGGAAGTTCGTGTTGATCAATCTGTCGAAAGATTCTACTAATTTGCCGTCCAAGATCGATCCGCGACCTCCTACGCCAGCGTTGTTCACTAGGACGTCTAGTTTTCCGAATTCCGATATAGTTTGAAGAATGATCTTCGTAGCTTCTATTTCTTTAGTTACATCGGCTTTGATTACAATATGTTTACCACCAGCTTGCGTGCATTTCTCGGAGACAGCCTTCAGTTTCTGTTCATTTCTGCCGACCAGCACAACGCTGGCAGCTTCTCTGCACATCATGACGGCTGTGGCCGCCCCGATGCCAGAACTTGCACCAGTCACTATTACAACCTTGCCAACAAAACTCATGGCGCCAGTCCTCAAGTAACTTAGTTGATTTATCGACTGGAAATTTATAATACTTGTTTATCAATGCAATCGCTAGATTAGGCCAGATTGAACGATACTCGAAACGTTTGTTGAAGTTTGAAATATGAATCTGCTTTCAAATACCCAACAGGGCGATCCACACCTACCTAATGGTCCTTTATCGCGTCGTATCATTTGTGTTGCAATCAAGTAGCTATGGACAAGAAGCTAAATACTTATTTTATCTAATATCTTCCTATGAAAAACAAATTCCAATTCTGTTTGTGTAATCATTTTTAAAAGCGTACCTAATTCTAGAGTGGCAGTGAGGAATTCATTCTCTGAAGCCAGCAAGAGCGGTTAGACCAATAATGTTACTATTCAGCGCCGGATTGGGTATCCTGGGCACGTTTCGTGCTCCCTATGATGGATTCTCAGCCTTCCTCTCCTGAGGAAAAAAATATCTTCTAGTGTATCTCACACACCGTTAGGCTTCCGCCATTGAAAGTCAATTAGAACCTTTGGCAGTCAGTTTGGATATAGCAGGGGAATCACGTAAAGTATTTTAATATATTCGATATATATTTGCAAGTAATCGTTCTGTTACCGACTAATTCAATTGCTGCTTAAATATAAATAATAAAGATTATATTATTGTAATTTTTTGAATCGTCCAATTTTCTTTCTTACCTTCAGAAGAAAAAAAAATTGGACGATTCAGGACGTATTTTTCAGCGGACAGGACATCCAAAGAATTTTAGCGAAAAATGTACTAGAGTACCTTTTGACTCTGTGTTTGATAAGATGGAGAATGACGAATCTTACAAAAGCTGTTAAGATAGCCAATCTAGCTGTCGATTGGATATCTTCTAGAATTATGAATTATTACACAGCACACATAGCTTCAATCTTTCAATTTCATCGCAAATATATGTAATTTACCTGAAGATGTTTTCCTTTACCGTAGCTGTATCAGTTAATTGTACATAATGAAACTTGAAACGGCGCCAACGTTGATATAAGCCAAAGCAATCTCGACACAGTCAAATTAAACTGTGTCGCCGCTGACGAGGAGCAGTGCAAATTGGGTGCAGACGAAGTTACGGGTTAGCATCAATCGCTAGTTATACATAAGTCTGACTGTCCACATAATGTCTTGGAAGCTATCGCTATCTTGAATGAACTAAGTTGAACTCAAAGATTCAACTGTTTGCACTGTTATGAATACGAGAATAATAAGACTCAATATTCTGAACTATTGACCTGCTGCTTCAATTAATTTATTATAGTCTTTATTTTCCTCAGGAGAGGAAGGCTGAGAATCCTCACAAGGAGCACGAAACGTAAACGGTAACATAACACCATGCTCGTTCTACAGTTTGGGCAACGCCATCTATTGTTGATGGCCTGAACTATTTGAATGTATTTTACTTCGATATTCAACAGTCGCATTATGTGAAATTTATATATGAGTTTCATCTCTTTTATTTACGCTGGAAAAGATTGTCTTCGGGTATTATATATTTATAAAAAACCGGCTAAGTGCGAGTCGGACTCGCGCACGTAGAGTACCGTACCACTATACATGAATGAATGGTTTGCTTAATTCTTTATTATATTTGAGTTGAATGAATGAAAGGTAAAATGCGGTTTACCTACGATTTATAATGTATTTAAAAAAACTAATTATTAAATCTCGTTCAAACCGTTCGTTTGCATGGTAATCTACATCATATATTATTTTGACATTTATCATTCTCTTTAATTTTATTTAAAAGTCCCGGGGGGGGGGGGGGAAGCACATTTTTCCACTTTGGAAGCGTCTCTCGTGCAAACTATTCAATTTAGAAAAAATATATATTAGAAACCTCAATATCATTTTTTACCCCACCCCAAAAATTTATTGTTCTTTTTCTTTTTTTGTATGACACCATCTTTTCCACAGTATAGCTCTTATAGTTACGGAAAAAAATGGCTGTGACATACGGACGGATAGACATGACGAATCCATAAGGTTTCCGTTCTTGCCATTCGGCTACGGAACCCTATAAAAGCGGCGCCCCTCACCAATAACTCTTGATTATTAAGCAATCAGTATTAAACCAAGCATAACGCTCGCCGGTTGTGTGACGCAGCGATGAGTTTTGTAAACAAAGTAGTTATCGTAACCGGATCCAGCTCCGGCATCGGAGCAGCTACTGCCGTCGCTTTCACAAAAGAAGGTGCCAACGTGACAATCGTTGGCAGAAACCAAAGCAAACTCGACACAGTTAAATTAAACTGTCTCGCTGCTGGCAAAGAGCCTTTGGTGGTAAATGCCGACGTGTCGATTGAAGAAGACGCTAAGAGGATAATTGCAGACACTTTAAAAAAATTCGGACAGATCGACGTATTAATAAATAATGCTGGTATCGTCAGATTTAGTAGTATATTGGAAGGAACCATCATGAACGTATATGATGAAATCATGAATATAAATTTACGTGCCGCTGTGCTCCTAACTACACTGGCGGCGCCTCATTTGGTTAAAACTAAGGGGAACATAATTAATGTGTCAAGTGTCGGAGGCGTTACTCCTCCTAAGCCACCGTTCCTGGCTTATAGTATGTCGAAGGCAGCTCTTAACCATTTTACGCGGGGAGCCGCGATCGAACTAGCTTCATCTGGTGTGAGAGTGAATACAATAAGCCCAGGTCCTACGAAGACGGATATAGTAGAAAACGCTGGGTTCCCCACTGACTGGGAGAAGTTCGGAGAGGGTACGTTGCTAGGGCGTGCCTCCGAGCCTCAGGAGATCGCTGACATCGCTCTATTTTTAGCTAGCGACAAGGCCAAGGGCATTACGGGGTCTAATTTCGACGCTGATAACGGGTTTTCTCTCAATAATGTATAGTGTAAAGTTTAAACTAATAAAAATACTGGAAAATTATTTAAAACTGTTTTATAATCCCCAAAACAAGAACGCTGCAATTCAATGCATTTTCATATGCGAAACAGCGGAACAGAAAAAAGAATGTTATACTTGCGGCAAGACTGTCAAATCTTAAAGATGTGAAAACAGTAAATATTCTACGTACCTATTTTAGATTCATAGGTATTAAAAATAGTAATAACACGATCAATTTGAATGCAGTTGTCCTAGATTTTTTTTCATGTACGACCATTGTATCATATAGATCTAGTTCGCAGAAATATTCCAAATGAAGGTAATTTTTTTTAAATAATCACAATGCTTTTTATCGTCCTTAACATTTAAGAAAATCGTTAATTACCATGTCTTGAAGTTTAATATGATAAAGCTACATTACTTATTTTGTTTTAAAAGGCGAAGTAGTCAACAGCACCGATGATTCATTGTAGATTAGTAATATCATTTTACCAGATAAAGACAAATACATTTTATCACATAATAATTTGTTCGTTTTCCTCAAATCTTTGGATGTAATTAGGTTCTCGTTTCATCACCTTACCTTTGTTTCTACGATTCAAAGTAGCAACAAATAGTTATTGTTAACATAAGTGTTGAACTGAACATAATCTATACTTATAATAAATCTGAAGAGGACAATTCTGTACGTGAAATATATTTCAAAATAACTATCGGGGGGTAATTAGGGATCGATACTGATGCAAAAAATGCAATCAGTCAAATTTTTGTGTCTGTATAACTGTTATAGAAACAAAAACTACTCAACGAATTTTAACGAAACTTGGTACAATTATTTTTCATATTATACTTTTGAGCTGGTTGTAGTATACTTTTCATCACCCTACAATCAATAGGAGCAGAGCAGTGAAGGGAAATGTTGAAATGAAATATGAAGCTTCCGTTGTATGTGCAACATTAACAGTTAAAGCTACACAGAAATCATGTATGACGGAAATGTTCTCCTTAAAATGGTATAAAAAATATCCCACGACAGCATATATCTATATTTTATGGTTAACTCACAATAACAAGTGTAACTCCCGATAGTTTATCAGTTCTAAGGCCAGTAGTACACGGTCTGCTTCAAGCAGTTGCGACAGACTTGAACATTGAGGTAAGAAAAATATATAGTAATTATTAAAATTTTTATTCATTAAAAATATTGGAAATTACATCGGACATTACAGAACATGATGAGAATTTTGGTCATCAGCCATTGATGTAGAGGGGCCGGTTGCTGATCTAGAGGGGCCAGGCACTGATGTAGAGGTAGAGGGGCCAGTATTACAACCCCATTGTCCACGATAATCATTAAACGATGAATATCCCCCCGTCACCATAACTCGAAGGATATGTGTGATTTTTCATCCCTTTAAAGTGTTTCACTACGTTAAGTATTTCGCTCTTAACATCTAATTTATAATGCTCATATTTTTTTTTGAATTTGCCAACTAATGAGAGTAAAAACAATTTATAAGTATACCTATAAACGTCCAATAACAAAGTTATTTTAAAATTTGTTTATACGCTCATACAAATTTGACGAGTTTACTGAGTTATGACGTCACGATTGCAGTGCATTTAGTATGGAGCGTTTTGAGTGCCCCGCGACAGCGCCGCAAACATGGCGATGTATCTTTAAAAGTAATAGGCGCAGGTGTACTGTGGTGGTGGTTCTACAATATTTCTCACTTAAGAGTACTCTTATTATATATAGAATTTAAAAACCAATTTAAGATCTGAAAGATATAGGGAAATTTGATCGTCGTCGGTGGAGGAGACCGGGGGAGGTAATAGCCTCCCCCGAGGAGGGCTCCCCTCTAGGCAGGGGAGCGGAGGCTGGGGGTTCCCGGAAGTGGCTTGATGTTCCCGGGGACTCCCTACATGCCTGAGGAAGGCCATCCCTGAGGTTTTTAGTGGGTAGGCCTCCCCCTTCTGGGGAGGAGAGCCCCACATAACCGATAATGATAATTTACTAAATTACCCCACTAAACTAAAATATAGCCTACTTGGAAATATATTAATATGATTTCTAATAATGCCAAATAATAAAACCACAATATTTTTTAAGCAAATATATTTCATAGAAATATAGTCACTATCATGTTACGCTTAACATTATAAATTGGAATAACCGCGTACGCCGCTGTCTGTGAACAAAAAAATAAGGTTAGATTTATCAATAATTCTTTGTACTGTCAAAGCCTACATTGCTAGCTAATATTGACTTTTCTCACTTTGAAGCCAAACCAGCTGATCAAAATCAAAATTAACTTTATTCAAATATGACTTTATAGAAAGCTCTTTTGAATCGTCCAATTTTATTCCCTACCACTCATAACATACCACCGATAATAGCGATGTGCCGAGTACGGTTTGACTCGAGTCAGACTCGATTCCTGCTTTGGACTCGCCTACTCGAATACCAATTTATTTTGATTCGAGTACGCCAGACTCGATTCCGGTACTAAGTCAGGAAGAATGGGTTCGTACTCGCTAACTTGATTCTATTTATACGAGTCCTCCTATGCTCTATGTCTTGATTCAATGTTTATTATCTTTTAATAAAAATTACAGTATTATTATTTCTGTTATTGTGCTTAACCTACACGCTGTTTGAAGCTTACTCCTTTCTATTTTTCCTTTTTGTTCTAAAATCGGACTCTAGTTCCAGACAGGACTAGAATTTCCAGACTCGAATTTATAGACTCGAGTCTAGAAATATTCGAATACCAAACAAAGAATTCGAGTACTGCACACGAATCAGGGGCACGATTCTCATGCAATAGAAAAAAGTTCACATTCGTAAAAAAGTTCGAAGTTCGAATTTTTTTCGAATGTAACACAGTTAGTCTATTCTCAGAAGTTCACAATCGAACTAGTTCGCATGAACGTCATTCGAACAAAACGAGTGATACGGACCAGTAGAAGTGGACATTCGAATACGAATTTAAATCAAAGTTTGATTGGATATACTTTTTGTTTGTGTTGATTTGACTTTACATAGGAAATGGACGAATTTATTGTAGATTTTAATTATAATTTAGTTCAAGAGTTAGAGGCAGCGAATGCAGAACCGCCGCGACGAAGTGTTTCAGCAAATGTAGGTCCATTTGATTTAAGCAATGCAGAGTTTATTAACATTTTCGATTAAATAAGAACCTTACATTAGAACTCATCCAAATGTTTCAGCCAGTGATTCAACAGCGATCACGCATTGACTTATTAAAAACAAAGGTAGGCAAAATAAAAAAAAAAATAAAAAAATATATATATGTACCTATATATATATATATATATATATATATATATATATATATATATATATATATATATATGTGTGTGTGTGTAGAAAATATCGGAAATAAATAATTTTTAATTTCTCGTTTGAAAGTTGATTACTAAAAAACTTAAGAATTTTAAAATTCAAGTGTCATATTAATAATATAATATATTTTTAAAAGTAATATTTACGTATAAAATCTATTAGTAGATGATGCAGTAACAGCGTTTTTATAAACGCTTAATAATAACGTAATTTATTATTTAATCTACACCCCACGTACTATTTCGAATAGTAATTGTTCTATTGGAGCTCAGAATACGAGATTAACGAAACATTCGAACTTTTCAGTAGAGCGGAGATATTCGTATACGAATTTTAATATGGAAAAAATTCGATTGCATGAGAATCGTGCCCCAGGGAATCGAGTCCTGATTCGAATACCGTATAAACTGACTCGAATAGACTCGATCCACCAAAACGGTGACTCGGCACATCACTTTTTGATTTTGACTAACTGATAACATAGGATGAGCTATGCTGTAATAAAACATACTATGTTTTCTACCTATGTCCAAGTGCAGATCAAAATTTGCTGTAAAAAGTTATATACACTACTTGCATGCAAACAGTTGGTCTACATTGCTTGTATGCGTGGTAAATGGACTAACAGATTCATTGAAGTTATCTATTAATGTTTACCGAGACACCAGAGCTAACAATGATAGACTTATGAAAGTACACTCGTGACCTATAACAAATTTTAAACCATACCATTACTGATTATCAAGATACTTCTGTGTGAGGAGCTCCTCACTAGTTTAGCTGAGTTTTTACATACATAACCTTTTATTGGGACACTGAGATTAGGGATTGCGATCCGGAAAAACTTGTTGTTAGCATTCTCAAATACTTTAATAATGATTTTGATCTCATTTCAATTAATTACGTAAGGTTAATTGTATCTATTAGATATTATAGTTACTTGATAATTAATATTGTTACTTATAAATTGATCTATCTGTGAAAGTGAAACCTAGAAAACTGAGCTACTCGTTACGTCGTAAAATTATTACTAGTTACCTACACTACTAAATTTTAATTGTTTTCTTGTTGTATATTTGTCTTAACATTGGTTAGGAAATAAAGTGATTTTATATATTTGTGATTTATTTTTTTATAAACTACCTACAGCAAAAATCATCTTGATTTAATCCGGCTGGATTAATGTAACGGGTATCGAGTTTTATCCGACCGGACTGAAAATGATGGCAGATTGCAATCACTAACTGAGATATTAAGTAATATGTCAACTAAACTTCAATAATATAAATTAAAACAGTTATAGTATAAAATAGCATAAAATAGTAATGTTTACATTACCTTATAGTAAAAGCCTGTCTTATGAAGAGAATAATATTAGATATAAGTTGAATTCAACATTGAGTACGATGTCTCAGTACAACTATAAAAAAATACATTTAATTGATATTAATAAATTAATATCTAAATTGTATATGACAAAAGATAAATATTATCTTACTTCTTATTATAAGAGACAAATAGCTTTATCGCTATTATATTATTTTACACATATAGCCAAAACTTTGGCTAGTACATCTGCTTCTATTGAGCAGGACAATAAAATTAGATTAAGAACGTCTTTGGAATTTGTTCCAAATATAACTAATAATATCAATTGTTTAAATTAACAAATGAGACAAAAGATAAAACATCTTGCTATCCAAAGACAAAAGATAGGTCCAATTGCTTAAATTTTGTTCATCAGAATATACAGGGCTTGTCTGGCAAAGATTTAGAAATTAGTTTATTTCTTAATTATGAAAGCATTGACATATTATGTGTTACAGAGCATTGGTTAAATAGCTCTCAGTTACCTATGATAAATTTTGATAATTACAGAGTTGTGAGTTCATTTACCAGAAATACAGCTATTAGAGGTGGATCTTTGATAATTTTACATAATTCCCTAAAATGTAAGGAACGTAAAGACTTGGTATCTTATTCCATTGAACGAACAATAGAATTATCATGTGTGGAACTTGAAAAAATAATTATTATCTGTGTTTACCGGCCCCCCTCAGGGAACTACCAAGAGTTTGAGTCTGTTATGGAGGAAGTACTGAGATTAATTTGTAAGAAAAATAAAAAAGTAATTGTTTGTGGAGACTTTAATATAAATATATTAGACATGTCACAGCTGTCTAGCAGATATTTAAATCTATTTAAATCATTCAATTTAGTTAATGTCTTTGATGAACCTACTAGAGTAACACCTACATCAGCCACTTGTATAGATAATATTTTTTGCAACAGTGATGTTACTAAAAAATCCATAGTTAATTTCATTAATTCTGACCATAGTGGACAATTTGTGACTATTGAGCACCATCATGCACCATTGGTCCTTGAGGTTACTTGTAGGCCTATTACAAAACACGGTGTTGAAAAATTTAAAAATAATGTTAATGATAGAATTTATTCTTTACCATTAGATGATAGTAACCCAAATAGTTTATATAACAGCGTCTTTAATGTTATCAAAAGTGAATCTAGTAAAATATTTAAACAAAAGTCCATTAAGATTTACACGAGTAAAAAGAAATTCAGTGACTGGGCTACACCAGGTATTTACAAAAGTAGGAGAAAATTATATGAGCTATATGCCCTAAAATCTAATTCTAGGGACCCTGAATTTATTGAGTATGTAAGAAATTACTCTAAAATATTTAAAAAAGTCTGTGTTACAGCTAAAAAACTTTTTATTGCCAATAAAATTAATGTTTCAAAAGATAAAGTAAAAACTGTTTGGAAAGTAATAAACCATGAAACAGGGAAAATAAAACAAAACGAACATACTTATTCGCTAAAGGTTAAGGATAAGTTAATTCAATCTGATAACGAAGTAGCCTCCGAATTTGAAAGGTTTTTCCACCAAATACCTATAGATACTACTTGTAGCCTCGGATCATGTTCAAACGGTGCGGTCGCCCTCCTTGAATCAAATGTAAACAAGATTAAGGAATCTTTTCATTTTAGACATATTGATGCTGAATTTATCCTCAAAACTTTTAAATCACTTAATAATAAGAAAACAGAGGATCTGTGGGGTATCTCAACTAATATTATTAAACCAATTATCTCTGAAATTGCGCCTCACCTAGCCCTAATTTTCAATAAATGCATTGATGAGGGGGTCTTTCCAAATCTTATGAAAAATAGTAAATTAATTCCACTTTACAAGTCTGGCGATAAGAGTGACCCTACTAATTTTAGACCCATTTCTATATTACCAGCCTTGAGCAAAATCTTTGAAAAGATTATTTATAATCAGCTATCATCTTATTTTACCCTTAACAAGTTATTTCATTGCAACCAATATGGTTTTACCAAGGGTAAATCCACTACAGACGCTGGAATTTCACTTTTAAAACACATTTTTGATGCTTGGGAGGGCAGACAAGACGCAATAGGTATTTTCTGTGACCTTTCTAAAGCATTTGATTGCGTAAGTCACGACACATTAATGAGGAAATTAGGGCATTATGGTGTCTCTATCAAATCACTCGGCCTTATTAAGTCATACTTGTCGGATCGAATACAAAAAGTTGTTATTAATAAAACTGAATCTGCTGGAACTTCACTAGTTATGGGCGTGCCTCAGGGATCAATATTAGGTCCTTTACTATTTTTAATATATATTAACGACCTTCCTTACTATACAAGCACTTTATGTGAAACAGTGCTATTTGCCGATGATACTTCTCTTGTTTTTAAAGTTGACAGAGGCAGCAATTGTTCGGACGAGGTAAATAGTGCTCTATCAAAAGTTCTACAATGGTTTACATTAAATAACCTTTCATTAAATTCGAGAAAAACCAAATTTGTTAAGTTTTCTATACCAAATGTAAGGCAGGTTAATACACCCTTAAATATTAATGGTGAAGTGGTATCTCTTGTTGAGAGTACTAAGTTTTTAGGCATACACTTAGATTCCAGATTACAATGGTATACCCATATTGATGCTCTGTCAAGCAGACTTAGCTCAGCTGCGTATGCTGTTAAAAAAATAAGGCTTCTAGCTGATGTTGAAACAGCAAGGTTAGTTTACTTTAGTTATTTTCATAGTGTAATGTCTTATGGCATTTTGTTATGGGGATCAGCTGCCACCATTGAAAGTATTTTTATACTACAGAAAAGAGCAATTAGAGCTATATATAATTTAAGACCAAGGGATTCCCTTAGGGATAAGTTTAAAGAAATTAACATTTTAACATTGGCGGGGCAGTACATCTATGAAAATATAATCTATGTACACAAATATTACAATAATTTCATTAAGAATAGCGATGTTCATAAATTAAATACAAGAAATAAAAATAAGCTTGCTGTTCCAAATTTTAGATTACGTAAAACACAAAACTCATTCTTGGGGAAATGTATAACTTTTTATAACAAGTTACCACACAGTATTGTTAATCTACCTTTTAATAAACTTAAAACTCGAGTAAAAAAAACTTTGATGAGCAAAGGATATTATCGAGTCCAGGATTACTTGGATGATCGAAGTGTCTGGGACTAAAAAACCCTCGCTCGTTGAAATAAACAAATTGTTAATAAATTCTTAGGTAACTGTGTAACATAATAACATGTATATTTAACTGTACCTATTATAATAACCTTTTGTTACTTGTATAATACATTATTGCTAGTTTTAAAATGATTATATGCGCGTGTCCTGCGGTTGATTTTTTTTTTATTGTGCTAATTTACACGGGTACCTGTTTTTGGTAATTTGTATCCTTCTGTGGCTTAAGGGTAGTCATACTCTCATTAAAATCTCTTCGGCAGTGTCGTGTGAGGCGGGTCGTTACGTTCCCTAAAACATGGTTGAGCGAAGCGATGGCTGGTTCATGCGTCATGCTCGTGACGGGTGCTGCCAGCGGAGATGAGTCTGCTCTTTGCTATACTGGGTACTACTCGTATTTATTATAATTTTAATTTAACTTTAATATATTCTTTTAAAACTGTATGACACGGCATTCCTAATATAGGCATGTTTTCTAAATATTTTTTTATTAATTATACTATGTAATGGAAAGTGACTTCATGAATTATCAATATTGAAGTCATTTTCCAAATTGACGACTCTGTATCTATTTAATACAGGGAAAAAAAAACAGCCCTTGCTGAGTTTCTTGCCGGTTCTTCTCAGTACAAGGTCTCCCGCCGTAGATTTGCGAACCGATGGCGTAGCTTTTCGACATTCACAAGTGCTTGTAACAGCCCAGACTGAATAAATGATTTTGAATTTGATTTTGAATTTGAATTTGAATTTGAGTAAATACTCACCAAAAGTAAAAAATTAGTCAAAAAGACCGAAGCCCATGTCCTCATCTTCAGACTCGGACTCTTCCTTCTTGGTCTCCTTCTCTTCTGCAAATATACAAATATAAACAATTAATAAATCAGTGATTTATAATATAGAACGAGTTGTTATTCAGTTATAAACATCAGTAAAATAAAGTTTACAGCAGTGACAGTCAGTCGAAAGATGGTGTTAAAGTAAATCATCATATAAGAAATTTAAACAATGTTGCATTAGTTTTTAATTAAATCCTGTGATATCAGGTAATGTTTTCGTAATATACTTGGAAAACCTTACTTCACTCTACAGAATACATTGCTCCTAATATTCTTATTATGGTGAGAAAATATAAATATAGAAACTTAGGTACTTTCACATGGGCAGTCGAACCAGACCCTTCAGATTGAACAAATGTGGAAGGTAAAACTATTAATCAAGCATCTTCAAGAATCTAGAGACATCAGCTCACTCTCAAGTCTTTCTACAACAAATTTTTACATGTACAGTGAATTTTGGTTATAACGACAGTGGAGGGACCTATTTAAGACCGTTGCTATGTCCGAAAGTCTATATCCCAAATAACAAAAAAATATGTATATAAAGACAATTTAAAAAATAATCCTATCTCATCAGCATTCCATATTTGACTGTTAGTAAAACTGTTCGCAAAAAATTGTCACAACTTTATCGTTGCTATATAACGTTGTCTAAATCTGTAAATTCAGCTTCCTGAACATTCAAAGTTTGTTTTCCCAAGCTATCTGGCAATATGATTAGCGTTCTCTTGCAGAAGAGGACCACTAATGGGTACATTTTGGCTTCTCTGAGCTGAAGCTCTAGCAACCACACTAGAAGAAGAGAATTATTCTTTATTTTCAGGGATTTTGATTCAAAACACTCCATGACTTTAGTACCATTTTTCCACATGGTTGATATTGTAAAATGTGAAACTCCAAATTGTTTACACAAATCAACATTGTGTTCTCTTTTTTGCAGTCTCAAAATGATGTCCACTTTTTCTTTAACAGTAAATGTATATCGTGGAGTCATTTTTACAAGCTTAAGAAACACTCTTCACTCACTGAAATTTGCTATCTAACCGATTCAAAAGTTTAACTTCCGTTTGACCATCTGTGAACGTAAACAAAGGATAAGAAAGTTTAATAGTACTAGTGAGTTTTTGTGCCTTCACAGACTCAGTCGCAATATCGGCAAGGGATTTCTAGGAATCTGTTATGAATGGTTCATAAAAACAAGTCGTTATACACGAAATTGACGCTATATCCGAAGTCGCTATTATTGAAAGAATTTCTTACAGAAGTTAAGTTTGACGTCGTTATAACCAAAACGTCGTTACAAACGAGGTCATTATTAACGAAATTCACTGTATATGTACAACTGAGTATTACATCTAACAACCCTGTAACCTTGCCAAGCAACAGATGAGGTGGTGTCAACAGTTCCTGCCTGAGATAATGACAGGATCAGTGAATTACATCCAGGTTCCTGAATAATGTGGTCTTGTAACTATTTGGATAAACTCTTATCAGTTGTTTCAACTGTATGCTAGTTAACGTATTTCAAATACTGTATGTGGATGTACCTTTCTTTTCTTCAGCAGCTGCAGCAGCCGGCGCGGCGGCGGCGGCGGCCGGCGCCGCGCCTCCCACGGGCATGGACGACAACTTCTCGCGACCTACAAACAATCACACATGTAAAGTACTGCTCTCATCGCTCATATATTGTTGACTGTGATAAATAGATTCAGGAGTAGGTGAACAGCAAGGTTGTTCAGTCGAAAGATGGTGTTATTTTTGTATCATCATAATATTACAAGTGAAATATAGTACATTACTGCAGCGGCCAGCAATAGAGAAATTGATGGACGAACGTCTACATGTAGCACACATACATAACTCCATCAATGCCTAGTTGTGGCCAAGGCTTGTATAGTATTTTTCTCAAATAATGCGCGGAAATTAAAACTAAGTAGTACAAGCAGAACTTTTATTTGAAAATACAGTTATTTTTGCAAGCCAGTTTGATATTTAAATAAAACTGATAAGTTGCCTCCTTGGTTTGCCATTTATCGAAGCAACAAATCGTTCCATTTTTAAAATACACAATAGATATGAATTTTCATACATTTTTTGCCGGCCGCTGCGCGCATGTTTTTGGCCAGTACAGCAATCTCGATTTATCTCAAAGAAGGTTGTCAAAATAATGCTCAAATTTCCAAGCATGTTTGAGAAAACTTATTATCTCTATTTTATTGAAAAACAACATTTGTAAAATAATATAACTTCATTTCAAGTTATGCATTTTAACTACAAATACCACAACTGTTATAAGCTGCCACAAAATAAACAATGTTAAGCCTAATTTGTTGATATACGAACAATATTTATGAATGCATTGCTTACACAAAAGACTTGTAGATGCCAAACAATTTTCTCCTGCATTATTTATAATTTTTAATCTCCTTCCTTAGTTGGTGGTCTTTATAAGAAAAAGCTTTCCATTTTAATGCATTAATAGTTCTACATATCAATTTTTATAATAAGTATATATAATAATTTTACTTTCATACAAGTTGATAATGTGCATTTTTGTTTTATTATAAAACATTTGTAGTTTATATTGAAATTAAATTAATAATAGCCACTATTAAACATAAAGAAAATTTGTGTAGTTTCGATACATGACTTCATTTCATGTCTCTGTGTAAATCAAGTAATTTTTTTAAATAATTTCAAAACTATGATATTGGTTATTTAGAATTGATTTTAGAATCTAGAACTGTGATGTTATCTGATAAATCTATTCAATGTTACAGTAAATATATCTTATCCTATGACTAGTTATTAGTATTTATATGTTGAATAAATACAAAGTTTATATGCAGTTTTGTTTTCAGGCATACCATTAAAATATTTAAATGACATATTTTTAACCTACATTCTGTTATAACCTATTGTAACTATAAATCTTTTTGTGATGTAATATTTAAGAAATGCTACAATAGATAATATAATTGTATAATTACCTTGCACGATCAGGTCATCAACACTCTTTCCACTGAGCTCAGAGATGACCTTCTTCAGCTTTTCCGAGTCAGCCTCAATGCCCACGGAGCTGAGGATTTTCTCTACATCGGCGGCAACAGGGGAGGCTTTGCCCCCAAGCACAGCCAGTAAATACGCGGCCACGTAACGCATTCTGTAATATATACACCACACGATACTTAACTAGGTACTAAACACTAGTCCAGATGTTTTATTTAGTACAGAGTGGTTGTAAAATTTCCTTTTTTTTTTAACAAGTACTTTTTAACGTTTCCTTTAACAAGTACTAATTAGTAATTAAAGACGCACTTGCATATTATTTCCACACGTTACTACATAGGTTAATAAAACAGTTAGAAAAACAAAGACTATATTCTATTTAGCATGTTAAGATAAATACAGAAACAATGTAAAATAATATTTGCTTTTAGGTTATAATAGCAAGCAAAAACGACACAATAGTAAAAATTCGAGATTTTTTTAAAGTAAACATAACAGTTGATATATTAGGATGTTTGATCCAGATAATATTAATGATTTAAAATACAAAAACTCAAATTCTAAGGAAATGCAACCGGGAGAAAAGTACCAAGACACATTGTAATCGTCATTTATCTTAATGGTATTGCAATAATTCGATAATAGTATTACTGAATCTTTAGGCCTCGATATTAAACAGTAATTAAAATTATATATTTTTGCAATAATACTCACTTTTAAGTCGTAATGACACGAAACGTGTAATGCCGAAAAATAATAAGCGTTCGACTTGAACAATTTGTCAAGAAGGAAAGAAACGTCAATTTGACAACGACGAGGTTACCGCCTAAATAATTGATAGCGTTGAACGCGGTCCAATATTGGCTATCAACAGTCGTACCCGTTATATGCATAAGCACGTTTCGAGAATAAAACTTAGCCAGCAAGAGTATAATTACACTCGCTCAAAATGATTCGGTTTACCTTTTTTCTAGTAGAAATCAATATTTGTATATTTCTATAACTAACTTACAAGCGAGGTTAATTACAAAATAGAGTTCGCACAAAGAAACGTGTCAAGATAGAATGGCGGAAAAATCAAAAATTCTTGATGTGGTAATAATTATTGAAGAAATGAAAAATAATACTATGAGAAAATGATGTGGAAACTTGTAATGTAAACGACTAAATATTCAGCTATATTAGATTATAATAAATGTAAATATTATACCTGAATTTCGTAAATGATATTCAGTTATAATAGATGAAACTTTTATATAATTTGCTTGTAGGTATGGTGTAAATATAACTTCATTACATTTAATTGTGAAATGATGAAAACATTTTTATATACTGACTGGAGAAGCGTTTTAAAGTATTTTGGTAAACGTATTAACTCCACAATTGCTGTTTAATCTTCGAAAAGCGCTTCATTCACATGGTTCATCAGATGTTTAACTTGTATGCAAACGTCATTTTACAGTAAATGTGTGTTATTCTTATTTATTTTCTTTAAAATATCAAATAATTCAATTACAATATAAACCTTTAATCTATAGTGAAATACAACGTGGTAGGGTTTGCTTAGAATATTTAATTTCTTTAAAGTCTCGTCAGCAAAATTAATCCTCAATAAAAACGTTAAAGGAAGGTTTTTGATTCTCATCTTCTATTTTATTGATCATATAATCACTTACACCCGATTGTGGTGCAAACAATTTTAAAGAGTACCTAGTTTGCATGCTTGTTGGTTGCATGCATCTGTGGTTAGAACAATTGTTTGATTGTGGACCGCAAGATAAAATTTCGGCAAAGGGATTAATAGTTCATACTATTAATCCCTTCCATATCTATTCCATACTATTATTCCATTGAAATTATTTTGTCCACGTAAATAATAATCTATACCATTCTTCAAAATGGACTATAACTATAGAGACATTAATCTACTAGCTTTTGCCCGCGACTTCGTCCGCGTGGAATAGTGACTTCCGGCAGATTTTTGGTTTTTCCCACATAGTTCCCGTTCTTGCGGGATTTTCGGAATGGTCGAGTTTCCGCAGAATTTTTAGTATTATTATGTTGATACAACTTAAACAAATTATTTCGACCAAATTTGGTACCATAAAAACGGTCATTGTGACTAAACCTTAAAAGATAGACATATGCCGTCGCGGACTTTTTTTTAGATCATGTATAGAGGAATAATTCTTTCATACATATTTTTTGTGTATCTTGAACCGTTTTCGCAGCGCACGCAAAGAAAGCCTTCAAAAATGAATAATTTTCCCCGTTTTTTACACATTTACCGCTCTGTCTTTGCTCCTATTGGTCATAGCGTAATGTTATTTAGCCTATAGCCTTCCTCGATAAATGGACTATCCAACAAAAAAAGAATTATTCAAATCGCACCAGTAGTTTCGGAGATTAGCGCGTTCAAACAAACAAACAAACAAACTCTTCAGCTTTATTATATTAGTATAGATAAGTGAAAGCGTGAAAAGGTAACAGACTGGCAATTACTTTTGAATATGCTGTACAAGAAAGGAACTCTTAATAAGCAAAATTTGTTGTCTGTCGAAACTGAGTAATTGAAACTAGTATTTTATTATATTTATTTATGTTGTTTGTAAAATATTCCTGATTTGCTTAAGAAATAAAGAAATTTATTTGACGATTAATATCTAATGAAACGTATCGTATCTAAGATAAATAGAAGAGGTTAGGTATATTGATACCCCGTGGTATTATTGTAATATATGTCACGAAACTTTTAATATAGAAGAATAGTATTTAGAAATATTTTTATTGTATGAAATATTATTATAATAAAATATATTTCAATATATTTTTATTATATATAAACAAAAAAAAAATGGAAAAGTTGTGGAACGGTTACCTAGCAATTTATTTTATAAAAAGTGCTTCGATAAATATATAGCTTAGATGACCTTTTTAGTTGTAATTTTTATATGTTAACAAACAAACAAATTGTCCACCAGACAGTAAGTGATCACAGTCGTATAATATTCATTAATGAATATATTTAGAAATCATAATATTTTGTATACATATGTCTGTGTCAAATAAAATGCATATATATTTTTTGTAAATATATACAATTAGTAGCATTAATATGGTATTTCTTTTAGGAGATCTGTTATTTCTTTATAAATATCCTAACGAATGTGCAATTTGTTAGGATTTCTTTTTTAAATAATCATTGCTAGGGATTATCCATTTCAGTGGCAAGACCGCTATGATTTATGAGTTCATAAGGACTATTTTGTTTGCGTGCATTATTTGTAAATTTATTATACTAGATTTAACAAAGTATGGAATTTATTTAACATAAGCTTTGTAATCTATGAAATTTATTTTGACGTTAGATGAAAACACTAACGCCATCTATTAACAAGCTTGGAATACTCATCTAATCATTTATTGCATTATATTATACTAGCTTTTGCCCGCGACTTCGTCCGCGTGGAATAGTGACTTCCGGCAGATTTTTGGTTAACCAACAACATATTTATATTTATATTTGAATAAAGATTAATATTATTATGTTGATACAACTTAAACAAATTATTTCGACCAAATTTGGTACCATAAAAACGGTCATTGTGACTAAACCTTAAAAGATAGACATATGCCGTCGCGGACTTTTTTTTAGATCATGTATAGAGGAATAATTCTTTCATACATATTTTTTGTGTATCTTGAACCGTTTTCGCAGCGCACGCAAAGAAAGCCTTCAAAAATGAATAATTTTCCCCGTTTTTTACACATTTACCGCTCTGTCTTTGCTCCTATTGGTCATAGCGTAATGTTATTTAGCCTATAGCCTTCCTCGATAAATGGACTATCCAACAAAAAAAGAATTATTCAAATCGCACCAGTAGTTTCGGAGATTAGCGCGTTCAAACAAACAAACAAACAAACAAACAAACTCTTCAGCTTTATATATTAGTATAGATTTAATTTAGCTGTTTGTTATAGTAAATTTTTAAGAAAGAAGCTCGTGTAATGTGTTTTATAAAATAATACTAAACAAACAAATAGAAAGTCTTTTATTTATAAAGTTTACAACATCAACTTTAAATAAACAGATTTTAATTTGAAAGGAATCTTATTCATATACTAGTTATTTACAAACTTATTTGTATTGAACTTATAAGCTGTATTTTGTATTAACCGGAAAGTCGGATGTTTCTTTTTGTAGTAGTCGACTTTTAACCAACTTCAAAGTTATTCCGATTTCAAATTATTAATAGTGATAATGATAATTGCATTATATTATATTTAATTTAGCTGTTTGTTATAGTAAATTTTTAAGAAAGAAGCTCGTGTAATGTGTTTTATAAAATAATACTAAACAAACAAATAGAAAGTCTTTTATTTATAAAGTTTACAACATCAACTTTAAATAAACAGATTTTAATTTGAAAAGAATCTTATTCGTATACTAGTTATTTACAAACTTATTTGTATTGAACTTATAAGCTGTATTTTGTATTAACCGGAAAGTCGGATGTTTTTTTTTGTAGTAGTCGACTTTTAACCAACTTCAAAGTTATTCCGATTTCAAATTGTTAACAGTGATAATGATAATAAATAAGGTATAGGTAAGTATTTGAAGATTATCATCTTTTACAATTACAAATTCGTTTCAAAGCTCGTTTCAGCCCTGCTACGTAGTGAATCACTTGTTCCTGGAAAAATAAAATTCATATTAGAATGTAGATAACATACAAACAAATATGGAAAAATTATTTCAATAGAAGTGAATGGATTTTCTTTCAAAAGACACAGCTTCAGAAGGTTAAATAAACATTTATTATTATTAAGTAAATGTAGGAATTGTAGTGCACTTTTTATTTATGTTACGAAGTTACTATGTTGACCTTAGACTTGTATAAACTTACACCACTTTAAACAAAGTCAATGTATTGGTTCTGATTGTTCTGAATAAAAAAAATGTTAATTACACGTCACTAAAACATCAACAGAGGGCGTTAGGCTGTTTTGTTTTGAAAGACAGTATAAACTTATGCAAGTGAAGTTTGAGGTTTTCATAATTATAAACAAAAAAAATAAAAAGCGTGTAAATAACAAATGATTACATATTTGAATTAATAGTATATTAGACAGATTAGATAACATTTACTCACAAAAAGAAAGTAAGGTACAATCGTTGCAAGCTGCTTCGTAAAGCTAATACTAGGTGGCGCTATATTTTAAGCTAAGTTAACTTTTATGCAATATTAATTAATGAAACGAAGAAGAAAATTATATGCCATAAATAAAAAAAAATCTTCTTAATGTTTAAATAATAAATTGTGTCAATAAATAGCAATTTTGAATCAAGTGCAATATTTGGGTTTTGAAAAATAATTAATTGGAAGCATAGCATAGCATGGGAAGAAAGCATCCAGTTTGTAAGATCTTTCATAGAATAGTCGCCAGATGGCGCTTTACGCTACCTGCATTAGATTGAAGCACATGGCGACCAATGCCATTCCAAGCATGAGGTACATGGAGCATACGATGAAGGAAGTTTCGATACGAGCGGTGTAAATACGTTCCCCCGGCACGAAATCGCCAAAGCCGATGCTGGAAAACAGAAAAATAAGAAAACTATGCCTTTTCTGATTATATTGTACTAGTATACTACGAATAGCGTATATTATTCACACAATATCTTTATATCCTATGTGTTATTCTGATTCATAAGCTATATTATTCCAAAGTTATTAATTATAAACTACCGAATGGATCGAGTAAAATCTATTCAGTAGTTATAAACTTCGTGGTTAGTGGTCGCCACTTGTGGTCGGTAGCTACTATATTTTTTAACCCAGGCATGCAGTATCACAGAGTACATTAGTATATACTGTGCAGTATCATAATGGACTCGGACGAAGAAGGTTTAATTGCGATACTTTTGATAAAAAGACGTCGTCGTAGAAGACGAAACCGTAGTTATGGGATAGTTTACTGAAAGGGAGAGAGGGGCACCGGCATGGTTGACTTATGCCCGGTTTCTGAATACCTTAGCTAAACTCTTAATAACTAATGATTCAACAAAGTTATCGGTGAGGTCTGAATGCAGGACCGTGCTTACAACAGCTATGAAATAGTTAAGTAGTTCTAAATAATGTCACTAGATGGATCTGTTCACAAAATACGAAATAAAAATTGACTTTGTTATATTAATTTAAACATTTATTTTGTAATATTTCTTCAACCGCGATAATAATTTAATAATGATAACATTTTTGTTATCGATACTAAGTATTAAAACACTATTTTATAACATTTCGATAATATTGCCTGTATGAATCATACCCATAAATCGATAAAATAACAAGATTATAGATGAAAAAAAAAGGCATGATTTCGCACGGATTTTGAATTCTTTGTGTTTGATTGGAAAATAAAGTACCGCGACACTACAAATGTGTCGCGGTACTTTATTTTCCTTTCTACGTGGATTCGAGTAAGCGCAGTAAAAATTTTACTGAGCGGGAGAAGATGCTTCTTATACGTATTTAATATTGAAGAACTCATTGTCTTTTCTAAATATAATAATTTAAAATGTAGCTAATACTATTTTATTTCACATAAAATTACCACGTTATAACCTTGAGATTCTTGTTTGACACATAAACCACAGAGACATAAACGTCAAATAAAGTTATGGGACCGATAAACGGCACTAAACTCGTCAGTTAGGTTAATCTAAGTTTAAACGGAGTTTATCTAATTCTACGGTGTTCAGAAACGATTTGTTGGGAGTTATCGAACTGATAGTGTTATTGAACAGATAAACCATTGACAAAATGTACTCAGAAACAGGGCATTAAAGTTTGATCGCAACGAAGTGATAGGGGGTCAAAAATGAACTGTGTAGCATGAGTTTACATTTATTTGTACACGATATTGACTTTTTTTTTCCTCAGGAGAGGAGGTTGAGAATCCTCATGGATACCAACGCAGCAGGCAAGCAGGGATGCGTTGATTATGTCGGACTCCTGGTGCTGTCGAGGTGGCTCAACCACTCAGACCTACCGACTAAACTCAGCCTAGCCTTGGCCCTATTGGCCCTACGGCTTGAATGGAGGCGATTCTTTCATATTAAACTGACATGAGTTCTATTCGCACTACCCGTGTAAAAAAGTCGTAGCTAAACTTGCGTCGAAAATGTTTTAATACGTAAATAAAGCGAGCATCATGGTATACACCTTCTGTCAAAATCCCGTGAAGCTATTTACAAAAATGAAGGAATAAATGCAAAAATACAAAAATTTTGCGACTTTAAAAAACATAAAATAGGGGTATGCATATTTTCATTTATTCGTTTTAGAATTATCCCGCTGATGAAGTCATAATTATGTTTACGTAAATTTTAAAAGAAGCCTTACAAGAAAATCTATAACGTAAATATACACAATTACTTGTTCCTGTATTTTACAATCTAGGACAATTGTGTAATTCTAATTACTTTATGTACAAAAAAGGATTTTCCGTTAAATAACAACGTGATTATACTTACAACTCTAGATTATAATGAAATATAAGAGAGTACAAAGCCCTAAGTAGAGTTAAATTAGTTCATATATTTCAAAATACATAACTAAAAAGCAATAATTTTAGTTACCCCTGCAAATATGCGATGTGTTTCGTGGAATAAAGAAGTAACCGTGTTTTTTATATTATCTCGAAGTACATCAATCTGTTCCTAAATTAAATAACACGTGTAGTTGAAGGCAACTGTGACCTGCGATTATCTCTTTGAAACATTTTTCTAGTAGATTTCTATAAAAATACAGGACAGTTTTTTTAAGCTCCTGAAAAGTAGGTAAAAATCACTTACTTCTTTTTTCCTCGATAATTCCTCGACTTCACGAGGGCATGGCCGTGTCCACAGATAGCGGTAAATTATAGTACATTACCATAGTTCCGTATTGCATTTTAATATGCTTTCTTGTCGGTAGTGAGTTTCCTACTTAGATAAATAGATTATGATGACGCTCTGTGATGATAAAGTGATAGCGTTCAAAACTCACCTGCTTAGCGAAATGAAACAGAAGTAGGATCCATCGAGCTGGTCCCACGTTTCCCAAATTCCGAACAGCATAGACCCGAAGATAACATAGCTGTGACAAACAAATTTATATTTAAGGATATTTTAGACAGCTTGATAAATATCCGTGTTTCCGACGAACCACCAGGAGACCTATTTTTGAATTACGAATGCGACTTCGAAATCACCACCAATCGAATCACCAATCACATAAAGTACACACATTTATGTGTGTACTTTATCTATGTTGGCAGCTCTGCGATCGGCTTTTAAAAATTGAATGTTTAGGAATCCGTGACCTCAAAGTCACCGCGGACTATTTAGTCAGCGGTGATTTCGAAGTCGCATTCGTAATTCAAAAATAGGTCTCCTAATCTCGCTCGTTCGTGAGGATTCTTTGCCTGTTTTATAGTGAAAGAAGAAATATCCTGAATTCAACCTCTGTGTAATATTTAGAGGTAGGCGTGTAATAGATATTTATATATTTTCATTATTTATAAAACTTTTTTTCGCATAAAATTTTGTTTAGCTGGAACGCAAAAGTAGTAATGACCCTGCGACGAATTTACGAGCAATTACAACGAGATACATATTTGCATTCGTTTGGCATTTCACAATTTTTTCTGTTTTACTGCATAGTCATCCCAGACCAAGACATGTCACCTAACCTAGGGCAAAATATTCAAGCCCTTGAGTTGGCATTTGAGCCGTCATACACTCAAAGTTGCCCAATCAAGAAAGCAATTCTTTCGGCAACTTTTTGATCGACAATGACTAGAGCCTTACCTACCGGAAACGATAAATTGGCGTTACTTTCGAGACTGGTTTCTTTTATTATAGATACATAATCTTTGAGCTGGTTTCTTTTATTATAGATACATAATTTTAATACTTAATTAATACTACTTAAAAGCATATTAATTAATCAAAACTTACTAGATTTGGTCAAAATGTTATGTAGCATAGAACTTTTTTATACCTTTTTTACCATAGTCGTGTGATATAAAAGTTATTAACTTAGAAGTACAAAAAAAACGGCAATTTCATATGTAAAAACCTGTTCAATAAGGAAATACAGTGGACCCCCGGTAATCCGGCCCCTGTCTAATCCGGCACCCCCTGTAATCCGACATGGTCTATCATTTATTATTGAATACATACATATTCGCTAATGCCTGATTGAACAAGATACAACTTGTATGGTGAGTACAAGTTGTAACTTGTTCAATCATTACTGCAAAAAGTTCAGTCTATAAGGGGTCTTAGGTAGTACTCTATAATCCGACAAATTCGATAGTTCGACACTGCCCTGCAAAATGATTGTCGGACTTCCGGGGGCCCACTGTATTCTTCTATTAGAGAATGAAATCAATGAAAGAGCAAACAAATCGATGACAGTGCACTGGTGGAGTGAATGCCACCTGAATGTTTTCAAGGTTACGCGTGCTTTCGCTTTCTAATGTTACATTTTTGTGTTTTTATTTTGGGTTTTTTTTTTATTCCATACGGTGGCAGACGAGCAAATGGCCCACCTGATGGTAAGTGGTAACCATCGCTCATGGACATCTGCAGTGCCAGGGGCACAGCTGAGCCGCTGCCGACCTGGAGAGAAATACTCTTTTTAAGCCCCGTTTGAAGTTAGACATATCGTAGCGCTCAGGAAACACCGCAGCTGGGAGCTCATTCCAGAGTTTGCATGTACGCGGAAAGAATGAACGCTGAAAACGAACTGTACTAAACAAGATCGGTTCCAGGTGATATGGATGAACTCTACTGCGGTGGCGAAAAAGGTGACGAAGGCACCATTGCAAATAGTTCCTCAGAGCACTCTCCGTTAAAGAGCCAATAAAGAACACACAGAGAGTCAAAGTCTCTCCGCTGCTCCAAGGTCTCTGTTGAGGCCGTAATATTGGGATTTTGGGTAATATTAGGTTCGCCCCACTTACCCCACCATGATGGCAATGCATACGCTGATCGGCACCGTGATGGTCTGCGCGTCGAAGCTGACGTAAGCGAAGGAGCTGGAGCTGTCGGATGCGCGTGCGCAGACTTCGCTCCTGTAGGGCTCTGGCCGGTGCCACTCTCTGGGGTCTTCACGCCAGCTGAAAGAGTGATGACAGTGTGGTGAACTCTGAGTGAGTTTATCATTATATCATTTCAAAATCAACTTTATTCAAATATGACTTTATAGAAAGCTCTTTTGAATCGTCCAAACTTTTTTTTCTACCACCCATTCAGGACGTATTTGTTAGCTGATAAGAAGAATGGGCGGAAGAAACATTTACAATAAATTATGTCGTTATCATACAAAGTACATATGTGTTTACAATTTATACTGAAAAACGAATATTTACAATTTAGAATGTAATATCTTCAAATCAACACCAAGCATTGGCATCATTTAAATAATCATTGACTTTGTAATAGCCCTTACTCATTAGCGTCTTTTTAACATGTACCTTGAACTTATGAAAAGGCAATTCAGCTACACTATGTGGAATCTTGTTATAAAAATTTATTCCTTTGCTCTAGTTTTTTGTAGCCTGTACGTTGAAACGGCATGTTTATTTTTATTTCTTGTGTTTAAATTATGCATTTGATAATTAGTATGAAATGTGTTACAATTTTTGTACTCATAAATCAATCTAAACAAATCTCTAAGAGAATCCCTTGCTCGTAAATTATAAAAAGCGCGGACTGCTCTTTTTTGAAGAACAAAAATATTTTCTATGTTAGCAGCCGACCCCCATAATAGTAATTACTGAAGTAAATTAATCTTGCGGTTTCAACATCTGTAAGTTGTCTTATTTTCTTACAGCATATGCTGCAGAACTTTATCTTTTGTAAGATTTGACGATTTCTGTGGTCGAGTGGTTAGTTTCACGGTGTGACCATCTCCGAGGTCCCATGTTCGAGTCCCGGTGGGGGTAGAAGTTTGTGTGATTTCTATCAAAAATAATATTATTATTATATTTGTCTTGTACAAAGGTACTCACTCATTATAGTGTAGTTTTTTTTACACGCTTTTTATTGACTTACTCTGTCCGTTTGTTTGTTTGTCATGATCAAATCTTGTAATCGATTTTTCGACCACTTCTACTGCTCCAATCGAGCTCAAATTTTTTTTACATGTGTATTCTAGATGACAATACAATATTCAATCATTTTCGAATCATAAATATACATAATTATGTTGTAATAAATTAAAAACTTTTTAATATGAGAATTGGTTCAATGAAGCAAACAGATAGAATTTGATATAATGCATATGTTTAATTCTAATACTACATTTTCTGAACAATTATGTACATTTCTTTATGTTTGTTATAATAATCACGAGACTAAAAAGTAGTAAATAAAAAAAAATTAAAAAAAACTTTTTAAAAAACACGCTTTTATTAAAAAGACTAAAAACCGATCTAAAAACTTGAAAATAAAAATAAAGTCACGCTTTTAGAAAATTTGGGTACATATCAAGAAAAATTTCTGATGACAAAAAGAAATGTGCGTGGGGTGTAAATGTTAAGACCATTAAATGAGTAATGTTTAATTTTGTACACCCCACGCTTTTATAGTCATTGAGTTCTTGGACTAATTTGCTAAATTTTATAGACAAATTTTTGAGTTACATTTCTTTTTGTCATCAGAAATTTTTCTTGATATGTACCCAAATTTTCTAAAAGCGTGACTTTATTTTTATTTTCAAGTTTTTAGATCGGTTTTTTTTCTTACACATAAAAAAATCAAGGCGAGCTTGAGATGCTTCATATTAATTGATCACCCATCATAGCAGTGATCACGAAAATATTGCTTTACTTTACTAATTGTAATACTGGGCGCACACGTCATAGTTTTCACCACCTTCTTCCTCTTGGTAGACAGTATGCGCATATACTTTACCTGGCCCACCGGTCCGTTGGGTGGTGGTTGCCGACGGTAGACCGCCAGGTTTCTGGTCTTTCTATGCTCTCGGCCTCGCTCATATCAACCTGAATCATAAAGAAGGATATCATAATTATACTAAGTAAGTAATTAAGTAGTACTTCATAGGTACAAAGTCGGTGGTGTTCTTGGCACTGGTCTTCGCATCGATTGGGGGTGTCAGAACAGATTTGGAGGGGGGGGGAGGATGTTTATAAAATTTTGTACGTTGTAGGACGTAGGCATTCCCAGCACACGCTGGCGGAGTGCCCCGCGTGGGCCTCCGAGCGCCGAGTCTTGGTCGCAGAGATCGGGCGAGATCTGTCTCCGCCGGCATTGATTGCGGCAATGCTGGCGGACGAGGGAGGTTGGAGGGCTGTGGCCTCCTTCTGTGAAGCAGTGATGCTCCAGAAGGAGGCGGAGCGGGGTCGGGAGATGGCCGATCCCGCTCGAAGAAGGCGGCGCCGGGCTCGGTAGCACAGCTGCGGCGCCGCCGCGGGTCGCCGGCGGGCGAGATGAAGTCGCGATCGCTACGGCGATCCGGGATGGACCACGCCCCTTCCGTGGCCGGGGGGCGTCGTCGGTGGAGGAGACCGGGGGAGGTAGTAGCCTCCCCCGGTCTCCCCCGAGGAGGGCTCCTCTCTAGGCAGGTGAGCGGAGGCTGGGGGTTCCCGGAAGTGGCTTCCCCTTCTGGGGAGGAGAGCCCCACATAACCGCCGGCTCGCCACAGCCGGGATATGCAATTTAATGCATTTTCCTCAGGGGAACAAAAAAAAAAAAAAAAAGGACGTAGGCATTCAATATCAGGTAAGTAGGGGGTCTACTCAAAACCGTTTTTACCGTGGGAGAGCCATGCTTCGACACGAATTGGGCCGGCTCGACCGGAGTGATCCCAGCGCCTCACAGAAAACCGGCGTAAAATAGCGCTTCCGCTGTGTTTCGCCGAGTGAGTGAGGGCACCGGAGGGTCAACCCCCCTTTCCCCCGTACTCCCTTTTAAAAGGCCAACGCATCTGTGACTCCTTTGGTGTTGCGGGTGTCCATGGGCAGCGGTTATCGCTTACCATCAGGTGATCCGTGTGCTCGTTTGCTGTCCTATTCTATAAAAAATAAAAAACGAAAAGCATGACCAAGGGGCAAAGGGTCGATACAAAAAAAAAAATAATATAAAAGAGACTTGAAAGGCTTGAAACAGGGGATGAAATTTTGTTTGGAAAATACGTATTTTTAATGATTTACACGTATTTTTGGGTTTTTTGATTAGATATAAATAAATACATTTACAATAAATATATACAAAGGTGGCAATTAAATTACCCCAAAGGACGTTAAAATAGCCTTACAAACCACTGAACAAATTTTGATCAAAGTCGAAATAAGGATAGTTTGGAACTGTCGCATTAAGTTTTATGTAGTATTTTACGAAATGTTGATTGCATACAACTAGTGTTGGCAACTATTTTTGATCCCGCCATAGACAAGATATGTACTAACTTGAGCCCGCATCTTGGCCACCCGCCGCCTGGTGAACCCTGGGCAGCCGCGGCAGAGGCACACCAGCGCGTATAGGCATTTGAACCAACGCGCCAGTAATTCACCTTCAAAATACAACGATATTTTTTATATATTTAAACTTCATGGATAATGGAGTACAACGGCGGATTTAGGCAATTTCAACCTTCAGGTGATGCAGAGATATAAAGAGGAAGATATACAAAAGATAATAGCATAATATCATATTTAAATGTTTCCGCCAATTTATAAAAGCTTTTATATTAGTTTCAGTTGTATGTAGTTAAATCTTTGAATCTTAATTTGACCCACTTCCCGGTCTCCGATTGAGCTGAAATTTTGCATGCACGTGTAAGTCTGATGACAATGCATGGTTATGTGTGTGACGTCATTCTAAATCCAACGTGGCGGCATTACCAAGATGGCGGATCAATTATTTTTATTGCACCCCTACAATATGGGTATCAAATGAAAGGTCTTGCAAAGAACACCTCGATAAATAATGTGACGTCAATCGTCAAACGTCTTAATCCACGTATGGTGGACTTTCCCAAGATGGCGGACCAATTATTTATAATGCACCTCTACAATATGAGTATCAAATGAAAGGGTTTGCTAAGCTTGGTTTTTTAGTCGGAAAATAAATGTTAAAAAAATTTTAGTAAATGTCGTTAAAAGTATTCTATAAGTAAGTAAATCTTGCGACTAGCTTTTATATGTAAAAGTTTATTTTGTTCTTTTTATTGCATTTGATAAAAGCTAGTATTAGAAAAAAATTTTTACTCTAAATTTTTATTTGCTAATTAGGCGTTAATATTGTAAGTGAAGAAAAATTTACTTTTTGTCGCTCGTGCTGCGATCTTTATAACATTGAAAATAAAAAAAATAATAACTTGATTAATTGTTTCACAAGAATTTCCATTTCGGTCCCATAATACTATTATTATGAGACCAAAGGACCTATGCTTTTTTCTGTCTTATAGCTATTAAGATAGAATCAAAATTATATTATAATATATTGTACGTCATATGTATATGCTGGTGTATAAGAATATATACGCGACGATTCTGATTACTTAGTTTGAATTTAATTACATTTGACAACAAAGATTTAATCTCGCGTTTTAAACAATGTTAAAAAAATAATAATTGATGATTTTTTTTATATATCTTAAATTGATTGATTTATAATTTGAATATTTTAGTATGTACATTTGTTTGTACACAATTTTTTGCTAATTTGAAGTTATTGCATATTTTTTGTAAGTTCTATAGCATTAATGACTTTAATCTATACTAATATTAGCGAAAGAGATATGTAAGGACCGTAGCAAGTGGAAGGACGTAATCTCTGCCTACCCCCGTGGGAAAAGGGCGTGAGTGTATGTATCTATACTAATATTATAAAGAGGAAAGATTTGTTTGTTTGTTTGTAATGAATAGGCTCTGAAACTACTGGACCGATTTCAAAAATTCTTTCACCTTTGGAAAGCTATATTATCCCCGAGTAACATAGGCTACTTTTTATCCCGGAAAAATCGACAGATCCCACGGGATGCGCAATAAAGGCTTCGCTTAAAACCTACTGTATAGATTTTCATGCGGTTTTCATCAATAGGTAGAGTGATTCTTGAGCAAGGTATTGCGGTATTTTTTATCTCGGAAAAAACGGATAGTCCCACGGGAAGCGCGATAAAACCTTCGCGCCATAAACCGACTTCCGCGCATATGTAGTTGTGGGCAAAATAGACCCAATCCCGAAATCCACGCGGGCGAAGCCGCGGGCAGAAAGCTAGTTTTCTAATAAAACGTAATCTCTCTATTCTGTTGTTAAATTTACTAAATTTGAGATACATAATGAAGTATGATTTAGACTTCAGCGTATGTACATATATATAATATAACGAATCTTATCGTAAGATCTGTAATTTGTCGGATTACAAGGTACCTTTTTGTGAAAAAAATCGGACTATAAGGGGTCTAAGACAGTACCTACTCTATAATTCGACAAATTGGATAGTTTGACACTGCCTTGCAAAATGATTGTCGGACTACCGGGGGTCCACTGTAATTCCTTTTACAGGATTATTATATAAATTAAATTGGTTTTAAAATGATTTAAAACTATGATCTGTAAACTGTACCACAAGCTATCATATATGAACGTGATGCAGAAGGTGGCTGGTGAGTTGTAATACAGAATTTCAATGGTCAATCATGAGCGCCGCTTTTGATCACTTGTCTATGGTAATTTTATTTTGTATCATAGTTAATTCTTATTGTAAGTATTAAAATAAAATAAAAATGTTACCTAAATTGCTGAGGTAAAGCAAGAAGAGTGGCATTCCGAGCAGCGCGTACACGATGGTCGCCACCTTCCCCCAGGCGGTCCTGGGGGCGAGATGACCATACCCTGGAATCAAACAGATACACAAAATTATACTGCATTGTTTAGTTATAAGTAGAGATCGGATAATCGGATGCATATTTACCTAAAGTTAGTTTAAGACAAAGTATGGAAACTGCTTTTTATTGTTTTGTTAAATAAAAATCCCGGGATTGCGGAATTGGATAGCCGGATGTTTATTTATTTACCTAATTTAGTTTTTGACAAAGTATGGAACTGTCTTTTTATTTTATTTCCATAAATAAAAATCCCGGAATTCCGGTACTAGACCATACTTACGCCCGGGCACCATTTCTGTTTTTTTATTCAATTATTTATTTGATTATTGTTTTAGTCAAACTAGCTCACTACTTTCGTATAACACTCTTCATGTAATAAATCGTGCATTCATAAATCGCACGGGGAACTGAAACTAAACTTCATGTAAATACGTATGCATAGTTGTATAAATGAACCCGGAGTCTCGGTCTTTTGAAAATAAATACCACGTGCTAATTTAGTAATTTTCAAACAATACGTTAAATTTGCAGTCCCGTATTTTCCCGGGATTTTTATTTAACAAAATGTATTTTAAAAAGCCGCTTTAATAATTTGTGAGCCAAAAATTAACTTTAGGTAAATATGCATCCGATTATCCGATCTCTAGTTATAAGGCGACTCTTTCGCGTTAAAACTACTAAAAGGATTTTAATGAAACTTGACAATAATATACTTTATAAATCAGAGTAATATAAAATCTGTTGCGTAGTTTTAAAGATCTAAGCATACATAGGGACAGACAGACGGCGGATAACGACTTTGTTTTATACTATACTAGCGACCCGCCCCGGCTTCGCACGGGTGCAGTGAAAAAATGGTTATGGTGGGTTATCCCTAAGAGATAGACATATTCCATCGTGGACTTTTTTGTGGATTTTTGTAAGTTGTACAATACTGTAGTACATTATTTTGGTCTATCTCGTAGGGTTCAGCCAGCGTTTGCAATATAAGCGCAAAAAAACGTGCTTATTTACGACATCACATTAGAAACCTTTAAATTTATCAGTGTTTCTCTACTATATTATGCATTTATTATACATACAAACCTTCCTTAAGAATCACTCTATCTATTAAAAAAAACCGCGTCAAAATCCGTTGCGTAGTTTTAAAGATCTAAGAATACATACGGACATACAGCGAAAGCGACTTTGTTTTATACTATGTATTGATAGTGATGCGCTACGCTAATATAAGCTACTGGAAATATTAATCCTGCGCACCGCGCAGATGATGTCGCGGGCACCAGCTAGTTACTTATATAATGCCATCCTTAATGCTATAATTTATATTGCCTCTCTTTCATACAGCTACCAAAAGGCAAAAATTGTCATCCTAATGGCTGTGCGTTTCAAACTCCTTGCGCTGTGTTGTTACTGTTTGCTTATCACTGGATTCTTGTATTTTCTTCTCATATATTTTTGTATATATAAGTAAATGACACGAATCTCTATATTTAATAGGAAGAAAATACTCTTAATATTAGCAACTGATCCCCCTTTTTTTTTAAACTTCACACTTTGATTTTTATCCTGTGTAGTGCAGTTAGAAATCTCACATGCACAAACATCCATACTAAATTTTCTAGGACATACAAAATATATGTCCTGTGCGGGACTAGAACCAGCGACCTGTTGTTTAGAAGCCGATAATTCGATGCGCCAAACGTCTCGTCAACTATGAAAGTAGGTGAAATAAATAAATAATTCGACGTCAGTTAAAACCCAAAAATTCTTACTGCGTACCCAGTTAAACTAAGTTTGCAAAAGGTTTTAATATGTAAGTTCTATTGTAGTCGTCAATTTAACGATTATCTGTCAAAATTGACATATTGACAATTCAACTGTGGGGGTTACATCTGTCAAAACTGATTTCTTAGATTGCGAAGATCTAACCGACAAAATTCGAAACGGTGAAATTCTAATACAAAGGAGATGGCTAAACAACTGCCCTTAACATGTATAAATATATCACACTGCCTCGTAATTTTTATATATTCATTAATGAATTGTTACATGATTATTATTTTCCTAGAACTTTCGTGAAAAAATAATTAAATAAAAAGTTTTAAACTTGTTTTCCTTCATTTTCCGGACTTGAATAGTATTGACATTTAAACGAGATAATCGATTATTGTAGTTTCGGTCAATATACAAAATAATCGATATATACGGACATAGCGGAAACGTTTTGTTTTATGAAATAAAATAATTCAATAAAATCATTAAATAATAGAGACAAAAATGTTAAAGAAATGTTTAATTAATGTCAATCGTCGAAAACAATTAACAACAAATATGTATTTTATTCACACGATAATATCGATTTGCTAATCGATGTTATTGTATTGAGAGTTTATTCTCACAGCACTTTAAAAATGTCAGATGTCAATGTCAGATGTTATAGGACTTTTGTTTGTTCGATTGTCCGTTGCAATATCACTTGATTTTTGATTTTAATACTGACCCTGCTTTTCTAAACGGACCTATTGTGTATTGTGCCTACTTGCCGACTTCAAATGCGTATCGAAACTTGAGCGCATAACTCGATATGGATATAAATATTAAATAATGGTCTTGCGTATTTTAATCACAATTATGAATTAAAGTCGACATTCTTCAATATATAGGTATCCATCATTCACTACAATGGTAATATATTACCCAGATATTTTATCTGTACTAAAATGCCTACCTAAAGTTCATAACGAATTCTCTATTTGTAGTTTTGCGACCATAACATCGTAGGAGTTTCTATGATATGTTTTTCAAGATTGTAATAATATGAAAAGTTCATGGAACTTTTTATATATCACATAATTAACTTTCAGGTACCCAGCATTAGATGTAACTACATCCAGTATTTATACATTGCAAGGGCAATTGCTCATACTGTACTTATCCATCTCCTTTCCAACAGGAATATCAGACATTTCATGAGATGTGCAACGAGTGGTTCTACACTTGTTTTACATTTTACTAGCAGAATAACATTGACAATTTGAAAGTGACGTTCAGTGACAGTCGGACATTTTTAAATTTACGTTCCGTTTCACGCGTGATTCATCACCAGTTTCAAATTAATAGTTTGTTGCACACCAGTTTTACTTATCCTGTGTCAAATGGAATTTGATAAATTTTTGTTTTTAATGACACCACTGAATTCGAGTGATTAAAAAATCTATAAAATTGTCTATAATATTTAAAAAAATAAGCATATGATTTGTATTCGTATTCGAATTCCAGATTCATTTTCAATTATTATAAAAGTAGAGCGTGACAGGTTTTGATGTTAACATAAGATGGAGTCGGAAGCAAAGGAGTCGAAACTCGAAGCATATAACTTCTCTGAAGAGCGGGAAACATTTTTGGTGGGTCGCTGGCATCCTTTGTAAGTGGCCAGCTCTCGAATAAGTCTCGTTATAATTTCCTCGAGACGTCAAACACAGATAATGCTCCCAGCTCATAGCATTGCATAAATTAAGTTTCCAGAAGTTCCCAGTAATTGTCGGAGTGGCAACTAATGACATTTTTTGTGCGGCTCGCCTACCCATTCTACTTAGCTACCAACGTTTCCCTTTGACGTGCGGTCCTGGAGTTTTCCTAAACTTTGCGCATATAAATGGGGTCTTATTCACAATCGGTAGTATTATAGTCAGAGGTCGGAATTAGGTACAGTTATTTATGTACTTGCATCGAAATGTTGATATTAATGTGGACCTCCCGGGTATCGGGTAATAAAATGTAATCTATAAGATTACATTTTATTTAATCTATAAGATTACATTTTATTTGAAATTAAATGCTTAATATTTTCATAATTTCAGAATTCATTCAATATGCTTATATGCTCTTTCATGTAAAAACTATGGAATGGATTTTTCAACACACGTTCTCATAACGGGGCTGTTTCATGCGTGTTTTTAATCCCAAAAACTAGGATATTGCACACTAGTGCGCAATTTCATTACGCACTAGTGTGCAATATTTATAACCCGATAAAATTCGGTTGTTCCCTGTTACAAGACGTTTTTATATACGTACAATGCATTCTTAATTTAGTCTGGTAGCACTTTCTTTTTCTCGAACAAATGTATTCTAATGTTTAATAAATAGTTAATAGCTAAATTTACATTCAACAAAGTTGCATTGAGGTGCAATAGTAATCAAAGATTCACTATAATTTTATTTAAATACATTATATTATCATATGCTGTTTTCTTGAATTTATAAAATTTTGGCTGAATGATAATTTGACTCGTGCCTGTATGCGATGCCGCTATTACGCTGAGCGGCGCGCGCATGCGCGATTGCGCGGTAAAAATGAAAGTTGGTTGTTGCTGTTCAAGAACATTATTGCGCTTTTATAACTTTTCCTCATTGATAAAAAAAAAATTGCATTTTATTAGCTTTTTTCCTCAACTTGTGTTGAAAAACGTCGTATGAAACTTGTGAGCATTGTTAATTGCATCCTCGGCTAAATTGTCGCGTTCACCTTACGGCTCGCGCGACCAATACCGCCTCGTATGCAATGAACAACTTTGCACACTAGTATCATAATGTACTATTAATGTAACTTATTTGTATATCAGAATAACACATAGGCTGCAATTTACAAAGAATTACGCTACTCTAATATAAGTTACTTGAAATATTATTCATAAATACAATACAATAATTATCATTCAGCTATAAGAAGCCTACGGCTAGCTTCTGTATCTTTCACGTTTCCACGATCTACATCAAATCATTGGTGCAACCACAATAATATCACTCGACAATTTATCTACCGTTTCTGAATAGGTCACTCATTGAAACTAACATTACAGTAAGCGAATTTCGCGAAGAGCGTTAGGAAAATTAAAAAAGAGTTAAGTTAAAGTTTAGCTCGGGAAGTTTTCAACTTAACTGATGAAACACTCGGGATCAGCTACGTAGGTCTTTAAACTCCTTTTAAAATGGCGGCTGCAGTTACTGATTTTGAAATATTGAATCAATTTTTAGGTGCAGACATTGGAGGTGTTTTGGGATTTTAATACGCTTTTGTTTGCGCATCTAGCTACTTGCTAATATTGAACTAATAAGGTAACTTTATCCAACCCAAGAAATCTTTGATATTTAATAGTAAATTTTATCGTTACGTAAGAGAGTACAAGAGTTGTCTATGGTGCTGATAGCAGCGAGAGAGTAGAGCAGGGCAGATGAGAAACTCCTCAGTCTGAAGTACTTGTTGCCCGCCGTCCGCTGTTATATATGTAGCTCTTGAATTTAGAGAATACAAGAATTAATTAACTTTTGTGGCAGTGATGGAGAGCAGGGCAGATGAAACACTACTATGCCTGGAGTACTCGTCGCCTGCCGTCCGCTGTTATCTTTGTAGCTTGTGTCGTGTAGAGAGTACAAGGGTTAAGCAACTCTTGTAGTAGTGACTGAGTAGAACAGGGCAGATGAAACCTCTTCTGCCTGAGGTACTTGTAGCTTGCCGTCCGCTGTTATCTCTGTAACTCTTAGAATTTAAAGAGTACAAGAAAGATAACATTTCTGGCAGTGACAGAGTAGAGCAGATGAAACACTCTTCTGCCTGGAGTACTTGTCACCTACCATCCGCTGTTATCTTTGTAGGTTACGTGATTTAGTGATTACAAGAGTTACCTATGGTAGTGATGACAGTGAGAGAATAGAGGAGAGCAGATGAGAAGCTCCATTGTCTCGAAGACTTGCCGCCGTCCCAGCCACGTCGGACAGCGATTACAATCTTCCGCTGGTACCTCTGCAGCTCGATGCTGATTCTGTGAAAGAAATAAACAACTATTGCAACTAGATCAGTGACTTTGAAAACGATTCTTGAGGAGTACTTGTGCCATTTTTTTTATTGAACACAGATGGATTTCAGCATTGTGAATGGAAGTGTAGACCTAAGAAATTACGGATGGACTGTATTAAAATATACAAGCGAAGAATATAAAAGCGGAGATGATGTATGATAGAGAGGAATGAAAAATATATTGCGGCGACATAATCGAATAGTGGGAAAAGGACGATGATGAGCTTCATTTTATCACCTCGATTTAGTTTGGGGAACGCGAAAAGGTACGCAGCATGTCCTCGGTCCATCATCTACCCCCGTGACGTGTGACACGAGTAATGAAAGAGAGAGTGACGAGTTATGACAAATGACCTCGAGATATGGCCACTTACTGGGCTTTATAGGAAGGCTCAAAGCTATACTCGGAGCTTCTTTGCGTGACGAAATCAGAAATGATAAAATCCGCAGAAGAGCCAGGGTTATTGACATAGCACTAAGAATTGCGAACCTTAAGTTGCATTGGGTAGGGTTCATTGCTTGCAGGAATGACGGCTGTTGGAGTGGATAGGTTCTCAAGTGACAGTCTTAATCTGGACAGCGTTGGTAGGTCTTTACAAGGTCCACTGACAATTTGATAAGGATTAGCAGAAGGAAGGAAGGAGTAGCAGAGTAAGTCTGAGAGGTATGGAGATCCTTAGGAAAGTCAATGTTAAGTGAATAACTCTCTGTGGCTGAAATGATGAGCAATGAAGATGATAAGTTGTTTAGAAAAGTATTTGCTCTTTAAACGTGATTCACATACAAGATATGCTACCAACCTTCTCTTAAGTTCTGTTTCATTGAATAGGTTCAACGTGAGCGTTACATTCTGCCACAGATACTCCGCCGTATTGTCCCTTTCCCGCGCCATATTATTCACTCGCTCTATCTCGCTCGCACCTTCGATTACTTGGAACATGAAGGCACCTGGAAAATAGGCATGAACAGTGAACAAAAAGCAAATACAGGGCATAAAGAAGCGACATTGAGTTACACATTTAACTTCTAAGATATACACGTTAATTAAGTCGTCCATTTTATCCGTGAATCCGTTAGGCACAGAAATGGTCATGTCGCGTTAATGGTATGAGTTTTAGAACTTGAATTAACGTTTTATTTCTTCGTACATACGAAACGGAATGACAAAGTTTAATTAAGTTTTTTTTTTTATTTAAATGTATCCTGGATCTGATCTTTTTAAATCTTTTAAACTGTTCGACGCAGGAATTCGGATAGCTTAAAGATGGTTAAGGGGTTGTCCATTAATCACGTGAGGCTTGAAAGGGGGAGAGGGGTTTGATAAAAAATACGAAAATAACACAAGGGGGGAGAGGGGTGTAGTAAGATACCACGTTTATTTATTTTTTCGTCTAACGTACGATTTTTAAACAGATGAGCAGCGCGGCGTATAAATAGTGATATCTTGACTTGCCACGATGATGATGACGGTAAAACTTTATTTCATTTTTTAATATTTGGCAATAGGAATCCACGCATACCGAGCTTAATTTATTACTATACTTATGTACTGTTTATTTAAATAAATATTTTTTGATTCGCTGTGACGGGACTTTCAGTGTTCCTCCCCGCCTATTATCATGGCCCTTTTATTTAAAGGTAATATTTTGAAAATTTTAAATTCTTTGTAGGTACTAAAAATATAATAGAGCGCACAATGGCCCAATCATGAGGCTAAGTGCGGTGGAGCCCAGCTAAACTAACTAGGTACTAAAAATATACCTGATTTTGGGTAGGGGGGAGGGGGTAGTCTTAAATCTCACTATCACCTTATCCGTATCACCAAGGGGGAGGGGGGGCTTAAAAAATGCTAAAAAAAGATTACGTGATTGGACGGCCCCTAAGGACTCGGCGCTCCAGAGGTCTTTACATCGACACAGTTGGTCAAACAAATTTTTTTTAAAAGATTTTCTGCAATTTTCACAGGAACGGCATGTCCTAAAGGCGACTTTAGTCTTACGATAAGGTGCACAATTTGCTTGCTTGTCAAGATATTACATAAATTTTAATTTTGTAGTTTAAATTATTTTATAGATAATAAAAAATAACGACGACAACCATTGGTATGGTAAATACATCAACAGACAGATTAATAAAACTGACCAATGATGCGCAAGCGCAATCAATGTGCATTCATATCTTTTGCTATCCGCTTACAAACTCTTCACTAAACGATCAAAAAGCAACCATATACAACTTATAATAGCTTTGAAATTGAGTTATACAAATTAACCAGAACAAACGTACATACAATGTATGTAAGCTAACAAAAACAAGACGATAAAACGACTGCTTAATTTACAGTGCCAAGAAAGAATTATCTAAGACCACTTTATCGCCTTGATCAAACATTATGTTGTTAAAGGAGCGATATTAATAGTGCACTGGGCAGTCGATTACAAAATGAATTATTATTTGGCGCGGTTACAATACAACGTACGAATCTAGAGCTGACAGCTCAGTAACCCTTTGGAGAGCGCTTCAGAGGCGTCGCTTTTTCCTTGCAAAAATGCGTGCAAGGTTAAAAATGTAAAACTTCTTTTTATCACTTCGTCATCATTCAGATCATTTAGTGTCACTGCGATTCATCTATGGAATGATCTACCCTATCACATCTGGGGGTCAAGTAAATGTATATTTAAGAGAGGGGTTCGTGAGCACTATTTGAAATTACTTTTATTTCTCAATTAATACTGTTTAAATATTTATATTCTACATTATATATAACTAGCGACCCGCCCCGGCTTCGCACGGGTGCAGTGAAAAAATGGTTATGGTGGGTTATCCCTAAGAGATAGACATATACCATCGCGGACTTTTTGTGGATTTTTGTAAGTTGTACAATACTGTAGTACATTATTTTGGTCTATCTCGTAGGGTCCAGCCAGCGTTTGCAATATAAGCGCAAAAAAACGTGCTTATTTACGACATCACATTAGAAACCTTTAAATTTATCAGTGTTTCTCTACTATATTATGCATTTATTATACATACAAACCTTCCTTAAGAATCACTCTATCTATTAAAAAAAACCGCGTCAAAATCCGTTGCGTAGTTTTAAAGATCTAAGCATACATACGGGCATACAGCGAAAGCGACTTTGTTTTATACTATGTATTGATTATTTGAGTTATTTCGGGAATCACAAGTTTTGAGTGTCAGAAGACTATATCTTCTGAAAATCTGTCTGCAGGCTCACAAAGACGTGCTGTCAGCATCTACGGAATCCCTACGGAATAAGCGCACTTTCCGACTCCCTGTACCCTCAACCAACAGCTCCTTTGCCAGACGAACCACCTCTTTCAAGAAGCCTTATATTTATAACAGGCTCAACCAATTGTTCAATATTAGGCAACTTACTCTTCGCGGCGCCGGGCTCGGTAGCACAGCTGCGGCGCCGCCGCGGGTCGCGGCGGGCGCGAGGAAGTCGCGACCGCTACGGCGACCCGGGATGGACCACGCCCTTCCGTGGCGGGGGGCGTCGTCGGTGGAGGGGACCGGGGGAGGTGGTAGCTTCCCCGAGGAGGGCTCCCCTCTAGAGAGGGGAGCGGAGGCTGGGGGTTCCGGAAGTGGCCTTTGTGTTCCCGGGGGCTCCCTACATGCCTGAGGAAGGCCATCCCTGAGGTTTTTAGTGGTTAGGCCTCCCCTTCTGGGGAGGAGAGCCCCACATAACCCCGGCTCGCCACAGCCGGGGTATGCAATTTAATGCATTTTCCTCAGGGGAACAAAAAAAAAAAAAAAGGCAACTTACTCTTCGCCAGGCGAGATTGAAATTAAAGGCAGAACTACTTTCTTGGACATATGCAATTAGAACGCGTCTTGGTGCGCTTTGAATAACCGGTCTTTGTGTGTTTTTGTAGTGGTTTTTTTTATTTAATAATAATTCTTTTTTAATATTTTTTTATTGTTTAATTTTCCATTTTTATTTATTATTATTTTATCTTTTGTTTGTTGTAGCGCAATGGTATTTTTTATGTTCCTTTTGAATTCTTTGCGCCCGTAGGTACCGCATTCCAGTGCCCTTTTAACAAAATTGTGAAAGCTCCCACAGGACAGGCATAGCCTAGTGTGGGTGCCGTCGGTGCCGTACTCCCGCACCTCGAAGCTTGGCTCCACGGGAAGGAGGAGGTCACCTACCGATTGACTCAGATACTCACCGGGCACGGCTGCTTCGGTGAGTATCTGTGTCGAATAGGACGGGAGGGATCGACAGATTGCCACCACTGCGCATCCGACCTCGACTCGGCCCAGCACACGCTGGCGGAGTGCCCCGCGTGGGCCTCCGAGCGCCGAGGAAGGCCAGGCTCGCAACAGCCAGGGTATGCAATTTAAGGCATTTTCCTCAGGGGAAAAAAAAAGAAAAAAAAGCCTAGTGTGGGTGGTACAAATTGTACATCTATTTGAAATAAAGTATTATTATTATTATTTCAGTAGTAACATGAAGTTAATATGAAACACTATATACTTGAACTGTCATGCAAAACTTGTGAAGGCACAAAGACTGATAGCGTAGCTCATGAACAATTCCATTTGACAGGTCTGTCTGGCAGCCATGTCGCTCGTAGCAATAATGGGAAGACGAAAAATATAAATTAAGACTCGACAGAGGAATATTCGTAAAACAAAAAGGTGACGTTTACAATAAACGAAACGTGAAATGGAAATTGCTTGCGGGATAAATAAAAAATGGTTTCTGATAATGTGAAGATGTTACTATTGTGATTGTTATTATAGGCATTTGATGTTATAACGTTTCAAAGCTCATTCCTTGTCTTCGTAATACAAAGAAATCTTCAAATTGTTTTGTTAATATGTGGGTATATTTAGAACTAATATGTGGGAATATTTAAACTATTGTCAGTACTGTTAATTAGTACATAACATACCGAGAATTCTGAGAATTTTATAGGAATTATGTTCTTTTATTTCAGCTGCAAAATAGCAGTTCGCATGTCTGTGTTCTGGTGTGATGGGAAATTACTGAGTACTGCGACTTTATAGCAGATATATAGTGAAAAAATAGTTAGGGAAAAAATTGTTTATAAAAACAATGTGCTGGGCCCTGTTATCGTTGTTTGTTAAATCTTATATATAAAAATGAATCGCTAAATGTGTTGGTAAGCGCATAACTCAACAACACCTGAACCAATTTGGCCAATTCTTTTTTAAATTGTTCGTTGAAGTTCAAGGATAGTTTTTACGGTGTGAAAAATTCGAATAAGTATCAGAAAAACCCTAAAAACAGCCCTTTTTTCCCATACAAACGTTTTCTAACTAAAACGTATAGTCAATTTGAGCTTTATTGTTATTCTATAAAGTTCATATTGCAAGCACTCAGTGTTATATCTAAGCAATATAGGTGTGTTCCAAACATCAAAGAATCAATTTGCGCTTTATTAACGCTATATAAAGGTGAAATTCAATCAAATCTATCAAAAAGTGTGCGTGTGTGCTTGGAGTACAGAATCCATCGTTGGAGGATTTAATGTCACGTTCCAAAGTTGAATAGTTTTAAATGTACGTTTTATTTAATTATTTCTTATTCACAACCTTGTGTTCGTGTCAGTTCTGTACAGGAGAATTTTTTGCCTTGATTATAAAATAAGTAGGTAGGAACAAAAAACTGGCACTTTACAAATCATTTTGACAGGACGAAGTCTGTTGGGTCCGCTAGTGTCAAATAAAATTATTACCGCGCCTTCGGAGAACCTTAGGTCGATCATAGGAATTACCTACTGAGTTCTTTTCTTCTCTTCAATATTCTCACTGGCAAAGTTTATGTACCAATAAAAAGTAATTAGGTACCAATAAAAACTACTGACCAGCGATGGTATAGGCGACGACCAGCACAATGACACCGACGTTCGTGAAGAGGAAGGCGAGAAGCTGCCGGCAGCAGCCGCGCACGCGCGCCGCCAGCCGCCGCTTGCGGCGCGGCATCAGCCAGCCATCACCTCACCGCGGCGCGTCATGCTGCCACCTGCAACCAACACCATGGCCTAAGTAAGGTTGATATCTTTTTTTTCGGGTGGAAAAGCTCCTTATGCACTGTGACACCGCGCCGGCAAGGCGCGGCCGTGTGTAGGGCTCTCCGATCTGAGAGACCGGCCTACCCACTAAAACCCCTCCGGTGTCCTCTGAGCCCATACCGGGGCGCGTGGCGGGTTACGCTTTCGCGATTCTACCGCCATACGCTCACGTACTAGCTCGACCTAGTTAGTCGAGCCATCACCAAGGGGGGGATTGTCCGTGAACACTAGGACAATCCCCCAGGTAGAGAGGCACTTTAACGGCGTGCGCGGTGGCCAGCCGCGCACGCTGCCGTCATGGCAGGGTCTTTAGACGAGCGCTTGCTCGCCTTCCCCTGCCAATCTACCTACGGTAAAGAGCTTATGACTCCATCCACTCCGGGGCCGGGGACTTGCCGGATTTAGACGTCCTCTTAATGACAGGGGTTTGCAGTTGAACCCCCCTCCCCCCATTCTATGGTTCACCGGGCGCTTGGCGACCGTGCAGACGGCACATTTATATGCCGCCTTGCACTCCTTCGCATTGTGCCCCTCGGCAAGTAAGGTTAATACCTGGAATCTGGGCCCAAGTCAGTTTTTTGTCCCCTCTGCAGAGGAGAGGCTGAGAATCCTCATGAATACCATTGGAACTAAGTGCTACGGTGATTATATATATATTTTTTTATTTTTTATTGTGTAAAGTATTGAAATTAAGTGTATTGTTAAATGGTTGTATGTAGGTATATATTAGGATAGTTATTAGATAAGAAAGTACTATTGTTAGATAAGTAAATGCTGCGCAACTCACTGTAATGTTAAGTCACAGAATAGTATTATAAGATAATATGACGCTGTACGTACCGTACGTAGTAGATCCAAACGAGGACAGTTTCGAAAAGGCACGGACTACGAGTCCGTGGAGTAGACATATATATATAAAAAAAAGAGTGCCACGGTGATTACGTCGGCTCCAAACTAATTACAATCTGAGTCTTGGTCATAAAGGCTCTACGGCTTGGATGGGGGCTCTAGTCAGTAAAGCGGCTAAAAAGATATTCCAAAACAATTTATGCAGTAAAAGAAAATTTAATTACAATTATTGTAACTAGATTGTTAAATATAATTTTTTGTTTAAACTATAACATGCGCGAGAGACGCTTCCAAAGCGAAAAAATGTGTGTAGGGACACACACATTTTCCCAGATACACATTCCCCCTCCCCCAGTAACTTCTAAAACAAGGGAATGATAAATGTAAAAATAATATATGATGTACATTGCCATGCAAACTTCCAGAGAAAATTGGTTTGAACGAGATCTAATAATTAGTTTTGTTAATGCGTGATAAATCGTAAACCGCATTTTATCTTTCATTCAATCAACTTTAATTTAATAAGGAATAATGAAAAACATTTATTTAGATGTATAGTGGTACGGAGTCCGACTCGCACTTGGCCGGTTTTTTGATTGATTATCCAAAAGATCGTTATTCTTATATATAAAAATGAATCGCAAAATGTGTTGGTAAGCTCATAACTCAACAACGCCTAGACCAATTTGGCCAATTCTTTTTTGTTAATGTTCGTTGAAGTTCAAGGAGGGTTTTTACAATGAGGAAAATTCGAATAATTATCGGAAATACCCTAAAAACAGCCCTTTTATTTTCCCATGCAAACGTTTTCTAACTAAAACGTACAGTCGAATTGAGCTTTATTGTTATTGTATAAGGTTCATATTGCAAGCATTCACTGTTGTCTAAGCAATGATGGTGTGTTCCTAACATCAAAGAGTCAATTTGCGCTTTATTAACGCTACATATAGTTGAAATTCAATCATATCTATCAAAACAGTGTGCGTGCGTGCGTTGGAGCACAGAATACATCGTTGGAGGATTTAATGTCACGTTCCAAAATTTAATAGCCACAAAATGTAATAGGTCATTTAGACTTTTTTTGCGATTTGGTTGGCTATGCGACATTATCTATAAAATAATTAGGAACAAAAAACTGCCACTGTACAAATCTTTTTGACAGGACGAAGTCTGTCGGGTCCGCTAGTTAAGTATATAGATTATCGTCACTATTATAAATATATCCTAGCAAAGTTTACCACAGGATATCACCGATCCTCTACAGGATACAGTTAGCGCTATTACTACGATAAATCAATCACTTCACACTTATTAATCTGTGGTAATAACCAAAATGTGCGCGAAGCCGAGCGGAACAGCAATCAGTACACATTCCGAGCTCGGCAGCGCGCCAGTTTCCTGCCGTAATTATTTATCGCTGTGAGTGACACCACCGGACAGCTGTCAGGCGGCCCCACTGAGATACAATAACTCGGCTAATCAGAGTATGTTGGCACTCGAGTCTTTACTCTCTTTGGCTTGGGGTGCAGCCTCACTGCGGGCAATAGCGTTTTTCATCTTTGTTTGTCGCAAGAAGTCGTTGTTCGATTTAAATGAAGTTTTCTTCTGTTTAACTTAATCCAGTGAAATATTAAAAGACGTCGAATAAAATGTTACAGTGAAACTGGTGTTAGGGTATTATAAATACTACCTAATATTAATCGCAATTTGTTTACACTAACTAGCTATAAGGAGCTATAATAAGTTTGGTTAGAAAGGGAAGATTTTGTAATTCAGCCGCGCGTATCTTGATTATGGACTCTAAAATTATCTGGTTACTACCGTCTTTTTGGTCGGTGATGGGGCTTTTGAGGAAAAGGACTGAAACAGGAGAGCTGTTTTACAGTAAGAACTATGTCAATTATGGTGGAATTCAGGAAAATTTTAGGTCCACGAGAAAACAATAGAAGTACGGAATTTTCAAGTCCTATGTGCTCCATACTAGTATTGACTTAGTTATTGTCCGGCGACACTAGTATCGTATACAATAACACAGCTAATCATTGTTTGCTGAATATTGCGTTATAATTCATTTTAGTTTTGGGTGTGGTTGCACTATGAGCGATTGTCATACGCTGCGGTTACTTGCTTGCTTATCTATGTGGATCAACCTAGCTCCATTGTGATGTAATAAATCGACTAATTGAATTGTCATGATGACCAACTTGAGTCTTTTTAGGTGCGGCAGTACAGCAAGCGGTAGAATACTGTCCGTGATAGCTTGACATTTTAATATTATGTTGTCTGTTAGAAATAAGTGTTTTGAAATAGCGCGAAGGATTTATCGCGCTTCCTGTGGAACTATCCGTTTTTCCGAGATAAAAAATACCGCAAATCCTGCTCAAGAATCTCTCTATATATTGATGAAAACCGCATGAAAATCTGTGCAGTAGTTTTTAAGCGATGCCTTTAGTGCGCATCCTGTGGGATCTGTCGATTTTTCTGGGATAAAAAGTAGCCTATTATTTAATCCGGACCTTTTTCTTTACGTCTGTAAAATTTCAAAGCAATCGGTTCAGTAGTTAGGGCGTGAAAGCAGAACAAACAAACAAACAAACAAATTTACTTTCTGATTTATAATATTAGTAAGGATTTATTCTACAAGTAACATATCATTTGTCGATCAGGAGAAAGGTGTTGTTCTCCGTTTTGCGGGGACAGATGGTCCTGTCCCCCACAGTCGTAGCCCCGTCTATATATATATATCATCGGAAAATATATTTTATACCTTATATGTTGTACCTTATTATGTAGCATGTCTTCCTCTATCATTCGCCATTTCGACACTCTCTCCCTTCACTCAATCACCAACAATTGCATTCCCAAAGAGGGTTGACGTCGGGTAGGCGGCCGGTCGTAAAACTACTAGTCAAATCCTCAGCAATATATTTTATACCTAAATAGACATACCTATTTAAAATTTCAAGATTTTGAAGCTATTTTACAGGTACTCCCTAGGGTGTCAGTGTGTCAGGGTCCCTAGGGTGTCAGGGGAAAAAAAGGTGTCTGTGTGCGATTCAGTTTCACCAGATGTTCAGGAAAAGACAAATGAACTTTGCACTCGATTAAATAATAGCAATGCGCTGTATTGCGTCGGTGGCGCTGTGGTCTCGGCACTGGTTTGTGCGCCGCATATAATCGGGAGGCCCGCGATCTAATCCCCACCGTGTACCAATGTGGTTTTCGTTCCGAATTTCATATGTACATTTATCCGACGCTCCTACCTACGGTGAAGGAAAACATCGTGAGGAAACCTGCGTACATCTGCGAAGCGATTCAAAGGTGTACGTAGTCAACCAACCCGCACTGGGCCAGCGTGGTTGACTAAGGCCTAATCGCCCTAACGTAGTTAGGGTAGGTTCGAGCCCCTCGGGGGGGACGTATATGAGCTGTGATGAATGCGCTGTATTGAGGTGTTTGTGACTCTCAGGATTTATTAAAAACGACACCTAGTGTCTGTGACATAGGTGATCTATCTACCTTTTAACTTACTGGCTTCATCATCGTCAGCAGCAGGTTGCTTCATGACGATTTCCTTTACCGTAAGAACCTCAGGATCGACCCCGCGAATCATCCGAATCGTAGACAAAGTGCCGAGACCACAGCGCCTAGGACGGGTTAATATCTTCCACTAATGATGGAAAAAACGTATCTTTGTTGAGATTTGATCATTAGTATCCGGATCAGTACAAAGACTCGAATCCGTAAAGTGCTTCATTTACATCTCTCTGAACTGATCAAATCGGTTCAGAGTCACTGATACAAATATTCTGATATATGATGCAAATACACTGATATAAATATTGATATTGATTTATTTGTATCAGTGAGTCTGAGTCAATCGTGTAAGCGTCGCGTATCGAATGAAATCGAAATGCAATTGAGCAACGTGATCCGAAGCGCTCCGACTCTGAACTATTTACTTATCTCAATCGTGCGAGCGCCGCGTGCCGATTGAACCCGAGATGCAATTGAGCGAATGATTCACTTAAAGCGCTTGTTAGAGATTTGAATCAGTGAATTACTTGGAAGAAACGACTCACTGAGTCGTTTCTGTAAAGATTGACACATCTCTATTTTCTACATATGAGATTACCCTAAAAACTTAAGTTTATCTCTTTTTAAAATTAATAAGTACAGCTGAAAGTTACCCAAATACAACGATACATTTATATCGCCATCTTCACAGCATTTCCGTAACTACCTGGGTTTATATTTAACTAGCTGTGCCCGCGACTTCGTCCGCGTTCAATAGTTATTTTGAGCATCATATTAATTTTTGCAAACAACCACCTCAGCTGTTACCCGATCTTGACAACGCGACATATCCAAATTTGATTACCATAAAAACGGTCATTGTGACTAAACCTTAAAAGATAGACATATGCCGTCGCGGACTTTTTTTTAGATCATGTATAGAGGAATAATTCTTTCATACATATTTTTTGTGTATCTTGAACCGTTTTCGCAGCGCACGCAAAGAAAGCCTTCAAAAATGAATAATTTTTCCCCGTTTTTTACACATTTACCGCTCTGTCTTTGCTCCTATTGGTCATAGCGTAATGTTATTTAGCCTATGCCTTCCTCGATAAATGGACTATCCAACAAAAAAAGAATTATTCAAATCGCACCAGTAGTTTCGGAGATTAGCGCGTTCAAACAAACAAACAAACAAACAAACTCTTCAGCTTTATTATATTAGTATAGATATGTGCGCGAAAAAATGGATCATGCGATTTCATAGTTTTATTAGAAATTTAAAAAAATATGTTACTATTTTAAATAATCGCTTCAACACACTATTTTCACTATTTTTACACTGTTTTCGCTATTAATCATGTGAAAAAATATCTCTTTTGATATTAACTTATGAATTATGAGGGCGAGTGTCGAGATGCGTACACAAAATGGCGTCCGTTATAGAAACGGCACGAGAGAATTAGCTATATTTCATAGGTCCACTTTATTTTACATCTAAAATTTATTCGGCTATAAAATATTGTATATTAAAATTTCGAAAGATTGAAATAATTTTACAATTTAGTAAGAAGCGCTTAGTTCGTTAGTTAACAATCGGCATGTAAATACAGAAAAGAAATTTGAGAATAGAAAATAAACAGTGTAATTTAAAAATATAGTGAGGCCGTGTTGAGTATGCATTCAAAACAGTAATCTAATGGCCGTTTTCACCCACCTTGTCTTAGCTTAGGCGACTCCTAAGTCACATGCTGTCACTTTTTGTATTAACTGAAAAGAGTGAGACAGCATGTCTCTTAGGAGTCGCCTAAGCTAAGACAAAGTTGGTGAAAACGGCCATTAGTCTCGTATCCTTAGGGTTTTTTTTTAAAATAAATATTTATTACACTTACACCAATTAGCCTAGCCCATTCCACGTAAAAACCTTCTTATAAACTTACTAATTAGCAAAAAACGTAATGGATAATGTGTCTAAATAAATGTGTTTGAGAAATTGTAGGTCCTTCGGGGCGTCCTGAGAATGGGAGCCCTGGGCACGCATCCCTTATGTTAAATAATAATATATAATATAAATATTTGTTACACTTACACCAATTAGCCTAGCCCAAACTAAGCTCTGTAAGGCTTGTGCTATGGGATCTAGGGCAACGGATAGACATACATATATTATACATATATAAATAATTTTTATTGAAATATATATCAACAACCATGACTAAGGTACAAATGCTGGCATTCATCACACAAACATCTGCCCCCACCGGGATTCGAACCCGGGACCTCAGAGATGGCGACACCTTGAAACCGGTGTACTATCCACTCGACTATGGAAGTCGTCATTGACTGAAAGACGATATTGATTAAAATACGACGACGATATCGAATAAAATAGACAAAATTAAAAGTATTTTCTTGAATACAAGCTTTTATTAAATGCGCTAAAAAGAACAAAATAAACTTTTGCATATAAAAGCTTCTCGCGAGATTTACTTACTTATAGATCACTTTTAACTAATAAAAGATTAAAAAAATTTTTTTCACTTTAATTTATTTTCCGACTAAAAAACAAGCTTAGCAAACCCTTTCATTTGATACCCATATTGTAGGGGTGCATTATAAATAATTGGTCCGCCATCTTGGGAAAGTTCGCCATATTGGATTAAGAGTGACGTCACATTATTTATCGAGGTGTTCTTTGCAAGCCCTTTCATTTGATACCCATATTGTAGGGGTGCATTAAAAATAATTGATCCTCCATCTTGGTAATGCCGCCATATTGGATTTAGAATGACGTCACACACATAACCATGCATTGTCATCCGACTTACACGTGCATGCAAAATTTCAGCTCAATCGGAGACCGGGAAGTGGGTCAAATTAAGAATCCAAGATTTTCTTACATAGTTACAAGTGAAGCTATTATAAAAGCTTATAAAATGGTGTGTTACAATCCAGACATTATGCAACGTTTACTAATAAAGTAGCAGTTGTTTACTGTAAGTTTATAAAAAATGGCTACACATTCGAAAAAACAACTTTTTAAAACTCTCTTCAAAATAAGTCTAATTACACTCGGTTCGTAGACTCAACACAGTCTAATGAAACAGACGCGAAACATCGCATTTCATTCTAAAATAACAGCGGCTTTAAAACGCTAACTCAGTCTAAACAAATGCGAGCAACACTCGTCATGGATCCAAGTTGAACTTTTTTCTCTCGTGTAAAGGTGAGAATAGACTGGAGCATTTTATCTTTAATGTTTTTTTTTTTTTTATTATTCCGTACGGTGGCATACGAGCAAATGGCCCACCTGATGGTAAGTGGTAACCATCGCTCATGGACATCTGCAGTGCCAGGGGCACAGCTGAGCCGCTGCCTACCTGGAGAGTAATACTCTTTTTAAGCCTCGTTTGAAGTTAGACATATCGTTAGACATGTCTCGTTTTCGCCTCTTCGATCCCTGATGCTAACATCAGGTGAGAGGAATATGAAAATACCAAAAGCGTATGCATCTTTACTGACTACGCTGCACCGCGCCCTTTCCAGAGGTGATCACATCAGATCATATCTATGAGTACTCTAGTAGTAAAAATTACCCCAAAGGTAAGTCTTGTTTTTTCTGTTGTAAAATGACGTCACTAAGCTACATTGGCGATGGGCATATTTAACTCGAAGCAGTTTTTTGAAAAACTCAAAAAAACCTAAAAAATTAATTTTGAAATGCATTTTCTCGATTTGTATGCAATTTAGAAAATAATTCTAGGGGGCGTTGAGTACTACATTTATGTCTTTGTTGCAATGTCGAAAACGGTAAGTAATACAAAAAAATTGTTAATACAAAAGTTGTTGGTAATAATGTAAGGAACGACTTTTCTATTTAAAGTTTTCCATTACAATTATATTTTTAAGGTGAAAAAGTGAAAATAAATCAATGTTTTTGAGACATAGCTCTATTTTTCACAATTATTTGTCATACTCCTGAGCTGGTTAGAGTATTTTTTTCATAACGCACAATGAATAGAAGCAGAACAGTGAAGGGAATTGTTGGGAAAACGGGAGAAGTTACTCCATTTTTTAATTTTGCGTCGCGTTTGCAACATTGATGGTTAAAGCTACACAGAAATCACGTATAACGGAAAAGATCTCCTTAAAATTTTATAAAAAATATCCCACGACAGCACATGGCTATATTTTATATTTAACCCACAATAACACGTGTAACTCCCGAAAGTTTATCAGTTCGAAGCTTTCTGATTATATTTGTCTACTCTTACGTTTATAACACTCTCTAAAAACCTAAAATTACGATTCCACGCGGACGAAGTCGTGGACACAGATAATAAATTAATAAAAAATAATTTTGTTTATTAATAAATCGCTTATCTTCTTATATATAAAAATGAATCGCAAAATGTGTTGGTAAGCTCATAACTCAACAACGCCTGAACCAATTTGGCCAATTCTTTTTTGATAATGTTCGTTGAAGTTCAAGGAGGGTTTTACAATGAGGAAAATTCGAATAATTATCGAAAATACCCTAAAACAGCCCTTTTATTTTCCCATGCAAAAGTTTTCTAACTAAAACGTGCAGTCGAATTGAGCTTTATTGTTATTGTATAAAGTTCATATTGCAAGCACTCACTGTTGTCTTAGCAATGAAGGTGTGATCCTAAGATCAAAGAGTCAATTTGCGCTTTATTAACGCTACATATAGTTGAAATTCAATCATAACTATCAAAACAGTGTGCGTACGTGCGTTGGAGCACAGAATACATCGTTGGAGGATTTAATGTCACGTTCCAAAATTGAATAGCGCAAAATGTAATAGGTCGTTTAGACTTTTTTGCGATTTGGTTGGCTATGCGACATTATCTATAAAATAATTAGGAACAAAAAACTGCCACTGTACAAATCTTTTTGACAGGACGAAGTCTGTCGGGTCCGCTAGTTATTAATAAATAAGTAAAAGAATATTGCAGCTCGTTATCATCAGCACATGCTCCCTTCTGCACTCACCTTAAGCTAACTGCTATGGCTAATGTTGACAATTAATCCACAAAAACTTGTGGGGATGAACCTGTTAGCAGAGGCTTAAGGTAGCAAGTGATTGAAGAGGTTGCAATAACACTAAAATATTACAAGCGTATTGGTATTTTGTAGGTAGAGTGTTTATTTTACCACTATTAATTAACTGAGTTATCGACTATTGATACTTGGATTTAAATGTACATGTTAGCCAATTTAAACTGAATTTTAGTTACAGATCTTATTGATGTCAAAAGAAACTTAAAATTAAAAAGCGAAATTTAAAAGAGAACACAGCTCTGGTCTCGTCATTGATCTACGAAGCGCATGATTCGAGGGCTTCAAGGTCAATCTTGCCATGTACGAGGGCTGCACTAATAGTATCGGGAATGAAATATTTCCACTTATTCTGTCATATTAAAATCTCTTTAATTGAAAACTCATTGGTTTGAAAAATCGAATACCATTTATTTACTTAAAAAAAGTTAGTCGGTCTTTTCACAATGTCTTTTCAAACTTGTTTTGTCGTTGAGAAAATGGAATTGACTCGAGAAAATTTAAGAGCGATGATATATTATGACTTTCGAAGTGGTTTAATACAAAAACAGTGTGTTGATCGGATGTTATCAGCATTTGTGATAAGTAGTGTTCGGAATAGGTAGTTTAATTTTATGTACTTGCGATTTTGTGACATCAATAGTATGAACTATTATAAAAATATTATATTGAACTTTCAAAATAGTATTTCATCTTTTAGCTTGACTTTTGTTGACGTGGAAAGATCTTTTTCGCTTTATAAATGGATTATGAATATCTGTAATATCTGAACATGTTTTTTTTTCCTTCTACGCCTATATAAATCTACAAATAAACAATAAGTGTAATTTTCATGATTATATAAAACTAGCATTCTGCCCGCGGCTTCGCCTGCGTGGATTTCGGGATTGGGTCTATAGAGGATTAAGGGTCATAGCTTTTGCCCACGGCTACATATGCGCGGAAGTCGGTTTATGGCGCGAAGGTTTTATCTCGCTTGCCGTGGGATTATCCGTTTTTCCGAGATAAAAAATACCGCAAAACCTTGCTCAAGAATTACTCTATCTATTGATGAAAACCGCATGAAAATCTGTGCAGTAGTTTTTGAGCGAAGCCTTTATTGCGCATCCCGTGGGATCTGTCGATTTTTTCCGGGATAAAAGTAGCCTATGTTACTCGGGGATAATGTAGCTTTCCAAAGGTGAAAGAATTTTTGAAATCGGTCTAGTAGTTTCGAAGCCTATTCATTACAAACAAACAAACAAACAAATCTTTCCTCTTTCGTAATATTAGTATAGATGACATAAGCTCCATTGCATTGCATTATTTAAGGTCCCGGAAATCACGGTGATTTAAGGTGTCAAGCTCAGTAATGAACCTCGAATGATAGGGTAGTTCAAACAATGATATTATTTACATAATTGCTTTCCTTATAACCAGAAGTCGGAATTAGGTGGAGTTAGTTATGTACTTGCATCGAAATATTGATATTAATCTGGACCTTCCCGGGATTTCTAATGGACAATCCCGTGTGGCCATCAATATCAATCAATACATAGTATAAAACAAAGTCGCTTTCGCTGTATGTCCGTATGTATGCTTAGATCTTTAAAACTACGCAACGGTTTTGACGCGGTTTTTTTTAATAGATAGAGTGATTCTTAAGGAAGGTTTGTATGTATAATAAATGCATAATATAGTAGAGAAACACTGATAAATTTAAAGGTTTCTAATGTGATGTAGTAAATAAGCACGTTTTTTTGCGCTTATATTGCAAACGCTGGCTGAACCCTACGAGATAGACCAAAATAATGTACTACAGTATTGTACAACTTACAAGAATCCACAAAAAAGTCCAGGATGGTATATGTCTATCTCTTAGGGATAACCCACCATAACCATTTTTTCACTGCACCCGTGCGAAGCCGGGGCGGGTCGCTAGTTACAAATAAATAATAATGAAACATCAGAGATAGACAAATAAAATAAAGATAATTAACATACGATTTTTATTAGTTAACATTAATTCACAGTACAAATTATTGATAGTCTTAAGCAAATTCTCATACGCATATTTAGCCTTTTTTATAAATACGAGCGAATAATTTTGGTTCTAGCCGAGACTCGTAAGGTTATTCAAACGGCCCATCAGAATCATTTTCCTCGTCCGATTCAGTACCAGTAAGATTTGAAGTGTTCGCTTCCGACATTACTGTATAACTTTTGTGAGAATTGAAATGTATTTATTTATTTATTTTTTTATTTATTAACACTTTATGTACAATGTGTACAAAGGCGGACTTAATGACTATGGCATTTTCTAACAGTCAACCTTTAGGTGGTGCAGAAAGAAAAGAGGTAGATGTACCCATGACACAAATGAAAAACATATATCTTATATATAAAAATGAATCGCAAAATGTGTTCGTAAGCTCATAACTCAACAACGCCTGGACCAATTTGGCCAATTCTTTTTTGTTAATTTTCGTTGAACATCACGGAGGGTTTTTATAATGAGGAAAATTCGAATAATTATCGGAAATACTCTAAAAACAGTCCTTTTATTTTCCGATGCAAACGTTTTCTAACTAAAACGTACAGTCGAATTGTGCTTTATTGTTATTGTATAAAGTTCATATTGTAAGCACTCACTGTTGTCTTAGTAATGAAGGTGTGTTCCTAACATCAAAGAGTCAATTTGCGCTTTATTAACGCTACATATAGTTGAAATTCAATCATATCTATCAAAACAGTGTGCGTGCGTGCGTTGGAGCACAGAATACATCGTTGGAGGATTTAATGTCACGTTCCAAAATTGAATAGCCACAAAATGTAATAGGTCATTTAGACTTTTTTTGCGAATTGGTTGGCTATGCGACATTATCTATAAAATAATTAGGAACAAAAAACTGCCACTGTACAAATCTTTTTGACAGGGCGAAGTCTGTCGGGTCCGCTAGTGTATATATATATTATATATATATATAATATATATATATATAATAATAAAAGTAATTATTTTAAATCCTAATACATAGATGTAATCAATAATAATATACTAATACATATGAATGAATGTATAACCATTAGCTTTTCAATATTTTCTGGCTTCATTGAATTTTTCCGAACGATTAAAATAACTTTTAAAAAATCACGGATTTTACGTTAACGTTTTTACGTTACGATAATACGTTATTTTAAAAGTTTTTTAGGTTTTATATTAGATATACATAAATATAACCTTCAAAGGCGGTATAAATGTTACCCTAAAGTTTTTATTTGAATTTTTGCCTCACAAAATTTCCTTTTGCAAATATGATATGTCGCGGGCGGAAGCTACGAGTATTGTTATAAGCAGAGTTGGGAATTACGTAGAGTTGTTCATATACTTACTGTGAAAAATTAAATGGTTATGCCTCAAATTCCGAGATTAATTTCAAACTGATCGGCCGAGGCAGCTACCTCCCCTGCCACACATAAAACTTATTGCAACATAACTGCTACACATAAATTCATGATATTCTGTGTACAAATTAAAAAGCGAAACACATTTTCCCAAAAGCATGTTAGTAATATACAGTTGCGTAAAGAAATATTTTGCAAAATCGCTCTAACATAAATACACCTTTGAAGCCATACAAGTGCCCCCCGATTTCCCTAACTGAATAACTGGAAGCACGACGCGGGCGTTGAATAGTAAATGGCATTTAAATGTGTTCGCGGCGCGTAAGGGATGGGGTTGAAATGTTCAAATGTTCAATAGGGGATCCCTTCCTTTTGCATAATGTTTTTATTCCTAACTTACTTTGGCATAACGTGTTTGGCATGATTTGTCATAGTAATTACTTGTTTTAATTCAATGAAAACGATATTTATAGTAGAGGACCATCTATCTCTGAGACCGACCGACCCGGGTTCGAGTCCCCGGGGGGGGGGATATTTCTGTCAAGCCTTACATAACTTAAATTGTGCTAGGCTAATTGGTGTGTGAGAAATATTTATTTATTTATAACTGCCCGCGGCTTCGCCGCGTTGATTTCGGGATCGGGTCTATTGAGGGTTAAGGGTCATAGCTTTTGCCCACGACTACATATGCGCGGAAGTCTGTTTATGGCGCGAAGGTTTTTTCGCGCTTCCCGTGGGACTATTCGTTTTTCCGAGATAAAAAATACCGCAAAACCTTGCTTAAGAATCACTCTATCTATTGATGAAAGCTGCATGAAAATCTGTGCAGTAGTTTTTGAGCGAAGCCTTTATAGCGCATCCCGTGGGATCTGACGATTTTCCGGGATAAAAAGTACCCTACTATTTAATCCGGCCTTTTATCTTTACGTCTGCAAAATTTCAAAGCAATCGGTTCAGAAGTTACGGCGTAATAGCGGAACAATCAAACAAACAAACTCACTTTCAAGATTGTTTATTATAATTAATCATGTTTAGGCTAAATTGTTTTTTACTTATTTTTATTCGCCGTCTTCTTCCTCTAGTCCTGTTCCCAAATTTATTTCGGGTTGGTGCAGTATGTCTTCCTTTTCCACTGACCTCTATCACTCGCAATTTGGACATTCACACCCTTCTTCAACACAGGCTTTTCTTCGATCTTCCTCTGCCTACACGCCCAGTTCGGTGTCAACAGTTTTATTCTCCTTTTATTGTGGCTTTTTATTCTAGTTTTTAGTATACCTATGCTTGAAAAATAAACGTCTACGGAATAGTCCATTTATGCGTCTAGAAATTTATATCTTAAAACTTGTTTGTGTTAGTAATATTGCATCTAGTAAAATATAGCTTTTGGCACTTTACTAGTCAAGGAATGTGTTACTGTAATCGGTGAATCTAGGCTCTATAAATAATTTATTTCAATTCAGTACCCGGAGCAATGCATACAATGGACTTATGACGGTGATTGTGTCGAACTCCAAATCGATAGAGGCGGCTCGACCGGTTTGAAGGTTCTCCGGCGGTCACCCATCCAAGTACTGACCACGCCCGACGTTGCTTAACTTCAGTGATCGGACGAGAACCGGTGTTGCAACGTGGTATGTTGCATTAGCATATGACGACAGGTTTGGCCCAGTGGTGCAGGTTTTTGGTTTGTCTTGTATTTTGTGCGTTGTGAGTTTTATTTCATTGTTAATGTACGACTTTAAATGTAAGTTTATGGAGGATTTTTGTGCCTTTGTATGAAGAAGCAAGAGAACATTTTCTGTGTGAAGCTCCCGTCCAAACAAACCGTCTCCCGAGGGACGTCGCTCAGTAAACATTTCCCAATAGCGTGAAGAACGATTTGTCTGAACTCCGTTGACACATTTCATATATTTGGCGCTTCATATTTATTCATTTCGTATTTTAAATGAGTTATTCAAAAGATTTGTGAAAACGTAATGGTGACGTTCATAATTAAACAAGATGGTGGCATTAATCTTAGTTCAAAAATGTTGCAGAAATTATAATATATATTAATGACTTGTCGAGTGTTATAATATGAATATGAATTTTCTAATAAATAAAAGATTATTTTTATTTAGTTTCTTTGTACCTCCGCCAATGTTTTGCGTCTTTCCTACGTCTTCCTGTTAGGTTGGACGAAATTTCTATTAGAGAAAAGTGTAACTTTGTAAGTTTACTGTGTGTGTGTCATATATTGTATGTTTTCTTATATACAATAAAGAATAATCTACTATATAAAAATAAGTGGGGTTTTCCTTCCTGACGCTATAACTCCAGAACGCACGAACCGATTTCCACGGTTTTGCATTCGTTGGAAAGGTCTCGGGCTCCGTGAGGTTTATAGTAAAGAAAATTCAGGAAAAATTTCCTTATCTATTAAATACGTAGGAACAAAAAACTGCCACTTTACAAATCTTTTTGACAGGACGAAGTCTGTCGGGTCCGCTAGTAATTTATATAGATCGATACACACTTTATTTCATAAAAACAATATAACCTTATCTGTAAATATAATTTTATTGTAAACTAGCTGACCCGTCAAACGTTGTTTTGCCATATTAAATTTTTCATGAGAATCGGTCAAGCCGTTTCGGAGGAGTACGGGAACGAACATTGTGACACGAGCATTTTATATATAAGATAATGTATGTATGTTTCTTCTTTTTATTTTTATCTATATTTGACGATTGACTACCTCCGCAGTGGTGGAGTGGTTTTGGTATACCGGTTTCAAGGTGTCGCCATCTCTGAGGTCTCGGGTTCGAGTCCCGGTGGGGGCAGATGTTTGCGTGATGAATGCGAGCATTTGTACCTTAGTCGTGGTTGTTAATAATATATTTATACCAAATTTATTTATATATATAATATATGTACCGTTTTACTGTGGGAGAGCCATGCTTCGGCAAGAATTAGGCCGGCTCGACCGGAGTGATACCACGGCCTAACAGAAAACCGGCGTAAAATAGCGCTTGCGCTGTGTTTCGCCGAGTGAATGAGGGTACCGGAGGCCCAATCCCCCTTCCCCCCTTATTCCCTTTTAAAAGGCCGGCAACGCATCTGTGACTCCTCTGGTGTTGCGGATATCCATGGGCAATGGTTATCGCTTACCATCAAGTGATCCCTTAGCTCGTTTGCTGCCCTATCCTATAAAAAAAGCCGTATAGCGCTTACTTTGGGTTAGGTTAATTGGTGTAAGAGTGAGAAATCATCATCACAGCTCATATACGTCCCCACCGAGGGGCTCGAGCCTACCCTGCCTACGTTAGGGCGATTAGGCCTTAGTCAAGCACGCTGGCCCAGTGCGGGTTGGTTGACGACGCACACCTTTAAATCGCTTCGCAGATGTACGCAGGTCTTCTCATGATGTTTTCCTTCACCGTAGGAGCGTCGGATAAATGTACATATGAAATTCGGAACGGAAAACACATTGGTACACGGTGGGGATTAGATCGCGGGCCTCCCGATTCTATGCGGCGCACAAACCAGTGCCGAGACCGCAGCGCCACCGACGCTTCGAAGAGTGAGAAATACCTTTTTTTTACATTTTATTAGAAGAAATACCAACATATATGTAAATAATTATTGACAGATTCATATGACATATTCAAATAAGCTAAGAAAATTATGGTGCTAGAAAATATTGCGGATATAGTCTGTTTGAAAATGGACGTGCAGTAATATGTACTCGTATATTTTTCTATATACATTTGTACGAACTGGCCGTTTTGTAAATCACAAAAAAAAGAAATTGTTTTATTTTTCTTTTCAACTGATTACAGTGTTCATGTGATTTATTTTTAAATTATAACCAAATCGACATACACATGTTAAATGTACACTGTGAAGTCTTTTGGGTACAGAAAAAAATTTAATAGCATTATTTTTGTAAGTCGGTGGACGTCATATAACTCAAAAATAGACGTATCCAACCACCGAGCTCCAATACTAACCCTGGTCAAGGATTTCTCGTCTGCGGTTTGGCGCGGGAGCTTTTTTATGGGTCTGTAGAAAGCGTAATTTTGAAATAACATTGTAACGTGTTTTTTTACACACGGTTCACAATTTACCTATAAATGCTTGATCATTCATTCCATAACATTATTATATTGCTTTTTGATTTGTTTCAGCTAAAATATTAAATTGCATTTGGCAAATAATTTGTTATTCTCGTACATGAAAGGTTTTTTTTTTATTAAAGTTTAACGGCCTTGTACATGAAAGGTAGATTGACATTGACATTTGCGTTCACCTTTTTTTTTTTGTTCCCCCGAGGAAAGTGCATTACATACCCCGGCTGTGGCGAGCCGGTGCGGTTATGTGGGGCTCTCCTCCCCAGAAGGGGAGGCCTACCCACTAAAAACCTCAGGGATGGCCTTCGTCAGGCATGTAGGGAGCCCCCGGGAACATCAAGCCACTTCCGGGTACCTCCAGCCTCCGCTCCCTGCGTTAATTTGCGTTCACCTACATATATCGACGCGGATAGCAAAAGGGATGCACTTGCATTCAGACACTTCTTTTAGTACCGGATGGTTGAGACAGTGCAGTAATGTAATTCTGTCTTACTTAATTAGCTGATTATTAATTGTGGCACACAGATGTTAATATGCTTTGCATTCCTAAATGAATGCAGCTGTAATTCTTGAAATAATCTGAATTGATTTTAATGTTGAGTTGAGTCTGTGAATAGATAAATTCAGCTTTAACTCGTATCTATGTAGGTCATAGTATATACTTGATAGGGACATTTAGGATAATAGTAAAATTTCTAAATATCGTAAATAAAACACCTAAAATATAAAATAGGTTTATTTTTGTAAGAATATATTTATTTAGTATCTCTCTGTTATAGGGCGTCTCATTGGATGTCTTCTGAGTACATCTCCTTCCGAAGAGCAATTAGGTACGGGAGTCTCTTTCACTCTTTAGTCTGTGGCTGAATTCATTTGTCTATGCTGTCCTTTTCTTGTTGGTCACGATGGCGGAAGGACAGAGTGTTCTTCTGAACTTTGAGAAATGGAGATCAGCACGCTTCAAGACTATGAAAATTAACTAGTTTATTTTTATTTTTTTATCACCCAAATGGGGTGCATTTTTCTTTTTTATAAAGTCTAGTAGTAAAGCGGTACTTATCCGTAATGGCCGATGCCAATTTCAATTTGTTTTTCATATTTTCCAGGGTTTCCAACCTATGGTATAATTTGTAGCATGTCTTCTATCCACATCTAGCTTCAAACTTAATTGGTCACCTGCATTTTTACTTAGCAAGCACATGTCATCAAGAGGTCAGGTTGTTTAGAAAAACCATCAAGCCACATCTGTTTACGAGAAACGTGGACTGTGACATGTTGGGAGTGTAACCTGAGAAATTCTAAATCCTCTTTCATCACATCAATCCATCTCGAGGTAACCACATAACCAGCTTGATTGTCAGTGTATCCTACGGATTAATTACATAGAACCTGTATTTTCACTCTGTGTGCCTTAGCTGATCTATACAGATGTTGTTGAGTCTGTTGTGCGGTTGGCTACAGCTACATTTGAAATTTAAATTTATTCGTTAGGGCTACGTCCTAAGTATTTTTATTGTAATCTCAGCCAATATGTTTGCATTTATTTAAGCATTAAAATTTTTTTATATAAATTGTTTATAAGAAGAATTACATGCATGCATAATGTGGTTTCTAAATATCTATACTAATATTATAAAGAAGTAAAGTTTGTGTGTTTGTAAATTGTAAGGGGTAATCTCGGGATCTACTGAACCGATTTTAAAAATTCTTTCGCCAATAGAAAGCTACATTATTGCGGAGTGTCATCATCATCATCATCGATTTTAAAAATTCTTTCACCAATAGAAAGCCACATTATTGTTGAGTGTCATCATCATCATCATCATCATCATCATTTTTTTTTACCATTTTTACCACATTACCTAAAGTTAGTTTAAGACAAAGTATGGAAACGGCTTTTTATTGTTTTGTTAAATAAAAATCCCGGGATTGCGGAATTGGATAGCCGGATGTTTATTTATTTACCTAATTTAGTTTTTGACAAAGTATGGAACTGTTTTTTTATTTTATTTCCATAAATAAAAACACGGAATTCCGGTACTGTAAAACATTTTGGTAATGCAAAACTAGTCGGTAATATGAGCTTAAAAACGACGTTACTTAGTAATTTTCAAACAATATCACTACGTTAAATTTGCAGTCCCGTATTTTCCCGGGATTTTTATTTAACAAAATGTATTTTAAAAAGCCGCTTCCATAATTTGTGAGCCAGAAATTAACTTTAGGTACATATGCATTCGATTATCCGATCTCTAATCATCACTACATGGTATAAAACAAAGTCGCTTTCTCTGTCTCTATATCCCTATGTATGCTTATATCTTTAAAACTACGCAACGGTTTTTGATGCGGTTTTTTCAATAGATAGAGTGATTGAAGAGGAAGGTTTGTATGTATAATAACATCCATTAAATAGTGGAGAAGCACTGTTATTTTTGAGGTTACATTGCAAACGATTATATACAACGTTCACAGTTTTTCTGTTGTGTATTTGGTATCAGCGTTGCACCTGCGTGAAGCCAGGGCTAGACGTATCTATACTAATATTATAAAGAGGAAAGATTTGTTTGTTTGTTTGTTTGTAATGAATAGGCTCCGAAACTACTGGTCCGATTTCAAAAATTCTTTCACCTTTGGAAAGCTACATTATCCCCGAGTAACGTAGGCTACTTTTTATCCCGGAAAAGTCGACAGATCCTACGGGATGTGCAATAAAGGCTTCGCTCAAAAACTACTGCACAGATTTTCATGCGGTTTTCATCAATTGATAGAGTGATTCTTGAGCAAGGTATTGCGGTATTTTTTATCTCGAAAAAACGGATAGTCCCACGGGAAGCGCGATGAAACCTTCGCGCCATAAACCGACTTCCGCGCATATGTAGCCGTGGGCAAAAGCTATGAGCCTTAACCCTCTGTAGATCCAATCCCGAAAGCCACGCAGGCGAAGCCGCGGGCAGAAAGCTAGTTATAAAGTAAATTAAATAGCAATTCCTGTTCTGTAAATAGAAATGATCAGTTCGAAAGTTTTATTTTATGATAATCCTAAAAGGGTCACATACACTTACGCCTCTTTCCCATGGGCGTAGGCAGAGAGTACTACGTTACGATCAATAAAATAGGTAAATACGAAAAATAACATAAAGAAGATGCAGTGACAAAAATCAAAAAGAGAATGCTTTTTTGGACACGTAGAATTAATGGACGAAAAAAATTTATGAGGCAAATATGAATGAGTCAGTGGGGTAGGCAATGATCTAGACAAGTGATTCCCAAAGTCACTATATATACTTATGTATTATTTTAAATAAAGAAGAATTACATGACCATTTCTTCAGAAAATTCTCAGAAAAAAGCGGGAGGCCCACCTAGGATACTCCCGCAGGTGGAGGAGACCGGGGGAGGTAGTGTAGCCTCCCCGAGGAGGGCTCCCCTGTATCAGCAGGAAAGCGGAGGCTAGGAGTTCCCGGATGTCGCTTGGCGTTCCCGGGGGCTCCCTACATGCCTGAGAAAGGTCATCCCTGAGGTTTTTAGTGGGTAGGCCTCCCCCTTCCGGGAAGGAGAGCTCCACATAATCGCCGGCTTGCCACAGCCGGGGTATGCAATTTAATGCATTTTCCTCAGGGGAACAAAAAAAAAAAAGGATACTCCCGCAGCCAGGTGCGGCGGAGATTATATTAACTAGAGTGAGACAGCTCAGTCCAAACTACATATAAACTCTTCCTTTAGACCTTGGTTCTAATGATTGTATGGCTGATACTGAGAGCGACCGTTTCTCAGGAGACGGCGCGGTGTTCCTTCTTCTGTCGCTCATTACATGGGGGAGTCGAGGATGAGGACCTACACCACGTATTGTGAGATTGAGATTGTATAATGATGCGCGTTGGGATTAGACAAGGTGAAAACGATCGAGGTGGGTCCAATTTACTACTACGACCTTGTAGGGACGGAAATGAATTTCCTGCGACTACAGGACTTCGCGAAAGAAAGAAGAGAGAAGAGGGTAGCCACCTGAAGAACGGTGGGCACACGATGACCGCGGGGAGAACAAAGGAGTGTCCTTGTCCGCCCCAGAATGGAGAGAGGGACCCAGTGTCAATATGTCAGTGAGATAAACGTTAAAAATTTGTAGGGAGTCAAGAAATATGTACGGCAGAGAGCTGTATGCAGGTTCTGCGTGCATCTCCCGCTGTTTCGGCTTGTGAAACCAGGATGGTTGATAGGACCATGGGAAGTTGGAAGGTCATCCTATAACATGGGTTCCTTCAAAAAGTTTCTCTTGGGACGGTGAGGGGCAGGTAGGTAGGATAATGGATTGTAGCCTGTGTGTTCTTCTGATGTTCAAGTTATCTTATATATAAAATTCTCGTGTCACAATGTTCGTTCAATGTCAAATTTTGTGAGCATATTGAGTAGATCTGAGAATCGGCCAATATCTATTTTTCATACCCCTTAGTGATAAGGGTTGTCCACCCTTAATATTTTTCTTTACTTAAAAATTATTTATATGGCAAAACAACGTTTGCCGGGTCAGCTAGTATTATTGTAAAGTTTAATTAAAATCTATTCAGTACTTTCTACGTGTGAGAGTAACGAACATCCTTTCTGTATTCAGTACGTTCTACGTGTGAGAGTAACGAACATCCTTTCTGTATTCAGTACGTTCTACATGTGAGAGTAACGAACATCCTTTCTGTATTCAGTACGTTCTACGTGTGAGAGTAACGAACATCCTTTCTGTATTCAGTACGTTCTACATGTGAGAGTAACGAACATCCTTTCTGTATTCAGTACGTTCTACATGTGAGAGTAACGAACATCCTTTCTGTATTCAGTACGTTCTACGTGTGAGAGTAACGAACATCCTTTCTGTATTCAGTACGTTCTACATGTGAGAGTAACGAACATCCTTTCTGTATTCAGTACGTTCTACGTGTGAGAGTAACGAATATCCTTTCTGTATTCAGTACTTTCTACGTGTGAGAGTAACGAACATCCTTTCTGTATTTAGTACGTTCTACATGTGAGAGTAACGAACATCCTTTCTGTATTCAGTACGTTCTACGTGTGAGAGTAACGAACATCCTTTCTGTATGAAAGAAACTTTCGGGTTTATTATAATATTAGTACGGATTTTACCAACTTTCAAATAGGGTTCTAGTAAAAAGTAAGAGCACTTACCTTAAGTTTTATCCGCGTAATGAACAAGTTAACTAACATCTCACAAATACCGTCTGATTGCCTCGGAAACTCGAACAACGTAATTCACCACTTCGCGAAAGATATGCCACAGATCTAATCAAATGTAAACCAACAAACGCGTTTTAATCTTCTAAATCTAATAAATTTAAATGGTGTAAAGTTTTTATTATTCCCGATTCTCACTATACTACACACAGCCGAGCAGTTCACACATCGTCACGCAAAATACAACGGAACGAAGTATATCAAACGCGGGTTATTGATAACGATGTTATATTAATATATAAACATATTAACTGGAGCTTAGCGAAAAACATTATGGAGTAATGTAGTGTTGAAAGCTCGCCCGCTTACTGACTCGTGCATGGTTGGTTGGCAAAGATTATTGTGTTGGAGATGCGGCAATTGTTACAGAACTAACTGTTTTCAACCAAATCACTATATAAAAGTTTGTGTTGGATATCGAACCGAACCTTTTCAATTAAAATCACACGTCCTTAGCGACCCTCCAACTAATAGCGAACCAATTAACGTAGGACCTTCAAGACCTGCTAGCGGCGGCGTCTGAGCCGTCACGCCCCTTGCCATCTCCTTCTCGGCAGCCTTTTGCCTAGCCACGAGTAGGTTCCCATCAACATAGGCCGGAGCCACTTTGGTATACCGTGCCTCTTCTAGCGCATATGTTCTCTTTATAGGGCAGCACTGACTGTGCCTCTCCTGAGGTGCGGTCTTCCCTATCACGTCAAGCCATAGGGTCAGTAGGACCAACAGCTCAGGCTGAGTTTAGTCGGTAGGCCTGTCGGGTCGAGCCGCCTCGATGATCTCTTGAGGAAAAAAATCGACCCTTTTCAAGATGCATAGCATTGACAGAAGCGAGCTCTATCTAAAATTATTATATTATTTATATTTTTACATATAATATATTTTTGTTAACTATATTATATGTAGCTATTGATAGCTTTTATATATAATTATTTATTGTTAAATATTTTTTTTTAAAAGCTATCAACTGTCTCAACATTTTCGTATTAAACACTTCATATTTACTATTACTCATACTGGAAATTTAGTATAATTAATTTAATCAAAAGACAATAAATTACAAATGTGTAATTTAAGTCAGTATTGATTAAAATTAAATAACCTAATTCTAAAAATAAACCAATCCTAGATACAGAGAGTTTGTAATTCTAAATACAGAAAGAAAAAACCCAGTTATACAAAGAAAACTCCGTCTAGCAAGTCAGCTCGCGGCTTGGGTCCCATTATGCTGGCGGCGTTACCTCTGCATCGCCAGAGCGTATGTAGAAGAAAGCGCCAGTTTTAAGGTCTCGTGTGATTTGGACCAATCGTATCACGTATCGGACAAAGCTTTAACAAAATCTTTTATATCGGCTGACCGTAGGCCAAGCGTATAGGAAACTGTTAAAATATCACTATTTTTATTTAGTTGTTAATTGTGATAATATTTTATAATATTGTTTAGTCTTCTATACTAATATTATAAAGAGGAAAGATTTGTTTGTTTGTTTGTTTGTAATGAATAGGCTCCGAAACTACTGGACCGATTTCAGAAATTCTTTCACCTTTGGAAAGCTAAATTATCCCTGAGTAACATAGGCTACTTTTTATCCCGGAAAAATCGACAGATCCCACGGGATGCGCAATAAAAGCTTCGCTCAAAAACTACTGCACAGATCTTCATGCGGTTTTCATCAATAGATAGAGTGATTCTTGAGCAAGGTTTTGCGGTATTTTTTATCTCGGAAAAACGGATAGTCCCACGGGAAGCGCGGTAAAATCTTCGCGCCATAAACCGACTTACGCGCATATGTAGTCGTGGGCAAAAGCTATGACCCTTAACCCTCTATAGACCCAATCCCGAAATCCACGCAGGCGAAGCCGCGGGCAGAAAGCTAGTATTTAATACTTTTACAATATTATTTTGTAGGTATTAACCGCTTAGGTAGGAGAAGACGGGCACACGCAAGCGCGGTGCTCGCCTTAGCCCTACCGCGAGGCTCCGTGCACGTCTGGCTACCGCGGACGCCGTGGTGATGTCACTCCGCCTGGGGCTGTTCAGGGGTCCTCAGACAGTCCCTCCCTTGGCGTTGACTCGACCATACCTAGGTCGAGCCGGCCCCGGAGCACATGGCAGTAGAATCGCGAAAGCGCACCTCGCCATGTGCACCGCATGGGCCTAGAGAACTCAGGGGGGTTTTAGTGGGTCGGTCCTGTCAGACCGGAGAGCCCCAGACACGGCCACGCCGAGCCAGCGCGGTGTCACGGTGCAAAAGGTGCATTTCCCCTCTAAAAAAAAGGTATTAACCGCTAGATCCTCACGTTCTTCTTCTTCCACAATCTCCATTCATATACACAAAAAGAAATCAGAAAAGAAAACAGATGTACTTGTTTTTAGTAAAGATTGAAGGTTTTATTTTCATATCTATCAGCTATTGTGCCACAGGACGCGGGTTCGATTCTTGTACGGGACAAATATTATGTTACTTAATAATAACATGTAAAAAATTGATCTGTGAAATCTGAAAAAATTGATTTTATTTGATATGTGTACATGAAATTCTACTTTCGTAATTGCACTCACGTCACATGGTCAAAATTCTAGTGTTTTTAAACGATTAATTTCTACATACTATATGTATTTCCTAGATTTTAGGTATATATATATATATATAATTCAGGCAAACAATAAGTATGATCTTTAATATTAAATTAAACAACTAAATTATTTTTTGAGAAGAAAATGCCTAATTTCATTAAGACCGCCTTTTATATTCTCAAGTAAGGAACAAAGATAAAAACGAACTGAATTAATTATTTTCAATTAAATTCAATTCACAACTTAAATTTGCATGACTTTTGTAATAGGCATAAAATGAAGAATCACAACAAACCAATTCATAATCTTTGGCAACGTCTAGTCTAATATTAGGTGCGCGTGCGACGAGCGCCTCGTATCAGTTTTTAGTTTTCAAGTACAGCTTACAACACATAGACTCGCCCACTGCTGTGCTATTTGCAACCTTACCACGTTGCCACAAGGGATATTATCGTAGAGATCTTCGCCAGCAATGGCTAATTGTGATAGGGAGTATTTCGGGAACACTCGAGTTTACGCGACCAGTTCATTGGATAATCTGCAACTGTACTAACCTATTGAGAAATAACAGTTAAATGCTATTCGTTACAGAAGGATTTTAGTTGGAAGCCGAATGGCTTAATTTATTTGCGGTTAGTTATAAGTAAATGCTTTTTGTTTTTTTCTTATTTTAACAACGACTCTTGTGTCGTGTGTCAAATGTCTTCATAATCATAAAGAAACTGAGTAATTATTTAATATAAATTGCAAATAATATTTTTTAATTAATAGACATAATATTCTAATAACACTAATTTCTAATTGTTAATATTTTAAAATGAAATTTAATATGGAAAAAATTAACCTAATTCTAAAAAAAAATATCCTAAGACACAAACATATATGTAATTCTTTACCTATCTTTATAAATAAGCTTATCTATATAACAAAATAAATAAGTAAGAAACCCTAATATAATAGTCCTTACAAATAATATAAATGCGACAGTTCTGTTTGTCTGTCCGTCGCGTTTTAACGCGAAAACTACTGAATTGATTTAAATAATACATATGAAAGTATACAGAGAGTTTAGGGCCTGATACAGAATAAAGGCTACTTTTAATGTAAAATAGGGGTGTAAAGGTTTAAAATAGGGGATGAAAGTTTGTGTGGAATATATGACCTATTTCATTTTTTACGCTTAGGCTAAAAATAAATACGAATTTCATTAAAACAGTTACACCAAATGTATTTTATGACTTTCTAATTTTCAAAGGAATTTTTATACTTCTTTTAAAATCTTAAACGCCAATTCTCCCATTAAACATATCTAATTTTATTGCCGTTTTCACAGATAAAGCCATTGTGAACGAGTTCCATTACCTTTTGGCTGGTATTTAAAAGCATTTATTTAACTTCAAGTGTATTATGTATGTGCTCGTATGCATGTATGTATGTATGCTCTGGAATCTTGTAATCAATATTTCACCCACTTCCACTAAAGCTATCGAGCTGAATTTTTTTTCTCGTTCTCTTTGTGCTCCTTATAGGATAAGAAGACTGCTTTTATTTACAGTCATAACTAGCGTTTGTTAATCCTGGTCCCTTATGTCTAAGAGACTCTTACGTGATATTTGACGAACTTGCATACTAATTTTCAACCCTTATTTCAACCCCTAGCTGGTCGAAATTTCAAAAATGCTAGAACAAATGTTTAATGATTTCTTATCAAGTGTTTTTATCTTTTAAAATTAAAAAATCCCATACAAACTTTTAACCTCTATTTCAACCCCTTCATCCCTTTTTTTCGAAATAAAAAGTAGCCTATGTTTTGTCTCAGGGTCTAAAAATTGTCTGTACCAAATTTCATCAAAATCGGTTGCGAGGTTTAAGCGGGAAAGCGTAACAGACAGACAGACAGAGTTACTTTCACATTTACAATATTATTTGGGATTATACAAAAATACTGGGTATAAATAAATATGTTACACGTATATTTGTGTAATATTTTGCTTTTTTTTCCTTTTTAGTACATTTTTTTTCAAAATCTGTTGTTTGATAAAAGTTTTTCTTTTTTTAATTTTATACAACTAATCTACTGTGCGTCTAGTCAAGAGTTTATAGTTACTAAAACTGATATTAAATGAGATCGAGGTCCTGAAATTCGCTGACAGGAAACACCAAAGATACAGGAACGCAAGCATCTGACATTGGAATAACAGAGATATAGCCTCGAGATTTATGACCAATATTAGCTTATCTATCTCGGGAGCAAAACACGTCTAAGGGTGGCGCGATTGTTGCTACACCCTTTAAACCAGACGCAATATTGAATTTCGTTACTAAGCAAATATATTGGTGACTTATTTTTATAGAACGAACTAAGTAATTTGATGTACTACCCCGAAGTACCAATTTCTTTTCATACTTCGGCTTTAATGGCCGGTTATGGAACTCTCCCTGAGAGTATTAGGAGAGCGCTGGAGTCCTTTAAGAATCAAGTCCGTATTCACTTCCTGTCAATGATTCCTTAACTTAAAATAGTTATAGCCTATGGTCTTGTCTAATTAGTACACTCCATTCTTTATTTAAATCTCCTTTTAGTACTTCCCTGATCCAAGGTTCCCTGGAAGAGATTGTTGTTTAGCAATAAGGTCGCCTCTTGTACATTTACTATTTGTTTGTTATTTGCTAGGGTTTTCGATAGCTGACGGCGTATAGTAAACTGTTACTGAGTTCTGTATAGAACCTTATTTGATACAGTCGCATAGAGTTCGGTTTTTGTATTGTAAGAATTTTGTCACTTTTGTCGGTTGTCTTTTTATAAAGAAAATCATACCAAGATAACCGACAAAAGTGACAGAATTCTTACAATACAAAAACCGAACTCTATGCGAGTGTATCAAATAAGGTTCTATACAGAACTCAGTAACATAAACTACAGAAATCATATCATTTTAATATGACAAAATAGTAGAATTACATTCCGCTAGGGGCGCTGTACATAGTTTTCATACACACATACATTTAAGCTGTCGATATCGTTTGCAAAAGAATGTGAACTCACGGTAGCTACACTGTGACGGATGTTCGCGTTCACATTCGTACATACATACACTCACGCCTTTTTTCCCACGGGGGTAGGCAGAGATTACGTCCTTCCACTTGCTACGGTCCTTACATATCTCTTTCGCTTCATCTACTTTCATAACATTCCTCATACATGCTCGATGTTCACATTCGTATTTGCAAATATTACCACTTTTCTTGACATTCGTCAGCAGACGAGAATGTTTCTTGAATATGAACGTATGAAAAAATAAATAGGACGACTATTCATTTACAGGTTTTCAATTAAATTTAAATCAATGTTTTTATTACATAATATATAAACACGAAACTTATTCGTGAATAGACTGAAAGCATATTGTATTGAGTTGCAAGGGTTTGGCTGATATTGAAATATGTACTTATTTGTTTTATATTTTTATAAATAAGTAAGCTAATAAAAATAATAAGTTGGACAACCTCCGCAGCTTACTAAATGTAAGCGGGTTTTAAGGTGTCACTATCTCTTACGTCCATTTTTTTTTTTTGTTCCCCTGAGGAAAATGCATTAAATTGCATACCCCGGCTGTGGCGAGCCGGCGGTTATGTGGGGCTCTCCTCCCCAGAAGGGGGAGGCCTACCCACTAAAAACCTCAGGGATGGCCTTCCTCAGGCATGTAGGGAGCCCCCGGGAACATCAAGCCACTTCCGGGAACCCCCAGCCTCCGCTCCCCTGCCTAGAGGGGAGCCCTCCTCGGGGGAGGCTACTACCTTTCCCGGTTTCCTCCACCGACGACGCCCCCCGGCCACGGAAGGGGCGTGGTCCATCCCGGGTCGCCGTAGCAGTCGCCAACCCGCGGCGGCGCCCCAGCTGTGCTACCTTAATTCGAGCATCTCTGCCTTAGTCGTGGCTATCACTACATACGAGTATTATGAAACAAAGTCGCTTTCTCTGTGCCAATATCCCTATGTATGCTTAAATCTTTAAAACTACGCAACGGTTTTTGATGCGGTTTTTTCAATAGATAGAGTGATTGAAGAGGAACGCTTATATGTATAATAACATCCATTAAATAGCGGAGAAATACTGTTATTTTTGAGGTTTCCAATGTGATGTCGTTAATTTTATTACATTTTTTCCGCTTACATTGCAAAAGCAGGCTGACTCTACGATATTTATTATATTATATTATTATAATTATTATAACATTGAAAAGAGGAGATAAAGAATAGACCTTCAGAGTTTCTTGCCTGTTCTTCTCGAGAAGGCTCTCCCAATTTCCGAACAGGTGTCAATATTTTTTTTTCCTTATTCGTACGTACGGACAAGGTTTTTGTTTTTTTTTTTTAAGCTTTCTTTTTGTTTTGTTTGTTGACGTCAATAAGTGCCTGTAAAGGTCTATGTTGAATAAAGATTATTTTGATTTTGATTTTGATTTTTGATATTTATCAAAATAAATAAATAAATAAATAAATATTTGTTACACTTACACCAATTAGCCTAGCCCAAGGTAAGCTCTGTAAGGCTTGTGCTATGGGATCTAGGGTAACGGATAGACATACATATATTATACATATATAAATAATTTTTATAGAAATATATATCAACAACCATGACTAAGGTACAAATGCTCGCATTCATCACACAAACATCTGCCCCCACCGGGACTCGAACCCGGGACCTCAGAGATGGCGACACCTTGAAACCGGTGTACTATCCACTCGACTATGGAGGTCGTCGAAATAATGTACTAAACAAGGTTCATAGTTTTTCTGTAGTGTAGTGTTAACATTGCACCCGTGCGAAGCCGGGGCGGGTCGCTAGTTTTTACTAAAATACAATTTTTCACAGATTTGAATTTTGAATATATATCAAACTTTTTATACCAACGGTAGTAATGTATAGTTCAGTAGTTTGCAACTTTCACTATTTTACAAATAACGAATAAATATCTAAAAGGGGAATTTCAAGTCAATTCTTAATCACAATCTACAGATGCGACTGTATGTTCATTTTGTAAATTTTGTATATTCATTTTCTAAACTCAAAATACTACTGTCCTTAAATAAGTCTCTGATAGATTCTAATTATATTATATTGTAAAGAGCACTAATTGGTATCTTCGTAATATAAAAATACTTTCTATATTTGCAGTAGATTATCACAATAGCAGTCCATAAGACACGATACTATGAAAAATTGCGTCGTTGCAACATTAGACAGCTCTTAATTTTTGTACATCAGCATATGGAACGGATCTAAGTCTGTCAAGGTCATTCTCGGTATTTAAATTGTTTTCTGATATATAGTTCCCTATTCTCGTTTCAAGCAGTCGGTCACCCATCCCAAACTAGCCATCGAGAACGCTCCTGCACATTATTCATCACCATTCATAAGTCTAGCTAATTGCATGAAGTTTGTAATGTTAATTATTTAAATTGTTTCTGTGTGTCACTGTTCACGCTAAAATAAAATGAAATTTTGGTAACCCATCCTGACGTAGCCATCAAGATCGTCCCTTCACTACTTATATTACCACTGATCTTGGTTAATCTTTAGAATTAAGTTCGGTACCAGCGGAAGATCAGCGTTAGCCGCAAGGTTAACAACATGCTGAGCTGGGGCCATTTGAGGCAATTTTAATGCATTTGGTACGTTCAGTTTGTTTGTTTTTGCTGTCTCAATAAAAATATTTTCTTTCTTTCCTTCTTTCTAGTAGACCTTAGAACTGTTCTTCAATTAAACTGTTTCCTGATTGTGACGTCACAACTCGCTTTCAACGAGACAACTGGGCAGTCTCATCCGCTTAGATGTAATGGTCCGTTGAAATTCGGGGGAAGCGCCAACCGAGCGCGGTAACGCCCCGACCTGCGGCGCGGATTTAGTTCTTACACATTGCTCACGGTTAGACGAAAACGAATTTAGACTAAGACTGTTGCATTATCTGATATTTAAGAGGAACTTGGATAAATAAAATAATAATAATAATGTCGCCTATGATTATACATCCAACTAATATTAATGCGAAAGTAACTCTGTCTGTTACGCTTTCCCGCTTAAACCTCGCAACCGATTTTGATGAAATTTGGTACAGACAATCTTTAGTCCCTGAGACAGAACATAGGCTACTTTTATTTCGAATTTTTATATTCTTAATTTTAAAAGATAAAACCATTAAACTTTATATTTAAGCACTCGATAAGAAATCATTAATCATTTGTTCTAACATTTTTGAAATTTCGACCAGCTAGGGGATGGAAAAAGGATGGCGGAATGCCAAGATAGATGGAGGGTGCTCCACCGACAAGAGCCCAGCTCTTAAATTGAAAAAAAAAGGGGATGAAATAAGTGTTGAAAGTTAGTATGCAAGTTCGTCAAATATCACACCATAAGAAACAAAAAATCGTTTGTTCTAGCATTTTGAAATTTTTACCAGTGTGGGGGTGAAATTGGGGTTGAAATGAAGATAAGACCATGAATCTTGGTACCTTAGACATACGGGACCAGGATTGTCACAAACTAATTTCACGGGGACGAAGCCGCGGGCGGAAGCTAGTAATATATAAAATACTAGCTTTTGCCCGCGACTTCGTTCGCGTGGACTTCAGGTTCGTCCCGTCTAGTCTAGTAATAAGTAAGAAATACGGTAACTAAGCACTGCAGAGCCCTAATCATAGGCCTATAGGTAGCTACTGCAGTATGCTCCTATAAACTACATTTAACGATATTTTTCCTAATGTGTTTTTTTTACGACCTCACATTAGAAATCTCAAAAATTGTAGCCTATATATTATTCTGATGTATAAGCTATATTGTGGTAAAGTTTCATTCAAATCCATTCAGTAGTTTTAACGTGAAAGAGTAACAAACATCCATACTTACAAACTTTCGCCTTTATAATAGTAGTAGGATTGTGATGTGATTTTGGCGGTCTTTCCAATCCTTGGTCTGTTGTGCTCGAAGGAGCAGCTATTCCAGTCTGTTCGGAATTTAGATACCTTGGATCACTGCTTCAGGGAGATGAGGAAATTACAAGTGTCGTCAAGTGAAGGACTAGCACAGGATGGATGCAATGGTCATCCTATTAATACTGTAAATGCGAAAGTTTGTATGGTTACATATTTATTATTCTTTCACGTAAGAACTAATGAATGGATTTGAATAAAAATTTACAATTATTTCTGCCGTAGATCCCTTTCTCCTTGATAAATTCGTGATTAACATCTCTACTGCGATCTGAATCTCTCAACGACCCACTTTCTCCGAACGGCTTTAATTAAACCGCTGATGAGCACCCCAAACCCTTTCATAGATTTCGCAGCCCATGCCATGTCCTCACAGATCCTCCCAAAGAATTAATGCAGAAACTTCAAGCTCTGCAGGCGGTCGCATTGGCGACGTCTTCAATTCCTTGATTCTGTGCTCGGCAGCAGTTACACGGCAGGCGTCACTTTGACTTCCTCATTATGGGTCCGCTTTGCACTGCGTCCTTGCCTTTATTTATTTTTTGTTTCCGTGAGGAAAATGCATTAAATTGCATACCCCGTCTGGGGCGAGCCGGCGGTTATGTGGGGCTCTCCTCCCTAGAAGGGGGAGGCCTACCCACTAAAAACCTCATGGCCTTCCTCAGGCATGTAGGGAGCCCCCGGGAACGCCAAGCGACATCCTGGAACTCCTAGCCTCCGCTTTCCTGCTGATACAGGGGAGCCCTCCTCGGGGGAGGCTACAATACCTCTCCCGATCTCCACCAACGACGACGCCTCCCGGCCATGGAAGGTCGTATAGTCGCATAGTCGCGCCAGCCGGCGACCCGCGGCGGCGCCGCAGCTGTGCTACCGAGCCCGGCGCCGCCTCCTTCGAACGGGATCAGCCATCTCCTGACCCCGCTTGGCGGGCCTCCTTCTGGAGCATCACTGCTTCACAGAAGGAGGCCACAGCCCGCCATCCTCCCTCGTCCGCCAGCATTGCCGCAATCAATGCTGGCGGAGACAGATCTCGCCCGATCTCTGCGACCACGACTCGGCGCCCACACGGGGCACTCCGCCAGCGTGTGAGCTGCGTCCTTGCCTGGGGAGCAGTCGCTTTCACTACTTACCGTAAGGTCATTAGGAATAACGCTTAGACTGAGTTTTGTCGGTAGGTCACATCAGTCGAGCCACCTCGATCAGTCTGGAGTTCGACATAACCAACGTGGCACTTAAAAAAAAAACGGGACCATATGCTCTTGAAGCGGCGCGGATGTCAAAATGACGCCGGCCGTGTAATGTAATGGGCCTACTCATGGCGCGATTCTCGCGATACGTTCTATGCTCCTACCAGGTAGCCAAGTAATAAAGAGGTTTTAAATTGAACCTACAAAATACATACATACCACAAAATAGAGCAGTTCGCGCTAAATATAAATTACAATCAAGGGAACCTATGAAGGACTTATTTAAAGAAATTAGTATATTGACCATTCAGCAGGTCAATTAATTTATGTTTATAAGAACTATAATAATTATGATAAAAATTTTCAAATTTATAAATTAAACACGAGAAATTAAAATAAGCTTGACGTTCCATCGTACTGACTGCAAAAAACTAGAGGCTCTTTTTTGAGGAAATACCTCACAACTTACAACAATGTTTCACAAAGCGTTGCCGATTTGCCTTTTTATAAAGTACATGGCATAGTTAATATGGCAGTTTGGCGAGCGGCGATTGACTCCAAATTTTCAATAGTATTGTTCTCCTTGAAGAGCTGAGGGGCTATCGCACTAATAAATCGCAACCGAAACGCAGCCGAACCGTTCGGCTTAACCAATCCGAACGCCACAATATCACGTCATCTGTTCGATGACGTGATATTCTAGCTCTCGGATTGGTTGAGTGGAACGATTTGGTTTCGTTTCAGCTGCGATTTGTTAGTGCGATTGCCCCCCTGATCACAAATATACAAGTGTTAGAAAAAGTTAAAGATATAAATCGCCGCTAGGGGCTCTGAAATTATGGGTTTAATTTTTTATATACAATACTTTGTTATATTAACAACTAAAATAGCAAACAGTCGCTTGACAATAGTTTTCGTGTATCTGCTAGCAATAGAATGACCATAATTTTCTTAAACGGTATAGATACCAATTGTGCTGAGGTAGTATCATATAAAACCGATTTCAGGCAGACATATAGGCTTGGAGTTTAAACGTCTTATTTGAGCAATACTTTAACGTAGGCCTGACTATCAGCTATCACTTGTCAAAAATAATCTTATGAAAAAAGGTTGTTATGCTGTTAAAGATTATGCTTGGGTATTAATTTTGATAACTCAGTAGTTACGTTGCTAAATATTAACAATATGAAACTTTAGTCTTTAAAGATATAATGTGAAACTCCTTAAACATTGTAAAGGAAGTTAGGTTTAGACTTTATTTGAGGCCAGCTTCTAATTGACGATTCTGTAAAAATACAGGAAGAAAAAAAGGTAGCCATTGCTGGATTTTTTTCTGGTTCTTGTTTTTTGTGAACCGATGGCGTAGCATGTTTGGTGTGCATAAGTGATTATAAAAATATCATTTGAAGATTTTTTTTTGTTTTTTTTTTTCACCTAATTGATTAATTAGGAGATATTTTTTTCCTTAGGAGAGGAAGGCTGAGAATCCTTACAAGGAGCACGAAACGTACCCAGGATAAACGTACCCAGCAACGGCAAGTGTCGCGGAGGTTATGTCGGACTTCACTTCAAGGCCGTGGAACCATAGCGCCTCGGTTTTGTAAGGCGCTATTTCAAAACCCAGCCGGCGGATCGCGCACCGGCCCGAAGTCGGCTCCAGTCGTCACGACGAGAGTGTCGTCAGCGTAGCAGACGACACTCACGCCGCGAGGAAGTCTGGTGGACTAAACTCAGCCTGTGCCTAAGTTCTAAAAACCATATAGGCAAACCGTGAGGACGACCGCCCCTCAGGAGAGGGACGATTCAGGAGAACTTCGCACACATTTATTACAACAGAGTATTCTTTTGTCGCGATATATTTCGTACGATGAATTTCGTATTCGTTCTTGAACCTAAAACAGAATTTGTTCCAGGTTCCCATTCCCAACCCTCGGGAATACTGAATTTTATTGAGTCGTAAATTAAAAAAGCAGTATGTCACGGAGCAGGTAACGCAGCCTGACGACGTGCTTTCTCTAATTGGCTCTTTCGGCTCCGACCCAATTAAACCTTACCCGTGGAATTCAATGGTTGGCGCTTGCTTAAAGACATGCGGGTTTGATTTTTAATGCATGCCTAAGTAAGTCGAATTCGCATTGTCGGTATGTCGAAAATCAAAATTAAAATGAGCTTTATTCGATATAGGCTTTTACAAGCTCAAGTACAACGTTCTTGTATTATAATATATATAAGGAAAAAAATAACCCGTGCAGGTTCATTCCAGTACAAGGTCTCCCATCTTTGACTTGTAAAAATCATTGTAAAAATCGTATTTGATGAACAAACTTATGATTTGATTTGATTTTCTGTAAATATGAAGTAAATAATTCTGTTTCTTTTTTTTTAACTTTATTCAAATATGACTTTATAGAAAGCTCTTTTGAATCGTCCAAATTTTTTTCCTACCACCCATGAAGGGCGTATTTTTTAGCTGATATGATTTCTGTGGATTTTCTTTCTCAGATGAATTAAAACTATAATTGCTTACATCTGTATAACACTAATGGCCGTTTTCACCAACCTAGTCTTAGCTTAGGTGACTCCTAAGTGACATGCTGTCACTTTTTATATTAACTGAAAAGAGTGAGACAGCATGTCTCTTAGGAGTCACCTAAGCTAAGACAAGGTTGGTGTGAAAACGGCCATAAATCTCTGACAGAAGGCCAGCTTACCAACTAAACACTGCCTAATGCCTTTGGCCGGGCAGAAAGCCTGGGGCCCTATCGGCTTCCCTTAATGGGCATACGCTTTAGGGGATAGGCCGGTTCCCAGAGTGGGTCGGTCAAAACTTAATTGTGTACAGAAGATACTTAGTGACCCGTGCTGTTCGGCGGCGCAGATGCTGCGTCCAGCAGGTTTGCAATTTGCGCGTGATGCGATCGGGAGGGTCGGTGAGCGCGTTCTTAGGGCGACGGTATGAGGGGGAGGGGGAGGGTGCGTAGTTAGCAGCCTCTCGGATTAACGGGTTGGGGTGTGCGGATGCCGCTTTGAAGAAGCGTTCCGAGAATTGTTTTAGGGTTTGTTGGATTGTAGGGAGGTTCACGTCCCTGTGGAGGTCGTGGCGTCTAACATAGTATGGAGCGTTGGGACTAAATTTACACTTAATGCGTGTTTTAATAATATGCGGGATTTTTTTCGCTCTCAAGTGACGTCGGGCCGCTAGCATGTACGCGAATGGTGTCTATCCATCTCATTCTAGCGCACGAATTTCCTATACTATTTCTCTCTAGCATACGTCACACACCCACGTCTCTCGCTCACTCACCCCGACGACCCGGGCTACACACCCCTCGTCAAACATATACCCGGTACCGTCACGTACCGGGTAGACTCTCACCCTCCACTATACGGCAATCTTGAACGTCCGAGCTGCTACACGGCGCGCAAGTTGCGTCGACTCCCTAGTTTCGACCCTAACGACTTCGGAACGGTCGCCGGTGTCGTTAGTCGGCTAGGCGTCGAACCTTCTATTCGTGCGTCTTTCACAAACACACTCATTGCAAAGCTGAAGATATTACAAAGGATATTGATTACGTTTGCTGATTCCGCGCAGTTGATGATGACTTGTCCAACAAGCAGACAAGGTCGACACGTGTTTCGTCTCTCAGCGAGCTCGGTGTCTCACGAGCGGCTCGTGAGACACCGAGCGGGCAACAGATCCTGAAGATGTCTCGCTGAGAGACGAAACACGTGTCGACCTTGTCTGCTTGTTGGACAAGTCATCATCAACTGCGCGGAATCAGTAAACGTAATCCTTTGTAATACAATGGACTTCCGCAAAATAACACCTGCTACAATAGAGTACTTAAGCTGAAGATAGCCATCTGAGGCTTCAGCATAGGTCGGGCCAAAAAAATTCGTCTGCGCAGGATTAGTATTTCGAGTAACTTATATAGCGTGGCATATAACTTTATAAATTGCAATCTATGTGTTGTTCTAATAAGTGATGCAACGGAAGTGTCTTAGCGGAACCAGAAACGGAAACAGATGTCAAAAGTAAATTTTAGCAGAAACGGAAACGGAAACGGCTACAGAAACGGAAGTGTAAGTAATTTGAAAAAAAAAACAAATTTACAAATCATCATCACAGCTCATATACGTCCCCACCGAGGGGCTCGAGCCTACCCTAACTAGGTTAGGGCGATTAGGCCTTAGTCAACCACGCTGGCCCAGTGCGGGTTGGTTGACTACGTACACCTTTGAATCGCTTCGCAGATGTACGCAGGTTTCCTCACGATGTTTTTCTTCACCGTAGGAGCGTCGGATAAATGTACATATGAAATTCGGAACGAAAAAATCGGGTGTGGCTGTGCCGGGGCACGCGGCCGTTGGTTTTAACGTGAAACGTCTATGTTAGGGAATCGCCTTTAAAGTAAAAGATTGAAATAAAAAAAAAAACAAGATTGATGGTGTTTTAAGTATTTTAATAATAAAATTCAATGTCACAACTGCGAGCTGACTATATAAGTGAAATATTCTCAACACATTTTTATTTCTAAGACTAATAGTTTTATTAATTATTAAGGTACGATGATATAGACTTTTCCGTTACGGTCCACTTTTTAAACCTGGTACCCGTATGTTTCGGCGCGATTTTATAGACGTTTCACGTCAAAAACACATTGGTACACGGTGGGGATTAGATCGCGGGCCTCCCGATTCTATGCACCGACGCTCTAATTTTACAATTTACAAATATAATTTCTTTATTAAGCATCAAATACACCAATTCTAGATTAGGAATAGATATATTAGAAATGTACTATAGAAAACAATATTGCAACTGAACCATTTATTAATATTCAAAATTTAGTAGTGGCAAGTTATATTTTATAGAAAGTAATCCGTCATAAATAAAAGCCGTCGGTTGTAAGCTTCCGTTTAAATCTCCGTTATAAAAGTTGCGGAAACAGAAGCAGAAACGGATGTTGAAAACCGCGCGGAACTTCCGCACTTACGGAAACAGAAACAAATCTATTGCATCACTAGTTCTGATGTATAAGCTATATTAATGTACAGTTCCATTAAAATTCATTCAGTAATTTTTACGTGAAAGAGTAACTAACATTCATTAATAAAAATATCCCGTTTGTAATATTGTGTCCTGCGGTTGTTTTTTTTTAGTTGTGATAATTTACACGGGTACCTGCTACCTGCCTGCCTGCGGGTACCATTCAAATTTCTTCGGCAGTGTCGTGTGAGGCGGGTCGTTACGTTCCCTAAAACATGGTTGAGCGAAGAGATGGCTGGCTCATGCGTCATGCTCGTGAACGGGTGCTGCCAGCGGAGATGAGTCTGCTCTTTGCTTATAGGGTACTACTCGTATTTATTATAATTTTAATTTAACTTTATATTCTTTTAAAACTGTATGACACGGCATTCCTAATATAGGCATGTTTTCAAATTAATATTTTTATTAAAATATTATTAAATTAAATTTAACGTAATTATATATTTTAACGTGGGAGAGCCATGCTTCGGCACGAATTGGGCCGGCTCGACCGGAGTGATACCACGGCCTCACAGAAAACCGGCGTAAAATAGCGCTTGCGCTGTGTTTCGCCGAGTGAGTGAGGGTACCGGAGGCCTAACACCCCCCCCCCTTCCCCCTTATTCCCTTTTAAAAGGCCGGCAACGCATCTGTGACATCTCTGGTGTTGCGGGTGTCCATGGGCAACGGTTTATCGCTTACCATCAGGTGATCCGTTGCTCGTTTGCTGCCTATCCTATAAAAATAATAATAATATAATAATAATAATAATATAATAATAATAATAATAATAATAAAAAAAAAACCGCTGTCACGATCGGTCGTCATTTTGAATCTTGTAATTAAAATATTAAATTTCTACAGATATGCCTACCATATAATATCAAAATTGCAAAATTGTAAAATCAAATTGTTGTAATATTATTCGGTACAAGTGTTTGAAACATCATCAAAATTATGAAAATTGTTGAAAAGAAAAATAGACTAATAACAATAGTGAAACATATAATGCGGACAAATTATTAATAAATACACATAATAAATACACATATGATTACAAGATCAAAATCAGCCAAAGCGGAACAAAACGCACCACCTCCACCTGCGCCCATCCCTCCGTCGTCTCAAATAACACCTCTGAAGAACACATCGGAAGTTAGCAGCTCTTCGGACGATGTGAGTGGACCCAGGACGCCGCCGCCACGACCACCTGCGCGACGAGGACGTCCCCCGCTGCCGGCACGCTTGGGTCCTCCGAGGCAAGCAGCCTCGCAACAGGCCCCCGCTACCGGTGGTGTAGTGCGTCGCATGCGATGGACTCAAGCAATAAATGAGAACTGCATGCGCGCCTATTATGGAGCTACAGAGAGAGGTACCTCATTGACTGCTTACCGTGCGAAAATGCTGATTTTGTTTCAGAGCCTTGAGCCGACCGTCACCGTATCGGCCCAACGACTATCAGATCAAGTGCGAGCGATACAACGATGCAAGTTGTTGGATCAATCGATACTTGATCGGCTTCGCTTGGAGACGCTTCCTACTGCCGTCGCGCCTTCCTTGACACGAGATCCACCTGTTGCACCTGTCGCCTCAATATCGGCTCCAATGCCGTCACCGGATGCGACAACGATGGCACGGGTTGTTTACGAAGTCGATGAGGGAGGTGACGTTAGTATGATTGTAAGTAACCAAGTGAAAGAGCAACTGGAGGACGCTTTGGAAATACGATTCGTGAGTATCGATACGCATTAAACTCTAGGCCGCGGATACCACGTTTGCCAACACATAGACGTAATCTGGGGCTAGTGGGAGCTCTGAATGTTTTGTTAGCTCCGTATTTGCGGACAAGCGAAAATTTAGTTGACACGCATTCTATCCTGTACTGCGGTGCTCTTGCTGCATGCCGCGTTGCTCGAGTAAAGTTCCCGGACTCTGATCGAGCACCTCGACCTGCGGTCCCGGCATGGCAAGTGAGAATAGAAAAGCGTGTCAACTCATTCAGGGCTCTCATTGGCAAACTTATCTGCTTCAGCCGAGGTAATACCAGACCCCGGGTCATGCGTTATGTGGCACAGGCCTTCGCCGGAACTGGTATCCGACCAACAGACTATATGGCGAATGTCACAGAACGTATTGACTATCTGAAGCAGAAAGTCTGTGCATGGGCAAACCGAATTCGTCGCTACAGAGTACGTGTGGACAGATACTTTCAGAATCGTCTTTTCCAAAGCGATCAAAAGAAGGTGTACAGAAAATGGGAGGGAACTGACCACCACGTGGTCGATGAGCGACGGCCTGCTGCTAATACCATGAGTAGCTTCTGGCGTGGCATCTGGTCGCTGCCTATCAACCATGTGGAAGGTGATTGGATGCGTGTAGTCAAACGAGAATGCGAGTCCATCGAACCAATGGGGCCTATTACTATAGACCCTATAGACATTAATTGTGCCATCCGTTCGGCACAGAACTGGAAATGTCCTGGGCCTGACGGATTGCACAACTTCTGGATTAAGTGGTTTAGATGTTCTCATGCTCTTTTGGCTACACAATTTCAAACAGCCTTGGAACAGTGTTCCCTTCCCACTTTTATGACCACCGGTATTACCTTCTTGCTCTACAAATCGGGAAGTACCATGGATCCCAAGAACTATAGACCCATTACGTGCTTGCCCACGATCTACAAGCTCCTTACTTCCATTCTGACCAAGAAAATCTATGCACATATTGAATCAAATAATATTTTGGCCCCAACTCAGAATGGATGTAAGGCTGGGTCCCGTGGTACAAAAGAGCTCCTCCTTATAGACATGGCCATTAGCCAACAAGTTCGGCGGAACAGGGGATCTCTATCAGCTGCGTGGATTGATTATAAGAAGGCCTATGATTCAGTGCCGCATTCATGGCTGGAGAGGATTTTAGAATTGTATAAAATCAATACAACTCTGAAATCCTTTCTAAGCAACTGCATGCGACAGTGGAGCACAGTCCTTCGTCAACCATGTAGTGATGACGGTTCCTCTGATTCGCAAGACTTGATCAAAATAGAGAGAGGCATTTTTCAGGGTGACAGTTTGAGTCCCTTGTGGTTTTGCTTAGCACTGAATCCTCTCAGCACTCTGCTGAAGGATTCAGGTCTAGGCTATCGGCTACGTAGACAGGGCGAGGTCATTAGTCATCTGCTGTACATGGATGATCTCAAGTTGTTTGCACCGAAACACCAAGACGTTGTGGAGTTATTGAAAATTACGCAGATTTTCAGTAACTCTATAGGGATGGAGTTCGGTGTAGACAAATGTGCGGTCTTGCATGTACGGCAGGGAAAAGTTGTAAATTCAACAAATCTACAACTTTCAGAGACAATGACACTCAGATCTTTGTCTGAGGCCGAAACGTACAAGTATCTCGGTATGTCAGAGTCTTTGGGTATATCAGTGAAGGATGTCAAGGAATCGGTGAAGACACGTTTCTTTTGCCGCTTAACAAAGGTACTTCATAGTCTTTTGTCTGGTGGCAATAAGGTGCGTGCCTTCAATGGTTGGGTGATGCCTTTATTGATATACTCCTTTGGCATACTGAGATGGACTCAGACTGAGCTGGACACCTTGGATAGGAGAGTCCGTCAACTACTCACAAAAAATCGCATGTTACACCCACGTTCGTCTGTTATGAGACTGTACATTCCACGGAAGTGTGGTGGTAGAGGCTTTCTAAATGCCAAAAACCTCCATAACCGTGAAGTGTGCAGCCTCAGGAACTATTTCCTAAACAACGAATGTGGGATGCATTGTGACGTTGTGGCAGTTGACAAGGGATTTACCCCTCTCTCTATGGCAGTTGAGAACTGGCGTAAACCATCGGTGCTTAGCGTCGAAAATCGCAGGGAAGTATGGAGGGACAAAGAGTTGCACGGAAGGTTTTATCGGGCCTTAATGGGCCCTGATGTAGATCTTCCCGCGTCGGTGAACTGGCTGCGCTTCGGTGACCTCTTTGGGGAAACTGAGGGTTTTGTCTGTGCAATTGCGGACGAAGTAATGATGACGAACAACTATAGAAAATATCCTAAAGGACGGTACCGTCGACATATGTCGAGCATGCCGCCGTCCCGGAGAGTCACTTAGGCATATTATCTCTGGTTGTTCTCATCTTGCAAACGGTGAGTATTTGCATAGACACAACCTAGTAGCCAGGATCATCCATCAACAACTTGCCCTTCAATACGGCCTTGTTGAGCATGAGACACCGTACTATAAGTACGCACCAGCGCCAGTTCTTGAAAATGGCCGTGTGTTGCTCTATTGGGATCGCTCTATCATCACGGATAGGACTATTGCGTGCAATAAACCTGATATCGTGGTGGTCGACCGCTCCCAGCGCCGTGCAATGCTCGTCGATATTACCATCCCTCATGACGAGAACCTCGTAAAAGCCGAGAAGGACAAAGCCAGTAAGTACCTTGACTTGGCATACGAGGTAACCGCCATGTGGGATGTTGATTCGACAATCATTGTTCCGATAGTTGTGTCTGCGAATGGCTTGATAGCAAAGAGTCTCGATCAACATCTTAAGAGGCTCTCGCTTGACGGATGGATCAAGGGTCGGATACAAAAAGCAGTGATTCTCGACACGGCACGTATTGTCCGGAGATTTCTCTGTCTGCAGCCCTAACCACCGGTTTGTTTGGGCTTGCCTCGCTACCGGCGGCATACTAGGTTAAGTTTTTTATAGTATTTATATTTATTTTATATATCTATATTGTAAAAAACTTAAATTTAAGATTATTAATTAAATATATGAATAATAATAATATAATATTATGTAATGGAAGAGTACTTCATGAATTATCAATTGAAGTCATTTTCCAATTGACGACTCTGTATCTATTTAATACAGGAAAAAAAACAACCCTTGCTGAGTTTCTTGCCCGGTCCTTCTCTCAGTACAAGGTCTCCCGCCGTAGATTTGCGAACCGATGGCGTAGCTTTTCGACATTCACAAGTGCTTGTAACAGCCCAGACTGAATAAATGATTTGAATTTGAATTTGAATATTATAGGGGTATGCGAATATCGAGATATGGCTCTAGCCGCTGCCCACGTCGCGGACTGGTCGGAGGAGGGACGGATCTTGCCCGATCTCGGTGTGCAAGCGCAAGCGGCCTGGCTCAGGGAGACATTGACGTCGATCTGCGACGTCTCTATGCCCGAGTCAGGCCGTCCCGGCGGGGCTCTGCGTACTGGTGGAATGAGGAGATCGCGCGGCTTAGGATTGCTGTTATAGCCGCGCGCCGCCAGTACCTTAGAGCCCGTCGAAGACGGCAAGCCTCAGTCGAGGAAGTTCTGAGTGCCAGAAACGCGTACGGAGCCGCAGCTAAGGCGATCAGCATCGCCATCGCTGACGCCAAGGCGAGGTCCTGGAACGAGCTCCTGGAGGGGCTGGAGAGGGATCCATGGGGACGCCCGTACAAAATGGTACTGGGCAAGCTCCGACCATGGGTCCCTCCACTGACGGAAACCCTGGACCCCGATACTGTGGGAAGAGTGTTGGATACGCTCTTCCCGAGGGTCCAGGACAGTTCCTCCGTAGCCCCGTCGCCCGCTCCGTGGTCGGATGACCTAGAGGTGACGGAGGGCGAGCTCGCCGGGGCCGTGTCGCGGCTCTCAGCGCGCAGCACCGCACCGGGCCCAGACGGAATCCCGGGAAAGGTGCTGGCGCTGGCACTCAGGACATTGGGGAACAGAGTGAGGCAGCTCTTCACGTGCTGCCTCAGAGAGGGCGTGTTCCCCATCGACTGGAAGTCGGCCAGGCTGGTGCTGCTGAGGAAGGTAGGAAGGACCGAAAACGTTCCGTCGTCGTTCCGTCCGATCTGCTTGCTGAACGAGGCGGGGAAGCTCTTCGAACGAGTTATCTCCGCCCGTATCAGCGAGCACCTGTCGCGCGTGGGTCCCGACCTGTCGGACTGCCAATTTGGATTCCGGCAGGGGCGATCGACGTTGGACGCTGTCCAGCGCGTGCGGTTGCTGTCGGAGTCCGCAGTCCGATCGGGGGGGGTGGCTCTGGCGGTGTCTTTAGACATCGTCAACGCCTTCGGCACCCTCCCCTGGCAGGCCATCAGGGGGGCACTCGACCACCACGAGTTGCCCCCCTACCTGCGAGCCGTGGTCGGGGACTACTTACGCGACAGGACGATCGGAGTCAAGGGAAGGAACGAGACGGAAACGGAGAGAGCGATCGAATGCGGCGTTCCGCAGGGGTCAGTTTTGGGACCCCTCTTATGGAACCTCGCGTTCGATGCGGTCCTTCGCACCAGTCTTCCTTGCGGCGTGAGTGTCGTCTGTTACGCTGACGACACTCTCGTCGTGACGACCGGGGCCGACTTCGAGCAGACGCTCAGGCTTGCCGAGCTGGGGGTGGCGTGTATCGTGAGGGCGATCCGCCGGCTGGGTCTAGAAATAGCGCCGCACAAGACCGAGGCGCTATGGTTCCACGGCCTTCCAAAGCGCCGGGAACCACCCAGCTGCCGGATACGGGTAGGTGACGCGGAGGTCCAGGTGGGGCCCTACATCAAGTACCTTGGCCTCACCTTGGACAGCAGATGGAGCTTCGAGGAGCATTTCGTGCGATTGGTCCCCGAATCAAGAGGGTCGCGGGCGCCTTACATCGCCTGCTGCCCAATCTCGGGGGACCGAGGGATGGTGTTCGCCGCCTGTACGCGAGCGTCGTACGGTCCGTGGCCTTGTATGGGGCCCCCGTGTGGTCGCAAGACTGCACGAGGTCCTCCCGCTGCAGAGCTCTGCTCCGGAGCATGCAGCGGACAATGGCTATACGGATCGTGCGAGGCTACCGTACGATCTCGTACGAGGCGGCGACGGTTCTGGGGCGGTCCCCCCTTTCGAGATCCTGGCCGACATGTACGCGGTGATGTACAACGCACCGCGACATGTCGGTCGGGGGGGCGACGGGGGGAGTCCCCCGGCACCAGCGCACGGAATGCACAGACGGGAGTTGCACCGACGGGCCGAGAGGGCCTGGCGTGCGCAGCTAGAGCGTGGGGGCTGCGTGCGTCAGCGCGCCGTCGGTGCGGTACTCCCGCACTTCGAAGCTTGGCTCTGCGGGAGGGCGGAAGTCACCTACCGCTTGACTCAGATACTCACCGGACATGGTTGTTTCGGTGAGTATCTGAGTCGAATAGGGAGGGAGGACACGACACGATGCCACCATTGCGCATCTGACCTCGACTCGGCCCAGCACACGCTGGCGGAGTGCCCTGCTTGGGACTCCGAACGCCGAGTCTTGTCGAAGAGATCGGGCAAGATCTGTCTCCGCCAGCGTTGATTGCGGCAATGCTGGCGGATGAGGGAGGTTGGAGGGCTGTGGTCTCCTTCTGTGAAGCGGTGATGCTCCAGAAGGAGGCCGCCGAGCGGGATCGGGAGATGGCCGATCCCGCTCGAAGAAGGCGGCCTCGGGCCAGATAGCCTGGCCTGAGGCACCGCCACGGGTCGCTGGCGGGCGCGACGCAGTTCGTGCCCGTGGAGGCGACCCGGAGGGACCTCACCCCCGGATGGCCGGGGGATGACGTCGTAGGAGGTTGGAGGGGAGGAGGCGGCAAGATCACTCCTCCCCGAGAAGGGCTCCCCTAATGCACCCAGGGGTGCAAAGGCCAGAGGTCCTCAGTTGCGACACTCGATCCTGAGGCCCCCTACAACGCCAGAGGATGGCCATCGCTGAGGTTTTTAGTGGGTAGGCCTCCCCTTCTGGGGAGGAGAGCCCCACATAACCACCGGCTCTCCGCAGCCGGGGTATGCAATTCAATGCATTTTCCTCAGCGGAACAAAAAAAAAAAAAAAAGGGGTATGCGAATAGTACAATGTCATTTAGAAGTAAGTTGACACTTGACAAAGTCTCATTCTGATTTGGATATACATAATCTTCACTCATGTCTTCATGTTTCCATAAAAAGCAACGAACGGTTTATGATATATGCGGGCTGATCTAAACTGTACTATTGATCTCCTTTCCAAGCCCACATCAAAGATATCTCACAGCGTTACTTCGCTAATGTTTCTAATCACCTCAACCCGCTTGTTAAAGAAGCGATAGATAACCTTATCGATAGGTCTCGATCAATGTTCGTCGGTCGTGGAATGTTCCCATAGACTATCGATAGCTTTAGACGAAGCATTAAAGCTGAATTAGGCATTTATAAAACTATGCCTGTGGCGTTGTGCTCATACTCCTCTGTGGAAAAATCTGCGAATAAAAAACAAAATAAATGTTTCATATTCTCCTTTTTTTCCCCACGGGGGAAGGTAGTGAATTCTCATACGGGGTGCGCCACTATTGTAGTCGTCTTAAAAACCCCTAGAAAACGCACCCCGCCATGCACCCGGATATGGGCTTGGAGGGTTTTAGTGGGTAGGCCGGTCACTCTGACCGGAGACAAAGTGCATAAGGAGCATTTCCCCTCGAAAAAAAAAAAAAAGTCTGTTCTGTGTGAGTTTTAACAATTTGGTTAAAATGGTTTTATTTGGCACTAGAACGCGGAACGTCTCAGTCAAAAAAGAAAAAGAAAATCAACGCGCTACAAATTAATAAAAAGAAAAAAAATATTAACAATAAAAAAACTAACTACAATAATATTTAACAAATTGTAACACACACGATAACCAGTTACTCGAAGCGCGTCAAAACGCTCTCTGATTGCTGGAATGTCCAAGAGAGAAGCTCTGCCTTTAATTTAACCTGGCAATATAAAAGAAATAAATGGCTAAGGATTCGTTATATATAGATGTAGAATATAACAATTGCTGGTGGTCCAAATTGCAAGAAATAAATAAATTCGTGTTAAATCAATACGCGACTCAGACAGTTTTCAATTTTCCGCCGAATTGTAACATAAATGACAACTAAATGATATATGAATTGAAAATTACTAGCACCGAGTTCTATTTTCAAAATGTTTACTTTCTTTTTGACGTGACAACGTCTATTAAATTGGTACGGCGTGGAGTCATTCTCGAAAACACCGTAACGGCCGAATCTGACGCCACACGGAGCCACGCACATCGCCATTCTCGAAAACACCGTAACGGCCGAATCTGACGCCACACGGAGCCACGCACATTACTCATAAAAATTAATTTATGTATAACTTCAGAAGCAGAAAATTTAAACAAACTATTAAATAAAAATATAAATGTTATACATTACTTTATTTTAAATAATTTCATTGCACCCAGAAAAAATTACCATGTAATAGACGTTGTCACGTTCAAATATCGGCAGTAGACGGAGTTCTACAGACAACCAATTTTTTTATTGCAATATTTACAAGTGGCCATTTCTAAAATCTTTCAGTGTCGCCGTCGTAATAATACAATCATCCATAGCGCAGATCAGATACTGGATTAATAATCGTCCAGTATCAATCAAAACTGGATGATTCGAATTTTTATCAGTCCACGATCCGGGAATCGATCAAAAACCGTTCCGAGGCAATTTTTCACCGCGATCATTTGTCAACTGTCGCTGTTCCAAGACATAATACCTTCTTAACTTGTCATTGTTGTTGTACTACGTTGTTATTTTGCGGCTTGTAGACCTTATTGCGATTGGAGAAGGTTGAGTTCAGCTGGACTGGATGTAGAACGGTGGTGGGGATGACAATGTGTCTCAAACAATAGAGTTCATTAATGTCTAGTGTTAGACGTAAGAGCATTTCGAGCCTGCGGTAGGGTTGTCGACCTGCGCATTAAGACCTTAAGGGCTGACAGTAGTTATACTGTCAGGCCTTAATTATACTCTTCGCAATTTATATCTTGATAGGTGGGAGTGCCTCCCACAGTTTATCTGTCATAATGTCATAGACAGAAAAAGGTATTTTGACAGATAAACAAAAAGGTAGCATAAGATAAAAAGAAGAAAAAAAGGGTGATAAATAGCGCTTTGTTCTTTTAAGACAAAAATCTGACACTGCAATAAACAAGCACATTTGATTCTGTTATTTTTAAGTTTTAGTGCCTGTGTAACTTTTATGTTTATGTATAATAATATGTGTTATGATATTATCTGCCTAAAAAATCGGGCGGGGCTGTGCCGGGGCACACGGCCGTTGGTTTTAACGTGAAACGTCTATGTTAGGGAATTGCTTTTATTAAAAACAAGATTGACGGTGTTTTAAGGGTCGGTATTTCAATAGTAACTTATCTTGAATTGAGCTAGGATTGAAAATAAGTTTGACTTAGGTGTATTTCAAAACAGGATTAAAGTAAAGTGGTACTCAAAGTCCACCTTAACTAGCCCGAATCTAAGTGGCGGATGTCTACCACTTAAGTGACAATCTGGATTTATAGTGTGGCTTCCTCAGAAAAAGTTGTCTCGTGGTAATTTTATTTTTTACTCAAAATATGTTATTTGAGTATTTATTGATAACTTATTAAAGAACAAGTTTTAATTATCAATAAAAGTTAATCGACATGAACACAAAGCTAAGCTTAAACAGTAAAATATATTTATTCTAGTTCTATATAGTCTCACACGGCGCGGAGTCGTACAATAATTGATGAAATCAGTGATATCCTCGTCATCACTACTAGAACTTGAGGTAGAGCTAGAATTCATGAAAAATATCACCACGATTGATTAAAATTACATGCCAAAGTTATAAACGAGACGATTAGTGATAGTAGATGCTCACATTATACTGCTCCAACGGTAAGGACATTCGTCGTTCATTTTTCTCAGTAGAAATATTTTAAATTAACTTATTAAAACTTCAATTTTAATTAAAATGTTTCAATTTGTAAAACACAAACAAAACAGCGCGAAGCGAACGAATCAGTCAAATTGTCAATGTCAATTATTTGACATATTTGATTTGACATCTAAACGTCAAATAGCGCTAGCGTCTTTGCAGAATTTGATGTAAACTAATACATTTTGTTCATTATGTTGCAACCTTGGGATTGATCTCGGATTAGCTAAGGTGATGAATATCCTGATTGAAATATACTTACGTTTCTCAAAAGTGAGACTTAGATTAAATGTGCTACTTAACTTAAGTAATAAGATAAGTTAACATTGAAATACCGACCCTAAGTATTTTAATAAAAAACTCAATGCCACAACAGCGAGCTGACTATCTAAGTGAAATAATCACACCACATTTTTGTTTCTAAGACTAATAGTTTTTTAATTATTAAGGTACGATGATATAGACCTTTTCGTTAGGGTCCACTTTATAAACTTGGTACCCATATGTTTCGGTGCGATTTTAAAGACGTTTCACGTCAAAAATAATAATAATAAATTTCTCAAATTCACAGCAATAATCAGATACAGATACTGTGACATCCACACAAGGTTAGGCCTGACTTGTGGTAGTCATAATCAAAGAAACTAACATGTTGTATCATGAGTAGAGATCGGATAATCGGATGCCTATTTACCTAAAGTTAGTTTAAGACAAAGTATGGAAACGGCTTTTTATTGTTTTGTTAAATAAAAATCCCGGAATTCCGGTACTAGACCATACTTACGCCCGGGCACCATTTCTGTTTTTTTATCCAATTATTTAATTGATTATTGTCTTAGTCAAACTAGCTCACTAGTTTCGTATAACACTCTTCATGTAATAAATCGTACATTCATAAATCGCACGGGGAACTGAAACTAAACTTCATGTAAATACGTATGCATAGTTGTATAAATGAACCCGGTCTCGGTCTTTTGAAAATAAATACCACGTGCTAATTTAGTAATTTTCAAACAATATCACTACGTTAAATTTGCAGTCCCGTATTTTCCCGGGATTTTTATTTAACAAAATGTATTTTAAAAAGCCGCTTCCATAATTTGTGAGCCAAAAATTAACTTTAGGTAAATATGCATCCGATTATCCGATGTCTAATCATGAGGCTGTAGAAATAAACATAAAAAAAATATTACTAGTGAGATGCAATATACATGTAACGCTTTTATTGAAAGTGGGTGCATAAGTGTGTATGTAATGTGGATGAATGGGTATAGTATGAATATGTGTATAAGGATACAAAAAAATATAATTAAATGGCCTGTACGCGTTGGATCTGTATCCCCGCGCACGCCTCAGAAAGGACCGTGTCTTATAACGAAGCGTGATATAAGCGATGATAAACAAATTAGAATTTCGGGGTGATGCGACAAGACGAGTATTAACTGCAGTTTTATACATAATCTTTCTACATTATCTTCCTACACAAGGACCCTCAAAATTTCCTCAGATTGATTGTAGTTCCAGGTCAATGAACAGTCCATAATTTTCATTTTAACGTCGTGGAGTTGAGCCTGTTTTAAATTACAGTTATTAACTAATATATCTTATATACAAAAATGAATCGCAAAATGTGTTGGTAAGCGCATAACTCAACAACGCCTGGAACAATTTGGCTAATTCGATCGGAAAATCCCTAAAAACAGCCCTTTTTTCCTATACAAACGTTTTCTCACTAAAAGGTACAGTCAATTTGAGCTTTATTGTTATTGTATCAAGTTTATATTGCAAGCACTCACTGTTGTCTAAGCAATGTAGGTGTGTTCCTAATTTCAAAGAGTCAATTTGCCCTTTATTATCGCTACATAAAGTTGAAATTCAATCATATCTATCAAAACAGTGCGTGTGTGCGTTGGAGCACAGAATACATCGTTGGAGGATTTAATGTCACGTTCCAAAATTGAATAGTCACAAAATGTAATAGTTCATTTGGACCTACTTTGCAATTTGGTTGGCTGTGTGATATTATCTATAAAATAAGTACGAGCAAAAAATTGGCACTTTACAAATCTTTTTGATAGGACGAAATCTGTCGGATCCGCTAGTTTATATATATAACGGCGTTTATAAAGGCGTAGGGAAGTGACGACCCCATCGCCCGCTGGTGGGGCATTTAATGCCCCTTAACTGCCATAAATGCCCCATCAGTGCAGTCAGTCTCCCTCAGGGCAGCTTGTGGCGTGCTGGCGGTGAGTTGCGTCACCGAGGGTACCGATGTGCTTCAGGGGGGCGTATGCCACCCGCCTCTGTCTTGCCTTAGCCAGCCGGACAGAGTGAAGTCGCAAGAGCAAATGCTCGAAGGGTGGAAGTGTAATAATGTCATAACGCCGACGGCGTCTCGATCGCTGTCGCAGACACACCTCTCTACACCCTTAGCCGTTCACACCAATGTTGCTCTCTTCGCACCAATATTGGTCTGCTTTTTGGGGTGCCCATTTAGTGAGCGGCGAGTCACCTGGCGAGTCAACCTGCCATATTTAAATCAATTAGGAGGCTTTGAGAAGGCAGGTGACCGGAGTCTCTTCCATAGCCTAGTTTTCATTACCACCTAAATCGAAATGCAATAGACCACAAACGTTTTGACCACTAATGATAATAGTTTCTGTGCATCTAACTGGGTATAGTTTTTGGCTGCATTTTTCATGGTGCAGATAGAGATTAAACCCAGTTGGTACACTCCACGCACACTTTCATTAAATTTCGCTTAAATGGCCTCTACGCGTTGGATCTGTATCCCCGCGCACGCCTTAGAAAGGACCGTGTCTTAAACGAAGCGTGATATAAGCGATGATAAACAAATTAGAATTTTGGGGTGATGCAACAAGACGAGTATTAACTGCAGTTTTATACATAATCTTTCTACATTATCTTCCTACACAAGGACCTTCAAAATTTTCTCAGATTGATTGTAGTTCCAGGTCAATGAACAGTCCATAATTTTCATTTTAACGTCGTGGAGTCGAGCCTGTTTTAAATTACAGTTATTAACTAATATATCTTATATACAAAAATGAATCGCAAAATGTGTTAGTAAGCGCATAACTCAACAACACCTGGAACAATTTGGCTAATTCGATCGGAAAATCCTAAAAACAGCCCTTTTTTCCTATACAAACGTTTTCTCATTAAAAGGTACAGTCAATTTGAGCTTTATTGTTATTGTATCAAGTTTATATTGCAAGCACTCACTGTTGTCTAAGCAATGTAGGTGTATTCCTAATTTCAAAGAGTCAATTTGCCCTTTATTATCGCTACATAAAGTTGAAATTCAATCATATCTAACAAAACAGTGTGCGTGTGTGCGTTGGAGCACAGAATACATCGTTGGAGGATTTAATGTCACGTTCCAAATTTGAATAGTCACAAAATGTAATAGTTCATTTGGACCTTCTTTGCAATTTGGTTGGCTGTGTGATATTATCTATAAAATAAGTACGAGCAAAAAATTGGCACTTTACAAATCTTTTTGACAGGACGAAATCTGTCGGGTCCGCTAGTTTATATATATAACGGTGTTTATAAAGGCGTAGGGAAGTGACGACCCCATCGCCCGCTGGTGGGGCATTTAATGCCCCTTAACTGCCATAAATGCCCCATCAGTGCAGTCAGTCTCCCTCAGGACAGCTTGTGGCGTGCTGGCGGTGAGTTGCGTCACCGAGGGTACCGATGTGCTTCAGGGGGGCGTATGCCACCCGCCTCTGTCTTGCCTTAGCCAGCCGGACAGAGTGAAGTCGCAAGAGCAAATGCTCGAAGGATGGAAGTGTAATAATGTCATAACGCCGACGGCGTCTCGATCGCTGTCGCAGACACACCTCTCTACACCCTTAGCCGTTCACACCAATGTTGCTCTCTTCGCACCAATATTGGTCTGCTTTTTGGGGTGCCCATTTAGTGAGCGGCGAGTCACCTGGCGAGTCAACCTGCCATATTTAAATCAATTAGGAGGCTTTGAGAAGGCAGGTGACCGGAGTCTCTTCCATAGCCTAGTTTTCATTACCACCTAAATCGAAATGCAATAGACCACAAACGTTTTGACCACTAATGATAATAGTTTCTGTGCATCTAACTGGGTATAGTTTTTGGCTGCATTTTTCATGGTGCAGATAGAGATTAAACCCAGTTGGTACACTCCACGCACACTTTCATTAAATTTCGCTTAAATGGCCTCTACGCGTTGGATCTGTATCCCCGCGCACGCCTTATAAAGGACCGTGTCTTCAAAGACACGTGATGTAAGCTACAATAATAATAATATTATATATATAAACTAGCGGACCCGACAGACTTCGTCCTGTCAAAAAGATTTGTAAAGTGGCAATTTTTTGCCATATACAGAAATGTTTTAAAGCGTCGGGCAAAAGCCGTTCTAATTCAAAGTATAGGTATTCTAAATACTTTCTTGGCGATGAAATTTATAAATACTGGGATTTTAAGGTTTCCCTATGCATAAACATGAAAGCTTCTATAAACCTATCACAACCCTTTGGAAAGACAAAACCTTGACAGACATAATCCTTTGAATACCTTATCCTACCAAATAGACTGACGTAAACGTATTACTTATAATGTTTGAAGGGCTGTTATTCGCAAATTTACATGCAAGAGGCGGTGCACGCGGCCCTTTGGCGGGCTTACGGCTGTAGTGTAACGTGCGTGAAGGATTAGTGGTGACACTTTATTAAGGCAAGCGAAGCTTCAGCTAGACTGTTCCACGGTCATGGTAGAAGCGGATATTGGTTAGCCATTTTTATATTATACCATTAGTAACATCAATTTAATTTGTAATTATTAGTCAAAGAAATATGCGGTGTGGATTTGACTTGGCTATATAATATTTGTTTATAAAATGAATTAAAAAGTTAAACATAAATTATTAACACTAAAACTTTTCACCGTACATAATTATTCAATCTCGTCCCCCCTCTTTATCATAGTCCCCATTTATAAATAAAGCGTGTTACATTTAATACCTACAACACAACATTTTCCTCAAGCTATCACAATGTAACACGCTTTTATTTATAAATGGGGACTATGATAAAGAGGGGGGACGAGATTGAATAATTATGTATGGTGAAAAGTTTTAGTGTTAATAATTTATTTTTAACTTCTTAGTTCATTTTATTTTTATCTTTTTAATTCATTTTATAAACAAATAATAAAAGCTTGTTTTTAAAAAGGTTTTTTTGTCTTTAATTTTATTTTTCACTTTTTAGTACCTCTACATGCTTCCTAAGAACAAGCCCTTTCATTTGATACCCATATTGTAGGAACGAATAAAAGAAAATTATCCGCCATTTTTTTGATGTTCCGCCGTATTGGATTAAGAGTGACGTAACATTATTTTTTTCTAGTTATTCTTGGCAAGCCCTTTTATTTGATACCCATATTGAAGGATTGCATTAAAAATAATTGGTCCGCCATATTGGATACGCCGCCATGTTGGATTTAGAATGACGTCACATTATTTTTTTAGTACCTCTACATGCTTGCTAAGAACAAGCCCTTTCATTTGATACCCATATTGTAGGAACGAATAAAAGAAAATTATCCGCCATTTTTGGTGTTCCGCCGTATTGGATTAAGAGTGACGTAACATTATTTTTTTCTAGTTATTCTTGACAAGCCCTTTTATTTGATACCCATATTGTAGGATTGCATTAAAAATAATTGGTCCGCCATTTCGGATACGCCGCCATGTTGGATTTAGAATGACGTCACATTATTTTTTTCTAGTATTCTTGGCAAGCCCTTTTATTTCATACCCATATTGTAGGAGTGCATTAAAAATAATTGGTCCGCCATATTGGATACGCCGCCATATTAAATTTAGAATGACGTCACATAGTTAATCATGCATTGTCATCCGAACTAAACGTGTATACCAAATTTCAGCTCAATCGGAAACCGGGAAGTGGATCAAATTTAAGTTGCAAGATTTGATTACAGAACGACAGACAACGGGACAGGTGAAACTAAATAAAAGCTTGTAAAAATACCGGTCAAGTGTGAGTCGGACTCACCCACGAAGGATTCCGTAACGTATTAAAAAAACTGCTTACTAGATCTCGTTCAAATCAATTTTTGTTGGGAGTTTGCATGGTAATGTATATCAGTTACGTTATCTTAGAAGTCATGGAGCGGCGCACTTTTTACCACTTTGGAAGTGTCTCCCGCCTAAAGAAGTTTGTTTAGAAAAAAAATATATTAGAAACCTCAATATCATTTTTAAAAAACTTTATATAGATATGCCACACGTATGGGTGAGTTGAAAAAAGTTTTAATTGGATATTCACTTCTAAGTATGGGGCAAATTTTGTTTTTATTTTATCTACTAGCTTTCTGTCGGCGGCTTCGCCCGCGTTGATTTCGGGATAGGGTCTATAGAGGGTTAAGGGTCATAGCTTTTGCCCACGGCTACATATGCGCGGAAGTTGGTTTATGGCGCGAAGGACTATCTGTTTTTCCGAGATAAAAAAATACCGCAAAACCTTGCTCAAGAATTACTCTATCTATTGATGAAAACCGCATGAAAACCTATGCAGTAGTTTTTGAGCGAAGCCTTTATTGCACATCCCGTGGGATCTGTCGATTTTTCCGGGATAAAATGTAGCCTATGTTATTCTTCGTCCCTTCAACTATCTCCACGTAATCACGTCAATTCGTCGCTCCGTTTTGCCGTGAAAGACGGACAAACAGACAGACACATTTTCCCATTTATAATATTAGTATGGATTTTTGTGTGAAATCCTAATGAAGTTCACAGACTACATCTACTTACTAAGTTTTAAGAGTATGGTTCTTATAGTTTTGGAAAAAAGTGACTATCAGATTCCGGTTTTTGCCATTTGGCTACGGAACACTAAAACCAGTGCCACCTCTATACGTGATGCAGTTAAGGAGCCATAGACAGTACTAGTTCCACCCAAGAAGCCCAACATGGAACACAATTAAATGCGGGCACCACTGTATCCAACTCCAATGCATCCGACCAGTCTCAATCCAGCTGCACATCAACCATTGCTTGTTTTCTTACTTTCATATAAAGTAAATTGCAAGTAAGGAGACGGTGGTTATAGTGTTAATGTCGAATCAAACGATAGCGACTGGTTGCCGAGTAACATGATAAGGTGATCAAAATCAAAATAATTTTTATTCAACATAGACCTTTACAGGCACTTATTGACGTCAACAGACAAAACAAAAAAAACAAAGCTTAAATAAAAAAAACAAAAACCTTGTCCGTACGTACGAATAAGGAAAAAAAATTAAAATATAAAAAAAATTACTCGATACCTGTTCGGAAATTGGGAGAGCCTTCTCGAGAAGAACAGGCAAGAAACTCTGAAGGTCTATTTTTTATCTCCTCTTTAAAATGTTAATAATTACAATAATATAATATAAAAATACAATATAGTATAAGATACAATCATACCTAATACGATTACAGTCGTATGTATGTTTACATACACATATAAAAATAATACAATATTATAAATAATGTTGTTACCAAACATGGCTCTATGAATAGTGTCCCTATTCCCAAACAGTGTGATCATTTAGATAGTCACATACTTTATAATAACCTTTACTCATGAGTGTCTTTTTGATATGGATTTTAAATTTATATAAAGGCAAATCAATGACACTTTGCGGAAGTTTGTTAAACATAGATATACATTTCCCCAAGAACGAACAGCTAGTTTTATGGAGATGATCGCGGCAGATGTTTTTCTGCTCGGTTATGTTCATTTTGTTCAAGAACACTAACAAATTTTGGACCGCATCGTAGACGAGTAAAACCTTTATAACTTGAATTTACATGACGTATAACTAATGCGTTTATGTGGTCCATTACGACATGAAAGCAGAATAAATGCAGTAGAAATGAGAGCTTTGCGGAGTATGGCAGGAGTAAAACTGAGTGACAGATTGTATAATGAAGTGATTAGAAAGAAATGCGGTTTGAAAGAGGATATCGTGACAAGAATAGAGAAAGGGATGCTTGGGTGGTTTGGGCATGTGGAACGGATGGATGAAAGTAGACTAACCAAAATGATTTATGAAGCTGGAGTGAGTGGAGACACGGGACGAGGAAGACCTAGGCGAAAATATTTCGAACAAATCGAAAGTGTCCTCAAAAAAGGCCAGGTCAGAAGTACCCGCAATCGTCGAGCATGTATGAGGAATGTTATGAAAGTAGATGAAGCGAAAGAGATATGTAAGGACCGTAGCAAGTGGAAGGACGTAATCTCTGCCTACCCCCGTAGGAAAAAGGCGTGAGTGTATGTATGTATGTATGTATGTGGTCCATTATATACTATTGTCTCTACTGGAGACTGCTTTTACGGATAATTATATGTATGTAGGTGTAATCATATTAAAAAAGGGAATACAATGAATATATAATATTAATAAGAATAACGTAGCCCTCTATTAAAGTCCTCAAATAAGTGTTATTTTCTAATATTTATCACGTCATACCAACTCTCGATAAAATCCGGTGAAATATATCTAACGGAGACTTTATTTTGCAACCTAAGCGTGACGATATTTTTCGTCGCTGTGGTCAGCGATTAACTGGACATACGAGTAGGTCCTTTTCAGACTGGACGATTAAGTTGCATTGTCTGCAAGAATAGATATTAATAGCTTGTAAAAATGATTAGGCATTAGTTTAATTGTTTTGGTCTCATGGATTTTGTATGTCTGGATTAAAAATGCTTTTACATTTCGCTTTGTTTCTTTTCGTTTCATTTCATGAATTTCTGGTGAAAAGACACGATTGATTTACTTCAGTTACTTTCATTTTAAATGAAAGCAAATGACAAAATTTTATTCTTTGACATAATATTGACGACAATAATTTTGTTTAACTAACATAACAGTTAATGCGTTATTATTTAGCACAATAATTGTCCAGTAATAGGCACGTAAAAGAGCTATAAATGTGTTATTTATAATAAGTAATGTTATTTATTGACTTATATCAGAGGTTCCCAAACTTTTTAGTGTCGTAGACTCTTTCCCATGTTTTTCAGTTATGGGTAGACCCCCTACTTACATGATATTGAATGCCTACATCCTAAAATTACAAAATTTTACAAGGATACTTTCATAAATAATTTCGCACTATTCCTGGAAAAAGGAAGTAAGTGATTTTCACCTACTTTTCAGGAGCTTAAAAAACTGTCCTATATTTTTATTATGAGGTCTAGAAAAAAGTTTCAAAGAGATAATCGCAGGTCACAGTTGCCTTCAACTACACGTGTTATTTAATTTAGGAACAGATTGATGTACTTCGAGATAATCTAAGAAAACACGGTTACTTCTTTATTCCACGAAACACATCGCATATTTGCAGGGGTAACTACAATTATTGCTTTTTAGTTATGTATTTTGAAATATATGAACTAATTTAACTCTACTTACGGCTTTGTACTCTCTTATATTTCATTATAATCTAGAGTTGTAAGTATAATCACGTTGTTATTTAACGGAAAATCCTTTTTTGTACATAGAGTAATTAGAATTACACAATTGTCCTAGATTTTAAAATACAGGAACAAGTAATTATGTATATTTGCATTACAGATTTCTTGTAAATCTTCTTTTAGAATTTACGTAAACATAATTATGACTTTATCAGCGGGATAATTCTAAAACGAATAAATGTAAATATGCATACCCCTATTTTATGCTGGAACTTTATGTTTTTTAAAGTCGCAAAATTTTTGTATTTTTGCATTTATTCCTTCATTTTTGTAAATGGCTTCACGAGATTTTGACAGAAGGTGTAAAACATGATGCTCGCTTTATTTCCGTAATAAAACATTTTCTATGCAAGTTTAGTTACGACTTTTTTACACGGGTAGTGCGATTATATGTCTGTATATTAAAAGATAGTATAATGTAAGTAAATACCTACTATTAGTGTATGTTGAGATCCATTATCGTAGACCCCTATTTTCATTTCATGGATCCCAAAATTTTTGTTTCGCTGACGTAGCTAGACGTAGACACCTTGCAAGTTATCATAGACCTCTAGGGATTGATATAGACTTTGAGAAACACTGTTTTAAAACATATATTTTGATGCTAATGTCTTTGTAATTCGTAGACTAAGCAAGCAGAAGTTTTGAATAATATATGCTATATTGTGCATTATCTATGATCATTTGTAAACATATTTTTTTTTTTATAGTATAGGGCAGCAAACGAGCAAACGGATCACCTGATGGTAAGCGATAACAGCTGCCCGTGGACATCCGCAACACCAGAGGAGTCACAGATGCGTTGCCGGACTTTTAAAAGGGAATAAGGGGGGGAAGGGGCGGCTGGGCCTCCGGTGCCCTCACATACTCGGCGAAACAGCGCAAACGCTATTTTACGCCGGTTTTCTGTGAGGCCGTGGTATCACTCCGGTCGAGCCGGCCCAATTCGTGCCGAATAATTTAATTGTTAATACTTTATAAATGTGTTTGATATTTGAATCGGAAAATAGAGCATTATTTTGTAGCTACGCCGTAGCACACAAACACTTGAACTTACTGGGATAATAAAGTCAGTTGCACAGAGTACTGGCAGTTGCTTCAGAACGCCAGCTCTGGCGCTCGTGCTAATTAAACTCGGTTGTTTTATTTATTTATATCACACAAGTCACAAAAGTGGTGACCCTTAAATTGAACACTAATAACCGATTAACTAAATAACGTGGGGTGATTTCTTTTGAGTATTACAAGTACTTCACATTTACGACGACATTCGGACATTCGAAGCGAGTTGGTGCACGGGAGTAACTCAAATAATTTAGTCAAAGGGCCGGACAATTTAAAATAGACTTTTTGTTCGTTTGGTCAAGATTCAGGCTGTGTTTAGTGAATATGTCCTCTGAGTCGAGCCCCTTCTATCGATTTGGTGTCTGGCGTAATCACCAAGGCACTTGGTTTTGGTGATACCCATGAGGATTCTCAGCCTCTCCTCTCCAGAGGGGAAATAATATTATATTATCGTAATATTTAAAAAATATTTATTAATTCTGGAGTTTAGTTTATTAAATCTGGAATACTTATCTTGTCTATTTTTAGGAGATAAGGTAGTTACTCTAATTTTTTTTCTAATTCGTCAAGTAGTTCAGTAGTCTATTCAATGCAAACAAACAAACAAAAACAACAACTGTATTTTTCCTCTTTATAAAATACTAGCGGACCTGACAGACTTCGTCCTGTCAAAAAGAATTGTAAAGTAGCAGTTTTTTATTCCTACTTATTTTATAGATTAAATGTAAAAAAGTAGTTATAGTGACGTTACTACAATAAAACACGGTCCTTTATAAGGCGTGCGCGGGGACACAGATCCCGGTCGTCCTCACGATTTGCCTATATGGTTATTAGAACCTAGGCCAGGCCGAGTTTAGTCGGTAGGTCACGTGGCTGGACCGTTCCGGTCGCGCGGAGTCCGACATAACCTCCGTGACACTTGCCGTTGCGGGGGTATCCTGGGTACGTTTCGTGCTCCTTGTGAGGATTCTCAGTTCTCAGCCCTCCTCTCCTGAGGAAAAAGGGGGTGTGGCTGTGTTATGGAAGCGGCCGTTTGTTGTACGTGAATACGTCTCGTAACGGAGATGTACTGGCACCTTCGTTGATCCGCTCGGCCGCATTCATTACTTTACGTTGCCGGCACTGCTTGACTCGATCATATGCTGTTTTTTTGGTACCATTCGATTGCTGTTGAGATGCCCTTTCCAACTGTATACGATCTCTGTATTTCAATTTGGCTTTTCGATGCGTATAGGCCGACATTATATATTTTTGTTACTTTTTTTTATTTTAACACCTTATTATATTCACAGTCACAATTTTACAGTAACGTTTTATATATAATCGATAGATTTTGACGAGAGCTAGCGATTAGAACTTGAACGAACGTCGTAGCGTCACCGAGTCGAAAGTTATACTAAATGGAAATCTCGATACGCAGCAAAATGGCCTTCGAATTGGCGGGGCTCCCCCTCCACCGCGCGCGATGTGTTACAGTCTTTACTGGGCGTAATAAATTCTTTGATCCTTTAGCTATCCAGTGGTGTAATTGGAATTTGGATGGGGATGATAGATATGTAGCTACAACACTAAACTGTATCCCCCGATTTTGTTATCATTTGATTTTTTGATTTGCGTCCCTATGGAAGCAATTTTAAAGACGTATTCACGTCAAAAAAAACACAGATCCAACGCGTAGATGCCATTTAAGCGAAATTTAATGAAAGTGTGCGTGGAGTGTACCAACTGGGTCTTATCTCTATCTGCATCAAGAGAAATGCAGCTAAAGACCATACCCAGTTAGATGCATAGAAACTATTGTTATTACTGGTTAAAACGTTTTTGAACTTTTGCATTTAGACTTTGGTGGTAATGAGAACCGGGCTGTGGAAGAGACTCCGGTCACCTGCCTTCAAAGCCTCCTAATTGATTTTTATTCGTCTATTATTATTATTGTACATACGAATAATAAATATAGAATACTAGCGGACCCGACAGATTTAGTCCTGTCAAAAAGTGGGCAGTTTTGTGTTCCTACTTATTTTATAGTCAGAGCAAAAAATTCTCCTGTACAGAACCGTCACCCTGGTGGTAGGGCGTTGTGAATAAAAAATAATTAAATAAAACATATATAAGCACTTAACTATTCAACTTTGGAACATATGTACTTTGTAACATTAAGCCCTCCAATGATGTATTCTGTGATCCAACGCACACACGCACACTGTTTTGATTGATATGATTGAATTTCAACTTTATATAGCGTTAATAAAGCGCAAATTGACTCTTTGATGTTAGAAACATACCTACATTGCTGAGACAACAGTGAGTGCTTGCAATATGAACTTTATACAATCAAAATCAAAAATCAAAAATCAAAATAATATTTATTCAACATAGACCTTTACAGGCACTTATTGACGTCAACAAACAAAACAAAAAAAAGCTTAAGTAATAAAAAAAAAAAAACAAAAACCTTACCCGTACGTACGAATAAGGAAAAAAAAAAGAAAAAATATATTGACTCGACACCTGTTCGGAAATTGGGAGAGCCTTCTCGAGAAGAACAGGCAAGAAACTCTGAAGGTCTATTTTTTATCTCCTCTTTTCAATTTTAATAATTATAATAATATAATATAAAAATACAATATAGTATAAGATAACAATAAACAATAAAGCTCAATAACAATAAAGCTCAAATTGACTGTACGTTTTAGTTAGAAAACGTTTGTAAAGGCTGTTATTAGGGATTTTCCGATAATTATTCCAATTTTTCTTCACTGTAAAAACCATATTTGAATTTCGACGAATATTAAAAAAAGATTGGCCTAATTGATCCAGGCGTTGTTGAGTTACGCGCTTACCAACACATTTTGCGATTCATTTTTATATATAAGATCTATATATAAGTAGCAACGTGTGGTCACAGCCTTTCAGTATGCTTGTTAAAAACACTTACCTCGCAGGTAAAAGTTGTGCGGACACAATATATTTACATCACGTATTTTTCCGCTGACAGTTTTCGACGATATTTTTACCGAAGTCCGCAATAAAATTCCAATAACAAATGGAAACATTTCTATAAAAATCACTTTTTCCAATGAACGTGACAACGATTCATATCTGCGGCTCTACCAACTGTTAGTTATCATTTTCTACATGTTTTAGACCATATTAAACTATAGTATGCATGTCAAAAGAATTTGGGAAATTTTCGTTTGAGTTCAACCAGAACCGACAAAAGTGATACATAATTTTATACCAAACTATGAAGGAAGGTGTAACAAATATCACACACTGCCGCTACAAGTCAGACGCAGAATCGCAGACGTAGTCTTTCTGATTAAAATTGCTCAGGCTAAGATCGATTCCCCAAATTTACTATCATTAATAAATATTAGAGCCCCCGAAAGAACTATTAGACGAAAATTGACTCTTTCTTTGCCACGTGTTTCTACTAAGTATAGGAAAAACTCTTTTATTATCAGATCTGCTAGCGCTTTTAATTCATTGGCTGATCGTTCCGAGATAGATTTGTTTAAATCAAGTATCAAAAGTGTAAAAAAATATATGTCATCTGATTGGTTCAATGTTCACTCATCTAATCTAATCTAATATATATAAATCTCATGTCACAATGTTTGTGCTCAATGAACTCCTAAACTACTTAACCGATTATAATAAAATTCGCACACCATGTGCAGTTCGATCCAACTTGAGAGATAGGATAGTTTAAATCTCAAATTATCGTTGCAATTTTAATTTATTGCTAATTATTTTGCTGTTATTATTTGACAGTCACAATTATCTGTTAACTCCAAATGATTCTAACAGATGTCGATACCTTTCGACTAGGTTGAGTAAGTAATCAATAGATGGCGCTGCTATGATAAATCTTAATATTATAAAACGTTTACAGGTTTTTTGCAGTGTATTTAGTATCTGCATTGTACCCGTGCGAAGTCGGGGCGGGTCGCTAGTAGTTAATATAATTTAGTAGCAAAAACTTATCATTTCTTTATTTTTAAGTATATGTTTTCGTGTACCAGCTAGTATATATAGTCTATACTCTATATGTGAAAACATGTTAATGGTAGTTAGTTAACTAAATATGTTTATTACATAGTCATAAATACTGTATGTTTTCTAAATAAAATAAAATAAAAAAAAAATTAAATAAAATAATCAAAAAGAAAAAAAATCGGTCAAGTGCGAGTCGGACTCGCGCAACGAGGTTTCCGTACAAATTTGTCGAAATGTACATTGTTCGTTCATTACTAGAATTAAGTTCAAAGGTCTTTCTAGTTTTTCCCAATTATGTTGTATTTTTTTTTATGAAATAACTACAAATTTAAGGCTTTCGGAGTTTTTATTTTACTTGTGCTATATGACATTGCTTCTTACCAAATTTTATGGTTCTAGGTCAACGGAAAGTACCCTATAGGTTTTGATTTCCTTGCAAATGTCAAAATATGCCATATAAATGGAACATAAACGGCCATATCTTTTTATTGCGTTGATTTAAAAATTTGATTTTTTCACTGCTTTGAGAGATAGGAGACCTGAGTATGTGATATTAATTTCAGCTTGATATCTCGATGCGTTTCTGAGAAAAGGGTCTTGATAGACGGACGGCCAACAAAATAAATAAATATTAGTTAGCCCAAACTAAGCTTGTGCTATGGGATCTAGGGTAACGGATAGACATACATATATTATACATATATAAATATTTTTATAGATATATTAACAACCATGACTAAGGTACAAATCAGCCCCAACTCGGCAAGCTCGGCCCCAACCGGGATTCGAACCCGGGACCTCAGAGATGGCGACACATTGAAACCGGTGTGCTATCCACTCGACCATGGAGGTCGTCAAAATGATCCTATAAAGTTCCATTTTTACCTTTTAGAGGTACGGAACCCTAAAAATGGTGGAATTTAATACGCAAACCAATTATGTTAGTAAATGAAATAAATAAAATTTACATACGAATTTTCAGGCAAATATTAATGTCAAAAAATTTTAAGCTCAGACAATACAAAAAAAATGTAGTCTGTGTACGTGCAAACATACAATGAGTTGAAAAGAATTCTTCACTTGTTCTGAAGTTGATAGAGCCTATTGAGGAATATGCAACAAACTTAGAAGGTCTATTTGTATGCACATATGAATTGTCATTTATTTATTTATTTATTCATAATGACAATCTAAAACAATAACAAATACATATGCGCTAGGTACAATTAATAAAATTTCCATTACACTGATAAATAATTAAGGGTTGAGAAAAAAATGATAAAAAACACAGCTGCATAAAAATGACATTAAATTATAACTAGAGATCGGATAATCGGATGCATATTTACCTAAAGTTAGTTTAAGACAAAATATGGAAACGGCTTTTTATTGTTTTGTTAAATAAAAATCCCGGGATTGCGGAATTGGTAAGCCGGATGTTTATTTATTTACCTAATTCAGTTTTTGACAAAGTATGGAACTGTCTTTTGACGTGAAACGTCTTTGAAATCGCGCCGAAACATACGGGTACCAGGTTTGAAAAGTGGACCGTAACGAAAAGGTCTATATCATCGTACCTTAATAATTAAAAAACTATTAGTCTTAGAAACAAAAATGGGGTGTGAATATTTCACTTATATAGTCAGCTCGCTGTTGTGACATTGATTTTTTTTATTAAAATACTTAAAACACCGTCAATCTTGTTTTTATTTCAATATTTAACTTTAAAAGCGATTCCCTAACATAGACGTTTCACGTTAAAACCAACGGCCGTGTGCCCCGGCACAGCCCCACCCGATTTTTATTTTATTTCCATAAATAAAAATCCCGGAATTCACACTCATTAAATCGGAAGTTAACTCAGAGTGAGATACTAGACCATACTTACGCCCGGGCACCATTTCTGTTTTTTTATTCAATTATTTAATTGATTATTGTTTTAGTCAAACTAGCTCACTACTTTCGTATAACACTCTTCATGTAATAAATCGTACATTCATAAATCGCAGGGGAAACTGAAACTAAACTTCATGTAAATACGTATGCATAGTTGTATAAATGAACCCGGAGTCTCGGTCTTTTGAAAATAAATACCACGTGCTAATTTAGTAATTTTCAAACAATATCACTACGCAAAATTTGCAGTCCCGTATTTTCCCGGGAGTTTTATTTAACAAAATGTATTTTAAAAAGCTGCTTCCATAATTTGTGAGCTAAAAATTAACTTTAGGTAAATATGCATCCGATTATCCGATCTCTAATTATAACTGAAAAGCGAAGAGAAAAGTACTAACGTGAAACGCGGGTACTATATTTATTCGGTTTTATTTATTATCTGTGTGCTAACTGATATATTTTCTAAGAGTCGAGTAATTTTTTTCCACCAAGTTTTATTTGAAACATCCATGAATTTTTGGCGTAAACTGATCTCAGTTCTAAAGTGTTTCCTGTGTGGTGTTTGGTTCATTATTTATATATTTTTTTATATAGCTCTATGCTCTTCAAATGCTTTTGTTTTCTGACAGTTGTGAAATAAATATGTTTGCTTAAAGTGCCCCTATATTTTCTTGTATTTTTTTATACTCGTTCTTTATTTCCTATCTGTTTATTACGATTGACACATAGCGATTTTCTTTGTTAGCGATTAAATTAATTTGGATAGGTAATTCAGTTTTCGCTATTATATAATGTACAATTTTTTTTAATATACATTCTTTCTTATAATAATTTAATTAAGTAATAGTTCCCGCTAATACTGTCAACATGTCCCGCTCCGGAACGCGTAAGAACGCCTGTTCTCTGTCGGACAAAGATTGAGCCGGGTGCCGGATCCCGCCCGCCTTCCGCTAGCAAAAAGGTTAAAACCCTTTTTGTCTCAACTAGGATTTAAATGAAGCCTATTTCAGGTTTAAGCACGGTTGACGCGGATCGAATAAGGCCGGCGATTTTTTGCGTCGTGCTTGCTTACACATTAGTCTCTTAATATTAAGGGGATTTTTTTTATAAGGTTTGTCTGATTTACTGCGGACTCTTTGGTCCGCACTATTTTTTGTTTGTGTTTGATTGATATAATGGACTGTATAAATGTTTTGTTATATATGGTTTCTTTATATCTCGTGACCTTTGACTGACAGCGGGGATAATTGTAAAATTAATGTCTTTCCCTACCACATGCATGCAAGACCACACTTACCAATGTTCCAGCTTCTCAGCAATCCAATATGATCGTCACAATCACCAAAGTTATAACAAAGCGGGAATGATGCGGGAGCGATATATCGGAAGCGGCGCGCGACGCGGTTGCGAATACCTCACCGAGACGTCATTAACTTACTACTGGCGTTGAGGCGGTGTACAATAAAAACTTGTTTTTAGACTACGCGTGCGACGAGTTCGGAAGTACCGATTCACCAAAATCCTCAGCAAGCGCAGCCCCACACAACAAATAGTATGAAAAGACAATGAGCGCAAACAGTGTTAGTATTTTTTATTTTCCTTATTTATTAGCTATTTACAAGTAACATATCAATTCTCGGTTGGGAGAAGGTACACACCTTCTCCGTTTTGTGGGAACAGATGGTCCCGTCCCCCACAGTCATAGCCCATCTATATCTATACATAATATTAAGGAATAGAATAGAATAGAATAGAAAGCATTTATTGACCACAAGCACAATACAATAAGCACAATAAAATAAGATAAAGAACAACGCAGCGAATGGCCAATTAACAAACATTCTACTTCTGATTCTGATTCTACAAACAACCTTCTATACTACCTTAAGCTCTCTATTAAAGGATCAGTTCTTTATCTCGAGAAATGAAACAGGATGTCGTTGATTTACACGGATTTTATAAACACGACTGCTCATTACAATATACAAAATCAGTATGGCCGCACAGCACAGACCTGACGTTCAATGTGACGTTCTTACAATATAGATTATTGATAACAACAAAATAAAGGTAACAAAATAAAGGCCTTAATTAAAGAAAGCTAACACTATGAAGATAAGAGTCTTCAACTCAGAAAGTACTGCGTGAAAAACTCTGCTACATACTACATCAAAAGAACCACGTACTATTGCTGCCACTTCGAGCTTCTTACGTTCTCTGCCTGCCTGCCTGCTGCTGCATCCCTGCCTGTCTGCTGCGGAATACTTGCGAGCCTGCTGCTGCATACCTATCAGCCTACTGCAAAATACCTACCAGCCTGCCGTTGAATACCTGCCAGCTCGCCGCTGCACACCTGCCAACCTGCTGCTGTGTGTCTACCAGCCTGCTGCGGAATACCTGCCAGCCTGCCGCTGAATACCTGCCTACCTGCTGCTGTATACTTGCCAGCCTACCGATACTTGGTCTGCCTAGAACCTGGTACCGCCTTCCTTCCCTTCTCTACCATTTAATTATTGTTGTTAGTAATTTTAATTTATTTCTTAAGTTTGGGCCGTGCTGTTTTAATAATTCTTTTAATATATTAGTCTCTTGTATTTATCTTTTTCTTATTATCCTTATCCTATTTTGCTCTGTAGCCTTCCGCTACGTGACACCCCAAATAAAATTGGGAACAGAGCAGGAGAAAAGAGACAGAAGAAGAACTGTAGTCTCAAAACCAAGTGTTCAAAGAAGGTTCTATAGGAACTCTTTTAAACAAGTCTTAAATAACAAGAAATGTCTTTTATAACCTACTAGCTTCCGCCCGCGACTTCGCCCGCGTGAAATTATTTTTTGTCAATCCTGGTCCCTTATGTCTAAGGTACCAAGATTCATGGTCTTATCTTCAATTCAACCCCTATTTCACTGGTAAAAATTCCAAGATGCTAGAACAAACGATTTTTTGTTTCTTATGACGTGATATTTGACGAACTTGCATTCTAACTTTCAACCCTTACTTCACCCCCTAGCTGGTCGAAATTTCAAAAATGTTAGAACAAATGTTTAATGATTTCTTATCGAGTGCTTAAATATAAAGTTTCATGGTTTTATCTTTTAAAATTAAGAAATCCCATACAAACTTTTAAACTCTATTTCAACCCCTTCATCCCTTTTTTTCGAAATAAAAAGTAGCCTATGTTGTGTCTCAGGGTCTAAAGATTGTCTGTACGAATTTCATGAAAATCGGTTGCGAGGCTTAAGCGGGAAAGCGTAACAGACAGACAGACAGAGTTACTTTCGCATGTCTATCCGTTATGCTAGATTCTATAACACAAGCCTTACAGAGTCTTCTAGCTAGCTAACTAATAGCTAGGCTAATTAGTGCAAGTGTAAGATTTTTTTATTTCAACTGTATTCTTCATCTCATACCTTGCTAGCTAATGTAGATCTTATTCGCTCTTATTAAGTATCAGTATGCAACTTAAAATATTTACAGATTAAATCAAGCTTGAAATATATTCGTGACTTATACAACTCGGTCGGGATTTGTATCAGCGTCTTAAACAATCTGTGTGGACGTCTTAATCATTTGCCTACCTAGCAATTTCAGGTTGAAAACTTTTTATTTAGTTCTATATACAGAGAATCTCACGAATTTTCCATAAGCATTTTCAGGCATTGCGACCCCATCACACACCCTATTACCCGGCCTAACCTACCCCGAAACACGATCGTATCCGGCATCGATGCTGTAATATATGTGCATACGGTAACGGGGCGGCAAATTAACTTCCGCGGCGTAGGTACGGTATTTATTGACCTCATGTTTCTGTAATGTGCTACACGCTTTGTCATCTATTCGGCTACCTTGTGTTGTGTAAGGGATTTCACAAAAAGCTTTAATTCCTTTGTTTTGTACTCACGTTCATGGGAAGCTTAGCTGTCCCTATAATACCCCAACTTCCAAGCCAGATAATTTTACGAATGACAAAAAGACACAGCAACTCAACTGGCAACCACGCAGTGTATGAACCGACTAAGAGGGATTCAAACACGAAAGTGCATGGGCCAGAAGCTCGACTATCCATCGCATAGGCCTCGATTAAAACCTAGCTAAAATCAAAACCAAGGAATATCATTTATAATATATAATACTTTATTGTACAATGAAAAAATAAAAATTGTAGTTATTCATAGTGTACAAGGGCGGACTTATCTCTAAAAGCGATCTCTTCCAGCCAACCCAAATAGTGGTGCAAGACGTTAATATTGCAGGGGTAATTAAGTGTTTAACCTATTCAAATGTACACATCATTAAGCATATATATACAAATACATACTTACACATAAATAAATATATACACATATATATATATACATAAATACATACATATATAATATAATAATAATTATATAATTTAATACAATTAATTAGACAGATAGTACTCTTTCAGAAGACATTTGAAAGATGTAAGGGATGGTCTCTCACGAATGGAAGCGGGCAAACTATTCCACAGCTTGGCAGCACGAACGGAAAAGGATTTTCGAAAAAATACGGAATTGGACTTAGGAATTTCAAGGACATTTTTAGTAACACAGGATCGCTTGGGGCGGGAGCTTTCGGCACAAAATTTAAAACGGGTTCGAAGGTAAGTTGGAAACTGGGGATAGTGGAGAATTTTGTACACAAGGGAAAGCATATGTAGATTTCTACGCAAGCGAATAGGTAGCCACCCTAACTGCTTACGATAATCAGACACGTGGTCAAATTTACGCAGACTGAATATAAAGCGAATGGCTAAATTTTGAAGGCGCTCTAGCTTATTAAGTAGCTCTTCGGTTGCGTCTAAGTAACAGACATCAGCGTAGTCGAGAATAGGAAGTAAAAGGGACTGAGCGAGCATAACTTTAGTTTTGAACGGTAGGAAATATTGTAAGCGCTAACTTTCCATTTAACTAAATGGAAAAGTAATGGACGATATAAGCAAACGAAAAATGCTAGACAAGATGCGTCTTAACAGTTCATCCGCTCTCTTATGAACAGAGATCGAAATACGGTAGAGTTATTTATATACTTGCATTGAAATGTTCATACTTATGTGGACCTTCCCGGGATTTCTAATGGACAATCCCGTGTGGCCAACGATATTACAAATAAATAATAATAAAAACCTCAGACATCTTCGATCATATATTTCTGTAGATACACAATTCCATAGAAAATCAAACAAAATATCGACGCCGCGTCTATACATAGAAGAATAGATGTATATTATATACCAATTTTGAAAAAAGTTCGAAAGTGTCATATAATTTAAGCCAATTTAAATCTTAAGTAACGTAAAGAAGTATGAAAATAAATCCTTGTTAAGGTAGTTACATATTATCTTCTGGTTTCGATGATATAATGATGCCGTGAAATCAGAAATGAACAATACATATTTGAAAACAAATATATTGGATAATAAGCCCTTAGTCCGTTGCAATTAAGCACAAATTCATTTCATATAATAATGCTCCTACGTTCCATTTGACTCCGAATATTGTGCTCGCGTCTTATCGCATCCTACTTGAACATAGACAGCAGTGGAGATGCTTGGTTTTTTTTCACTTAAGAGTACGGAAACTTTTTAAATTTTAAACATAAACCAAGAAGTATGTAGAATTAGGTGCTAAGGAAAGTACAGACTTTATTAAGACAGGGTTTCTCAACCTTTATTTTGCCGAGCCTTACAAACAAAGAAAGCGGAAAACTAAAAAAAAAGAAAGAAAATCACAAAAAATGGTATAGGCGACTCCATCATTCCACTGACCTTTTTCTGAAACATTAGCTCTGTGCTATTTTTTCCTATGAGTGAGCCACTCGAGACAGAAAGATATAGATGCGATGCGTTACGCATCGTGGCATGGTACGCAAGCGTTTTAAATTGATATTTTAATTAATACATAATATGAATAAAAGTGTTTTACTCATAAAAAATGCGCTAATAAATTAAGATAAAGATATACTTATTGGAAGTATGACATTCCATCCTTCCTTTGCACTTTACGTGTGTCATTTTTACAAGTATAAACTACGCATGTCGGCATCGCTGACGTTATCAATCGCGCGCGGCCACCGAATGAATGAGAGCGAAACAAGGCACATTTACTGTTTGTGCCTTGTTTCGCCGGTGCCACTTTTTAGACGGTAACTACACCTACAGAAATATATGATCGAAGTCAGACATAGACAAATAAAACAAAGATAATTAACATACAATTTTTATTAGTTTACATTAATTCACAGTACAAATTATTGATAGTCTTAAGCAAATTTTCATACGCATACTTTGCCTTTTTTATAAATACGAGCGAATACTTTTGCTTCTAGCCTATACTCGTGAGGTTATCCAAACGGCCCATCAGAATCATTTTCCTTGTCTGATTCATTACCAGCAATAATTGAAGTGTTCGTTTCCGACATCACTGTATAACTTTTGCGACAGTTAAAATATATATGCATTTTAATATTTTCTGCTTCAATGAATTTATCCGAACGTCTAAAATCTATTTGAACATTGGAAAAAGATCTGACGATGATGTTCCGAAACTGGTCACAATAAATATAAAATATTATATAGTAGTGGAACTAGTGAAAAGTAGTGGTTTATTAAGATCATAAAGATCTTTTTATTTAAAATATCACAAATCTAAAACCTTGTTCGTACGTACGAACAAGGAAAAAAAAATATTGACTCTACACCTGTTCGAAAATTGGGAGAGCCTCTTGCCTGTTCTTCTCCAGAAGAACAGGCAAGAAACTCTGAAGGTATATTTTTTTATCTCCTCTTTTCAATGTTAATAATTATAATAATATAATATAAAAATACAATATAACATAAGATACAATCATACCTAATACGATTACAGTCGTTAGCATGTACGCGAATGGTGTCTATCCATCTCATTCTAGCGCACAAATTTCTTATATTATTTCTCTCTAGCATTGCTGATCTAAGAATACAACAATTTAAAATCAAAATCAAAATAATTTTTATTCAACATAGACTTTTAAAGGCATTTATTGATGTCAAAACAAACAAAACAAAAAAAAGCTTGAGAAAAAAAACAAAAACCTTGTCCGTATGTACGATCAAGGCAAAAAAAAATAAAAATAAAAAATATTGACTCTACACCTGTTCGAAAATTAGGAGAGCCTTCTCGAGAAGAACAGGCAAGAAACTCTGAAGGTCTATTTTTTATCTCCTCTTTTAATGTTAATAAATATAATAATATAATATAAGATACAATCATACCTAATACGATTACAGTCGTATGTATGTTTACATACACATATAAAAATAATACAATATTATAAATAATGTTGTTACCAAACATGGCTCTATGAATAGTGTGCCTATTCCCAAATAGTGTGATCATTTAGATAGTCACTTTATAATAACCTTTACTCAAGAGTGTCTTTTTGATATGGATTTTAAATTTATATAAAGGCAAATCAATGACACTTTGCGGAAGCTTGTTAAACATAGATATACATTTCCTCAAGAACGAACAGCTAGTTTTATGGAGTCTGAACATTGGAACGGCAAGTTTATTTTTGTTTCTAGTATTCAAATTATGTAGATTACTGTTTTTATTGAATTTATTATAGTTTCTATACAGTGTGTTTTTTGTGTGTTGTGGCAGATTTATTTTCCTAAAATAGTAAAAACACAATACACTAAAAAATATGATACAATTCACTCTAGCGTGGCAACAAAATTGGAATTACTGAATGATTGATTAATCGTTTTACCAAATTTATAGGAAAAGTTTTCTTCTACACTGCAGAGAAAACATTGCATTTATAATAAATTACTCATTAGTTATTTATTATGTACCAATAATAATATCTTCATAAAATATTGAAACCGCACTCTTCTTGATGTCACATCTTAAACAGGAGAAGGAGAATGATGGATAATATGGTGGGACCTGTTGAGACTCAATGAATTAATGATACAATGAGACGTTGCATTTTTAGGATGCGAGATGACTTTCATACAAAGTGAACGACTTTACAAATGATAAAGACTCTATTGTTTATTCTGTATTGAGTTGATTGTTGGCTCTTGGTGGAACTTATTATACATGTTGAATAAAACTCTTGTACTGTTCCACTAATTTTAATTATTGTCGACCTGACCGGTTTCGCTTTACAGCATTTTCAAAGGTGTTAAAACAAACACGGTTGTTCGTGTTTACGCTCTATTGTTTAACTACTGAACTTTACTTTTGAGAACATAGTATTTCTACTATGTTGTCATGCCGTTTTTGCAGTTTTGTCCGTGGTGAAAGTTTGTGACAAAGTACGATAATAGAGTGAACTGTGAACAACAAGTTCAGGTGAAGATAACGAACGTATAGTAAACGTGACTTACCTTTGAGTATCTATCCAGGAATTAAGAAAAAGTATCAAAACAATAAAAGTTAATTTTTAACTACACAACAAACTCAATAAACAGAGGTTGACAATTTTATTAAAATGTGTGCACAATGTGATATAAAAAGGTGATTAACAAATAAAACAAAATGTTTGTAAGGTCCTTAAGTATACAAATTTCCTACAAGGACCAAAAGGAAAACAGGGAGTCGGCCCAATTCCTCTTATGGGCGCCCATTGTGGGCTTATATGAGAATGTGTTTGCCTTTTTACTGCCACAATATTGTCCGTTGGTTTATTGGCGAACACAAACTTTTAATTAAAAAGAACTGCGATGTAATATAAATAATACTGTAAATAAGCTGAATACAATCGAAATAAGTATATATATATACTAGCTGGCCCAACAGACGTTGTCCTGTCAAATGTCTCAAATGTCAAATGTCTCAAATGTCACGTTGTCTCACGTTGTCTCAAATGTTTTTAAATAAATAATTTAGCTGAAAAACAATATCTATATGACCGTATTGTGAATCTAAACCATTCTCAAGCCCCTGGAATACACACAAAAAATTTCATCAAAATTGGTCCAGTCGTTTAGGAGGAGTTCAGTCACATACACACGCACACAAGAAATATATATATTAAGATAAAGTAACGTGTATAATCAAACGTGAAAAATAATAATATAATTACGATAATAGACATTTTTTTTAGCTTTAGTTATATGTATACACGTATTATATAACTGTGAACATACCTGAACTAGGATTAACCTGTATCTCTTGGGCTTGTAATTAAAAAATAAAAATATGGACACTTAAATCAAATGCAAAATGTATAGTATATCTGATTAATAACTAAATTTAAACAAACAAAGAAAGAGATAAAAGTATAAATAAAAATATTAATTATTTGGTAACTAGTAATAGTTTCTCTATATCGTCATACGACATAACTTTAAGTGCTTCTTGAAGAAGTATTTTAGCTTTAGGATATAATGTACTTATTGACACATTCTAAAAAGCTCTATGCAAGGCTTGACTTAAGTCATTAAAACATATTAGTCTGATACACAAATATATCGCAAACTACGTTGTATAATTTCCAGATCTCAAACATAAATTATCCCGTTTCTTCGTTGTTTTATTAAAAATTATTCAGTGAATCGTTGTGTGCTGATCAGAACCTCGAAATGACACCATAAAGTTACGTGATGATATTTTTATGGCACAAAGCAACAACTATGCGGGTCGCCTGCGTGGATTTGTTTTTAGAGATAGCGATGTTTCTAAGTCAAAGCAGAAAGGGCAATTAGGATACTGACCACGTCCTCTCCGAATAACGCTGCTAACCTCAATTATAATATGTTATGCAAATAAAACGGTGCCTGTAAGTTTAATAAGTTTGAATTTTTTACTAGCTCCGTAGTCGAGAGTTAGTACCGGTTTCAAGGTGAAGGATGGTGACAATCTCCAACGTCTCGGGTTCAAGTTCCGGTGATGAGATGTTTGTCTGATGATTGTCAGCATTTGTACCTTAGTCATAGTTGTTTACTTATATTTCTATCATTTATTATTTTTTCCCTCAGAAGAGGAGGCTGAGAATCCTGAATGAATATGTCGGATTTCTAGCGAATCGAGGTGGCTCGACCCGACAGACTTACCGACTAAACACAGCCTAAGCCGTTGGTTCTATTGACACTATGGCTTGACGTGATAGGGAGGCCGCACCTCAGGAGAGGCACGGTTACGCTGCCCTATAACGGGGGCATATGCGCTAGAAGAGACACGTTATACCAAAGTGGCTATATTGATAGGAAATAAAGGGATGCTTGGGATGGTTTGGGCATGTGGAACGGATGGATGAAAGTAGACTGACCAAAATATACTAATATAATAAAGCTGAAGAGTTTGTTTGTTTGTTTGTTTGAACGCGCTAATCTCCGAAACTACTGGTGCGATTTGAATAATTCTTTTTTTGTTGGATAGTCCATTTATCGAGGAAGGCTATAGGTTAAATAACATTACGCTATGACCAATAGGAGCAAAGACAGAGCGGTAAATGTGTAAAAAACGGGGAAAATTATTCATTTTTGAAGGCTTTCTTTGCGTGCGCTGCGAAAACGGTTCAAGATACACAAAAAATTATGTATGAAAGAATTATTCCTCTATACATGATCTAAAAAAAAGTCCGCGACGGCATATGTCTATCTTTTAAGGTTTAGTCACAATGACCGTTTTTATGGTACCAAATTTGGTCGAAATAATTTGTTTAAGTTGTATCAACATAATAATACTAAAAATTTCTGCGGAAACTCGACCATCCGAAAATCCGCAAGAACGGGAACTATGTGGGAAAAACCAAAAATCTGCCGGAAGTCACTATTCCACGCGGACGAAGTCGCGGGCAAAAGCTAGTGATTTATGAAGCTGGAGTGAGTGGAGATACGGGACGAGGAAGACGCTAGGCGAACATATTTCGAACAAATCGAAAGTGTCCTCAAAAAAGGCCAGGTCCCGCAAGTCACCCGCAATCGTCAGCATGTATGAGGAATGTTATGAAATAGATGAAGCGAAAGAGATATGTAAAGACCGTAGCAAGTGAAAGACGTAATCTCTGCCTACCCCTATGGGAAAAAGGCGTGAGTGTATGTATGTATGTAAAATATACAGGCCTTATAAAGCTTACTTTGGGTTAGGCTAATTGGTGCCTTCCCTTCCGTGGCCGGGGGAGTCGTCGGTGGAGGAGACCGGGGGAGGTAGTGTAGCCTCCCCCGAGGAGGGCTACACTAGGCAGGGGAGCGGAGGCTGGGGGTTCCCGGAAGTGGCTTGATGTTCCCGGGGGCTCCCTACATGCCTGAGGAAGGCCATCCCTGAGGTTTTTAGTGGGTAGGCCTCCCCCTTCTGGGGAGGAGAGCCCCACATAACCACCGGCTCGCCACAGCCGGGGTATGCAATTTAATGCATTTTTTCCTCAGGGAAAAAAAAAGTACTAATTGGTGCCGAGTTTGAAATATTAATGAAAAAACAAATACGCACTTGTTTCATTATTTTGAAGGAACAAGAAATATTACTTTCTGTCAACATTAAAACAGCAGCGGCGGTAGAAATGATAAGAGAGGTGATCAAGCAGACAATTTGTACTGAGTTGAAATGATTCATGTTTTCCAACCAGATAACACATCTCTTGACTTGCCACCATATTACATGTTGTGCGACATAAAGACATTAAACAGGAATTTAATTAAAACACACAACAGCAGACTGACGTTGATTTGTGCGCGGTCGAATATTAGGAGCGGTTAATCTTGTTGGCCGCCATGATTGATTCGTGACGTCACTGCGTGATGACAGCTGATGGATTTAGACGTGACGCAAAATGCTTCAAAATCTTTCTTGCGGTGATTAATTGCTGGCTTGCGTACTTAGATCGTGCATACTGATTGTATAAAAGAGATTCTATTGCGACGTCATTAGGTCTTAAATTTTGTTTTGTCATTAGTGTTCTTGTAGGTTTGATCAACTGTCGATATAATATCAGAATAAGTGTTGATAAAGTGCACAAATGAAAAGTGCTTCAAAATCTTTCTTGCGGTGATTAATTGTTGGCTTGCGTACTTAGATCGTGCATACTGATTGTATAAAAGAGATTCTATTGCGACGTCATTAGGTCTTAAATTTTGTTTTGTCATTAGTGTTCTTGTAGGTTTGATCAACTGGCGATATAATATTAGAATGAGTGTTGATAAAGTGCACAAATGAAAAGTGCAATTATATTTTATTTTATCGATAGAAACAAATTTATTCATCCAGTTTCTTTGTTTAACGTGAACGGTCGTTGCCCGAGTTGCGAAACGCGTGCACAGGCCTTATAATAAGCCCGTCACAACAAAGTATTATGCTTGATAGAAAAATTACTATTGCTTTTATATGAGTAATGTAACGTCGAATATGTTTTAGTAATAACATCGACAAAAGTGTTACAAATTTTTTTGTGACATTTGACATTTTTTTTTAAATAATCGAAAGAGCACGTAAAGTTTTTTTCGTAAAATTAATCATTTTTATTTTGCTGTTTGTCAATATTGCAAATTAAATTTTATTGCACTGAAATTTTTAGTGAAGTAGGCCACTTCTCAAAAAAGTAATCGCTATTTTATCAATACAAGGTAGCGAGTGCAATAATAGAAATAAAAGGCAATAATTTTAAATCATGGTATCAATTTCTTATTCCTTTACTTTTTATTAATAAAATTAACTATAATTTCACCCCTCTTCGCTTATGTACTTTATCAAAACTCACGCTGTATAGACAATAAGGATTTTTATTATTGGCGTGACAAATGAACGCCAAGTAACGGTCAAGAAAGTTGGATATTATCTCTTTTTTGACGGGAGCGTAGGATGACGTAAATTTACATATCGGATCTCAAGTCTAACTGAAAACTTAAAACCTATATAACTTAAGTACTATAAGTTTTGCAGATATTCGAATAAATATTTCAAAGTATTGTTTGTCCAATAAATTTTTTTTTAAGATTGTAATGGAGTGATGTATGTCTATTCTGTGTTTAACTGCGATGTTAATTTTGTTATAATATTCCAAAATTAACTATTGTTCAGATCTAATTCTATCCTACCCTGCTTGTCTGTCTAGACGTGTCGATGACTTGCTACGTTTTGCTACATATTCTACGGTGTGCTACATTCTGTTGCGTAGCTAAAAGTATAATTCATTAGTTCACTAACAATCGTTGCACAGTATCATGTTGTTGCTTTTATATAAAAATATATAAAAGTTCGATGCCATAATATAGCATTTTGATTAAATTAAATTGATGAATTAATATTAGTGTATTTAGCTTTCGGAGTCTGCTCTCGAATAAAGAAAAAAGTATCAAAATAATTTTAGTTAAAATTTGACGACACAATAGATGCGAAATCGAGATTGAGATTTTATGAAATGAAAATGCATCTAAAGCTGATTACTTTAACAAATAAAAGAAAATGTTTATAAGGTCCCTAACTAGACAAGCTTCCTACAAGAGTTGGGTTCGCAATAAAACAGGTAGTCAGCCCAATTCCTCGTTTTGGCGCCCAACGTGGGCTTATATGAGAAAGTGTTTCGCTTTATTTCAGCCACAATATTGTCCGTTAGTTTATTGGCGAATACAAGCGTTCAATTAAAAAGAGTCATAATACAACACAAATAATACTCTCGCTTAAGTAGAAAACAATAGAAAGAAATATATATCGAAGATACGTGAACGTTAAATGAGCAAATTGCAAAAAGCTATTAATATGATTTTTTGAGCAGTTTAAGTTTGAACATTTCGGTTTAGTATTATTAATTGTTAAATGTGGACATTCAATATAAAAGTAATTTCTTTACAGCAACAGCAATATCAGAGTCCCCGAAAAAGTTTCTGAATAAATCTTTTGTCCTTCTAATGAGTTGCTCTTATATAAAAAGATAAAAAAGTTCGGCGTCATCTTATCACATATATCACTTTAAAACGTCTTCGTAATAAACTTCTGGAGTAAAATTGAGTGAGTTAATTCTGGACAGTCCGCTTTTGTCTCGAGATTTTCCGAAGCATATTTCAGGTCAAACTTTAAATTGCGTTCGGGACAATAAGTCACATTTCATGTTCCCTATTCTTCTTTATTTTCTTTGTTATTCTGTCTAATATATAGTACTGTGTCTTATCTTATGTCAGTTTATACCAGTTATACGTTGAACACTTATCCTACGAGAGGCTGACAGTTTCAATGCGTTATCGAAGAGCTTAGATGTCATTTTATTCAACAACACATTGCATCAGCAAGGCGTCATGTGAGTCAATTTTTTTTGGATATTCATTATTATTCAACCTCTGAGTGTTTATTTCCTCAGGACTGATGGTTACTACTGCAAACAATATAACGGTAGTTATGTCAAATTCAAATTCAAATTCAAAATCATTTATTCAGTCTGGGCTGTTACAAGCACTTGTGAAAGTCGAAAAGCTACGCCATCGGTTCGCAAATCTACGGCGGGAGACCTTGTACTGAGAAGAACCGGCAAGAAACTCAGCAAGGGCTGTTTTTATTCCCTGTATTAAATAGATACAGAGTCGTCAATTTGGAAAATGACTTCAATATTGATAATTCATGAAGTCACTTTCCATTACATAATATAATAAATAAAAATATAATTTGAAAACATGCCTATATTAGGAATGCCGTGTCATACAGTTTTAAAAGAATATATTAAAGCTAAATTAAAATTATAATAAATACGAGTAGTACCCAGTATAGCAAAGAGGATTATATCAGACTTCAGGCAGATATGATGGTAAAACATTTTTTCATTTATTCGATGCGAATCGGTTTTTAACAATAACATTTAAAGATAGTATAACGTAACTGAATATTTGTTAATTTATTCCCAGCAAATTAAAGTATTTATAATGTTTATTTCACCGCGAGCAACCCTTCTCAAACACGCATCCCCGAACAATCTGTGTGTTTCATAAGTTTACAGAGTGCTTTATGTGAACATGAAAAAAAAAGGAATTATAAATTTTCATTGCAAAAGCGAATCAAATTGTAGTCAGTTGTAAAACTAAATTGTAAAAATCACTGATGAAGTTCTGATGAATTTACTGAAACTTAGACAATTTTTGGGTACTACACCCTATTAGTAATTGGAAAACGGACTTAGTTTCGCTGCATGTGGTGTATAAAAAGTATGACCACTGAATCATCTAGAAACGGCAAGATTAGTCTATTTTAGTTATTTTCATAGTGTCATGTCGGATGGACTTTTTTCTTTTTTTCCCCTGAGGAAAATGCATTAAATTGCATACCCCGGCTGTGGCGAGCCGGCGGTTATGTGGGGCTCCCGGGAGGAATCAAGCCACTTCCGGGAAGCCCCAGCCTCCGCTCCCTCGCCGATACAGGGGAGCCCTCCTCGGGGGAGGCTCACTATCTCCCCCGGTCTCCTCCACCGACGACGCCCCCCGGCCACGGAAGGGGCGTGGTCCATCCCAGGTCGCCGTAGCGGTCGCGACTTCCTCGCGCCCGCCGGCGACCCGCGGCGGCGCCGCAGCTGTGCTACCGAGCCCGGCGCCGCATGTCGGATGGACTGCCGCAACTACAACAACATGGGGCTCCTATACGATGTCGTGCGCGGGCGCCTGGACTGCCCAGAGCTGGTGGAGCAGTAGACGAATTTTTGAAACAATAGAAAACTGGCATTCGAAATCGTGAAGATTCGTATACGAACTACCGAATTCACTATTTCTGAACTTTCATTTCATGCGATGTGCAACGAGTGGTTCAATCCACTCGTTTTTCTACTAGTAGAATATCCAACGTTGAAATGATGTTGACAGTGATAAATATACTCTGGTTAATGTAAAGCTTGTAAATAGGTACATAATAATAAGTAAATATTGTTTGAGTACATATATTTTAATTTTTGTTGTTATGATTTTAAATTTTTCTGTGTGGAACGGAATGTAATAAAGAATTTGTTTTTAATGACAACACTGAATTCGAGTGATTCGGAAATCTATAAAATTGTTTCTACTGAAAATAATTTCGCGGACGATTTGTATTCGTATACGAATTCCAAAATCAATCCAATCCGAATTCCAATCCAAAATCAAATCACCAAATGTGATACAGATGATCTTAAAATTAGAGGTAGGTACAATTATGGACCCTGTCGGGCACAGCAATATAGATCAATAGACGCGATGAAGTATTTTTATATGTATTAATCATTACTGATAAAATTGTATTAATTTAAGTATATTTAATTATTTATATGTAATGTATAGTGAGTGTATTTAATTATTCATTTTAATTTATAATAAATATTACAATTTAAAATTTTTACTATTACACATTTAGGTAGGTATATTTAATTATTTATTATTATTTATATGTCTCCAGGTCGCGCCGCCCGCGTCACATGACCTTATTCGCTGTACCCTGCCCTCGTACATATTTAATTATTTATTATTATTTATATGTCTCCAGGTCGCGCCGCCAGCGTCACATGACCTTATATGGATACCTTATATGGATACCTTATATACAGGATGAATAAATTAAAAGTAAAAAAAAATGTTTTAATACAAGCTTTTACATATAAAAACTTCTCACGAGATTTACTTAATTATAGAATACTTTTAACGACAAGCTTAAAAAGTAAATAAATATTTTTTTTAACTTTTAAAGTATTTTCCGACTAAAAACCAAGCTTAGCAAACCCTTTCATTTAATACCCATATTGTAGGGGTGCATTATAAATAATTGGTCCGTCATCTTGGGAAAGTCCGCCATATTGGATTAAGAGTGACGTCACATTATTTATCGAGGTGTTCTTTGCAAGCCCTTTCATTTGATACCCATATTGTAGGGGTGCATTAAAAATAATTGAACCGCCATCTTGGTAATGCCGCCATGTTGGATTTAGAATGACGTCACACACATAACCATGCATTGTCATCCGACTTACACGTGCATGCAAGATTTCGGCTCAATCGGTAACTGGGAAGTGGGTCAAATTAAGATTCCAAGATTTTCTTACATCGTTATAAGTGAAGCTAATATAAAAGCTTTTAAAAATAATTGCCCTCGCTAGTTTTCCTGCTGGTTCTTTCCAGTGCAAGGTCTCGCGCCGTTGACATGTTAACCGATGGCGTAGCATCTTTGACGTATAAGAGTGATTGTAAAATTCTTTTTTTTTATGTTTAACTTGATTTGATTTGATTGAATAATAAACAACATTATTTCTGTGATTTTTCCAATATTGTATGTATTCCGGCAACAGTGCTGTTAATATGTTGCCAGGCGCTGTTTCTTCTATCCACATCTTCGCCTGTTGCTGATTAAGCAACGGTAAATTAAATATTACATTAGCAGAATATAGAATAGAACAGACAAAAGCCCTTTATTATAATAAATGGATACGCATACGAAATGAAAAACATTTACAACGGTCATTTATACATTTGTATAAATATGAAATATGTGTGTGTGTGTGTATGCATGTTAATTTGGTTTTATATTAATTTTTTATTTTAGTGAATCTTACCTACACTTAATTCTTCGGCGTGCTATTGTGTTGTTCGTCCATTTGTTCGTATTGCAACTGTGGCAATCAAACTTAGTTCAATGATGAAAAATGAAAGGGCGCAAAGAACACCTCGATAAATAATGTGACGTCACTCTTAATCCTACATGGTGGACTTTCTCAAGATGGCGGACCAATTATTTATAATGTACCCCTACAATATGGGTATCAAATGAAAGGGTTTGCTAAGCTTGGTTTAGTAGTTCAGCGGCGTACGCAGTAAAAAAGATTAGACTTTTAACTAATGTTGAAACGGCAAGAATTGTTTATTTCAGCTACTTTCATAGTACAAAAATTCATACAAAAAAGAGCGATTCGTGCTATTTACTGTTTACGGGCTAGAGAATCTAAAAGAATTGTTCAAAGAAGTTAATATTTTAACTTTAGCTAGTCAATATTTATATGATAACACAGAAAACCGGCGTTGTTTTACGCCGGTTTTTTGTGAGCTATGTTTCGCCAAGTGAGTGAGGGTACTGGGGGCCAGACCCCCCCCCCCCCTTCAACCCTTAATCCCTTTTCAAAGGCCGGCAACGCATCTGTGACTCATCTGGTGTTGCGGGTGTCCATAGGAAGCGGTTAATGCTTACCATCAGGTGATCCGTTTGTTCGTTTGATGCCCTATCCTATAAAAAAAAATGCAAATTCAAAACTCATATGATTTTCTTATAGATACTATTGTCAGAACGGTATCAAATTTAAATGGGATCATCAGAGCAGAACTAGCTTTAAATTTAAATAAGAAAATCAATTAATTTTTTAATTTAACACTCTATTTTTGAAGTTGGTTAAAAATTAAGTTTAACTACCCCACACATTATTTATCATAAACATTTATATGTTTGCATAGCGAATATACGAATGTACATTTATTGGATTCGACTGGATACTTTGTATTTATGGACATATGAATGAAAGGATATACCTTCAAATTCAACCAAAGTTCCTACTGTCATCCAGATTCTAGCGTCCCGTGAGTGCAGCTGATACGTTCCGATTATTGTCTTGGTAGTTATTGTCCAATTATCTGGGAGCCAATTCTCAGTTCATGTGATTTGGTTTCGAATTTGATATTATATCAAGCATCTTTTGTCGAACGTAAATCTATACTAATATTATAAAGAAGTAAAGTTTGTGTGTTTGTAAATTGTAAGGGGTAATCTCGGGATCTACTGAACCGATTTTAAAAATTCTTTCACCAATAGAAAGCTACATTATTGCGGAGTGTCATCATCATCATCATCATCATCATCGATTTGAAAAATTCTTTCACCAATAGAAAGCCACATTATTGTTGAGTGTCATCATCATCATCATCATCATCAGCAGACGGCGCGCGATGGCTTCGGGTTTAATTCAGTTCGTTTTCGTGCTCGCTTCGGGGATTATTAATATTATGCCCAACGAAGTGGGCACGGGTCAGCTAGTATCACATAAATCTCCATTCACAGAGAAAATTGTATTCTCGATCTATTCGATATAAAATTCGATATCATGTCGATCACGAACGAACCGAGCGTAACCAAACTTGGCTGAAACCATGTTTTGTTTGTTGAAAAAATAATTAATTAAATGCGATAATTTTTATCTAATAATCAATTCTAAGTTTATAGTGATTCATTTTCATAGACTATTTTTTATCGTTTCTCGTTACATTGAATATCATTTGTTCTTGAATTAGGTAGTTTCTTTTTTTATTTTAGAAACATATAAAGCATTTACAAAACTAAACTACTTAACCCATTAATGCAACATCTTTAACATGCAAAAGAAACAGTTTGACAAATTAAAAAATATATTTCATTACATTATAAATTTACATTAAAGTACAATTAATTTAAAATTAATTATTACAATAAGAGGATACAAAAGGAATACAAGAGAGAGAATTTTACTTAAATCTAAGTAAACTTATACAATAGCTTTGACAGTTAGCAATATCACAGACGATATTTTTGTATCGGCTTCTGTAGAGCACTCGTTGCATATCGAGTGCTAACACTGGATAAATATCACGTTTGATTTTCGAGTGAGATTTCCAATGTCCCCTGGTGTTGCAAGTGTCCGTAGGCTACGGTAACCGCTTACCATCAGGCGGGCCGTAAGCCTGTTTGCAACGATCGTGGTATAAAAAAAAATAGTTGATATCCGCCATGTTTTTCGATAAATATAATAATAATAATAAATCAATTTATTTGTCTTAACAAACTTATATTATTTTTGATTTTAACATTGTGATTTTATCATTCTCGTATAAACAAAATGGTTTACAACTCAGTAGTTGCCGATTAGCGACAACCTCTGCTATTCTGTCTTTTTTTTTCCTCAGGAGAGGAGGCTGAGAATCCTCATGGATACCAACGCAACAGGCAAGCAGGGATGCGTTGATTATGTCGGACTCCTGGTGCTGTCGAGGCGGCTCGACCACACAGACCTACCGACTAAACTCATCCTAGCCTTGGCCCTAATGGCCCTACGGCTTGAATGGAATGGTTGGCGCACCCTCAGGAGATGGCACGTCAGCGCTGCCCTCCGAAGAGGACATATGCGCGAAAGAAGGCTCGGTACGCCAAAGTGGGTCCGGCCTTGAAATGATGGGGCCTACTCGTACATGTGCAGCAAGCTGCGAAGTATGGACTAACTAAGGGATGGCGGCGCAGATGTCGCCACTCGCAAGGTTTGAAGAGCCAGCGTCAATGAGTCGGGAGGGTCAGAAATGACGTGCCTGGGTCGACGATATTCTGTATTACGCGGATCGACTGGACTATTCTGTCGCAACCTTTTACAATTTATTGTTAAAAGCAGTGTTAGAGGTACAAAACCAATTACCAAAAAGGAAAAATAAAAACTGAGTAAATACTGAGTAAATGTAGAGTTCGACATTACATCAAAGGAGTCTGAATTGGCTCCCTGGTTCAAACTACGACAGTTGCAGCGTTGTTCTCGTTGTGTAACGATACTTCGATATAATTGCTGCAGCTTAACGGCTGGAGTCAATGGAGTGAATCTAGAGTTCGAGATTAGATAATAAATATTATATATATCTATACTAATATTATAAAGAGGAAAGATTTGTTTGTTTGTTTGTTTGTAATGAATAGGCTCCGAGACTACTGGACCGATTTCAAAAATTCTTTCACCTTTGGAAAGCTACATTATCCCCGAGTAACATAGGCTACTTTTATCCCAGAAAAATCGACAGATCCCACGGGATGCGCAATAAAGGCTTTGCTCAAAAACTACTGCACAGATTTTCATGTGGTTTTCATTAATAGATAGAGTGATTCTTGAGCTAGGTTTTGTGGTATTTTTTATCTCGGAAAAACGGATAGTCCCACGGGAAGCGCGATAAAACCTTCGCGCCATAAACCGACTTCCGTGCATATGTAGCCGTGGGCAAAAGCTATGACCCTTAACCCTCTATAGACCAAATCCCGAAAACCACGCACGCGAAGCCGCGGGCAGAAAGCTAGTAAGTAATAATTTAAGACAACGAAACGGATATTTCTAAGAATTTTGCTTATTCTAAACTCAATAATCAATGACTTTATTGCGTTCCATAATGTGATACAGATGATCTTAAAATTAGAGGTAGGTACAATTATAGACCCTGTCGGGCACAGCAATATAGGTCAGTAGAGCCATATAGAGCGAGGAAGTATTTTTATATGTATTAATCATTACTGATAAAATTGTATTAATTTAAGTATATTTAATTGTTTATTATTATTTTTATGTAATGTATAGTGAATTTAATTATTCATTTTAATTTATAATAAGTATTCAATTTTTATAAAATTGTATTAATTTAGGTAGGTATATTTAATTATTCATTTTAATCTTATATATAAAAATGAATCGCAAAATGTGTTGGTAAGCGCATAACTCAACAATGCCTTTACCGATTTGGCTAATTTTGGTCTTGAATTATACGTAGAAGTTCAGAGAAGGTTTGTACGTAGAGAAAATAAAAAAATAAAATTTGAAAAAGTGTAAAGTCAACATTTTTATACAAACAATTTGTATTAATACTTAAAAGCCAATTTGAACCTTTGGCAAGACAAAAAAGTGACGTTAGTTCTGTCAAACAAATTTATTGTCATCATATGTCATTTCAAGTAGGAACAAAAAACTGCCACTTTACAAATCTTTTTGACAGGACGAAGTCTGTCGGGTCCGCTAGTTTATAATAAATATTACGATTTACATTTTTTACTATTACACATTTAGGTAGGTAAATTTAATTATTTATTATTATTTATATGTAATGTATAATGTATTTAAGTATATTTTATTATTCATTTTCAATTAAAATAAAATACATTATTACAATTTTTAATATATTTCCACCAAGGAATGAAAGACAGCAGCTTAAAGAATGGTTATATGTATAATATGTATATATACACACACACATTTATATATATATATATTATATATATATATATATTATTTTTATATATATATATATATATATATATATATAAATAGTTATTATTATAGTGTTATTTATTATTTTAACAGTTTTCCTTATTTGACAACATTAAATTTTTGATTAGGTATCAAAATTCTGAAGTCTTAAAAAAATGTTGTTAGTATTTATTTGACAATCTCCGTAGTCGAGTGGTTGGTATACCGGTTTCAAGGTGTCGCCATCTCTGAGGTCCCGGGTTCGGGTCCCGGTGGGGGCAGATGTCTGCGTGATGAATACGAGCATTTGTACCTTAGTCATGGTTGTTATAATATATTTCTACCAAATTTATTTATATATGTATGCCTATCCGTTACCCTAGATCCCATAACACAAGTCTTACTTTGGGCTAGGCTAATTGGTGTAATCGTAAGAAATATTTATTTATTTCATTCAATAAATTTGGGGATATTAAAAATAAATACTTGAGAGTTTGGTTGAATACGTTCGACAGTCCTTTGCCTGTCCTAAAAATATTTATATTGATATTTCAAACATTGAACATTCTGACAACCGATTTAATGAGCATTTGCATCGGCTCGGCATGATCGCTTCCCCATCGTGCAACTGGTGCAATACTACTTTACCTCAATCTTTGCATCACCTCTTTTATGAATTTCCAAATTTCGCTCTTCAAAGTCATATTTTGTTGGAAGATCTATCCTGCATATTGAATAAAACCCCTCAAGATTTACCGCGCTCCTTACAGCAAGTTTTATCTAATGAAGAATGTTTCGAAACCATCTTTAATTATGTTATCTCCACATTTGGTGAATTATAAATGTATATGAACTTAAAGTAGAAGATATTACAGACTAGGCTGCATGGTTAACACCTTTGCCTTTCCCATAAAAGGGAGATATTAAAAAAAAAAAACATTCTGACAACATCGGCGTCGGACTGTTTTTGGTGCTAATTCTCCGATTCCAAGATTCTGCAAGGTGATTAATAAATATAGTAGTGCATTTGATGTGCACTATTATATAACTCACTCATCAGAGTGGTTGTCCAAGACTTAAGTTTAAGTTTAAGGTTTAAGTTTTATATTATTCGTTGTTATGTGTCTTAATTGTTGGTGTCTTATATATTCTTTATTTTTATTGCATGCTGTATTTGCCATTAATTGTCTGATACATTTAGTTTAATAGTATAGATTTAAGATTTATAATTGTTGTAAGAAATGTACTCAAACGTTGGCAAATCTTAAATAAATAAAAAAAAAACATTTCTGTGATTATTTTTTCTTTTTCACAAATCTCTTAACTTTTATCATATGCGTAAGAAATAGTCATCACGAGTTCAATGTCACAAAACAGCACAAAAAAACATTAATTCTTAAACAGCTCATTACTACAATACTACATAATGTAATACAAAATCTGCTGTACAGATTCACACACAGCGCGTCTGAGGCCGCGTTCCTTTTCAGGCAGCAACATTTTCTATAATGTACATTCCGAATTCGAATTACTATCGTAATTGTAGGCAGTGTTAGCGCGCCAACAATTGCCCGATATTCATTGTCGTTGGCACGAATAGGAACGCGGCCTGACGCGTCTGTCAAAAAGAAATTGATTTTTTTAATGCCCGAGGCTTCGTTCGCATTATATCGGATTTTTGAAAGTTTACTTCAAGCGATCCAGTTTTGTTGAACAAAACTGTTGCATTTTCATATTTATTCACTAAAACTCGAGAACTAACGAACGAGACTAATATTAAACAAAAGTAAAAAATACGCATTACGTAATTATACACGCTCTCCCCTGTAATATTAAAAAAGTGAGGTTAATAAATTGAAATATTGTCATGTATGCATCATGTAAACAAAATTCAGTTGTAACTCGCCAGAAAGCAGAGAATGCCTTAATGCATTAAGTGCGCCTTTTAAACTTTAATTATTTTTATAAAGTCCAATTAAAATTGAAATAATAATTATATGTTTTTTATCAATTTTTGTTAGTAATCACATTTCTAAAAAACTCAACGATCTAGTAAGAAACAAAAACAAACAAACAATGCAATACGACACCCACAAAACCAGTATCGAATTATATAGATGCATCAATTGACACAGGTGCGCGAGCGCACGTGAGCACTTCATGGAATAACGAACGCGACGTTGCCGCTTCGTGATACCTGTGTTCCTTTTACCTGATAATCTACTACGATAGCATAAAGCACGTTAAAATCTCCAGTTAGAGAGAGACGGCGCTATACATTGCAATGGAGTTGTTTCTATGTTAATATATTTTTAAGCGTGCGTGGTAAGACTGTGGCTTAGATTCAACCTTCGCGGGCAAAGACTATGCATTAAATGTCAGAAGCACGTGTATGGATTAAATATTTTTTTTCGAACTCTTTTTGGTTTTCTGCGGACTCTTTTTTGTTTGTGTTAGTATTTTTATATTTCCTTATATATTATTTATTCTACAAGTGACATATCATTTGTCGATCAGGAGAAAGGTGTTGTTCTCCGTTTTGTGGGGACAGATGGTCTTGTCCCCCACAGTCGTAGCCCTAACTATATCTATATCCTAACTATTCCTTAAGATTAACAATGTTTAATTAATATCTATTAGATTAATTGTTTATAAGTGTAACTTATTTCATGGCTTATTCAGATTTATGTGGGTGTAATCTGTAATGCAATTGGATGTTTTTTAAATTATATCAACTAATTAGTAGACTGGCCCACTTAATGTTGGGTTAGTCAATTATAAACAATAGAGCCCTGGCGAACACTAGACTATATTACCAATTTATGACAGATGTAAAGTCTATTATAGGTTATGCTATCATAGGTTTGTGTCTGTCTCTGGCTTAGTCTCTTACTCCTGAACTTATCTAAGCGAATGTGTTATGAAATTAAAAACAATGGTTTAGCTGAAATAACTACGCATAATGTTACATGAATTTAATTAGTAATTAAGTAATATAAATGAATTAGTTTTGATAACAACGTTATTGTAAACACATTTTATTTATTTCATAATAATACTCCCACACTATCGCCCCACACTAGGATAAACCCTAGTATATTATATTTTAAAAGGAGATTTTATGTGTGTAGTTAAACACACATAAAATCTCACATGATGAACAAACCGGAACAAGTTTCTGTAGATCATATAAAATATTTATATCAAGCAGGAATAGAACTTATTATAATTTAAAAAAAATACACGTCTTAAAACAGCATCAATGTAATCAACAACGAATTGTTGTTGATGTTATTGTCATGCATTGCTATTAATTTTTGAATTCGCAATTAACTTCAACTTAAAGCATTCATGACTTATTTCGTCTATAGTATGTGCCCCTACTGCAAGTCACCCACGCAGATAAGCCTTCGCCTGCGCGCGCGCAGTACAAGAGGACAGTTCACGCCGTTCGCAACTTTGCTCGCTCATTTTCATTTTTGCGTTCATAACGTTAAATTTGTGATTCGATCCTAAATATGTTTCTTAATTACGAGACGGTTGCAGTTTTCAGTGTTTCTGCGGTAAGTTTTTTTTTATTTCGTGTTTCTTTTATTTTGTGTATTTGGTTATACGACATGCTTATGTTAATGTATTGGGTTGTCACTACGTGACAATTGTGTCTCATTATATTTATTCACGCTTGTGTACTCTTTGAATTTTAATACATAAGATAAATAATGAGGAAGCAATCTGTGCCACTCTTTGTTCTGTGTTCTTATCTGTATTAAAATAAGATATAATAAGATTGCAATTCTTTGGGGTCTTTTTTGATCGAATACAAGTGTTATAGTGAAATCTCCATAGACTAGTTTTAAAAAGTATTGGTGTTAAATGAACAAGTATTTTCTATTCAATTGACGATTAATGAGTCATTTAACTTATTACATGAAAAAGATTTGAATGAAAATCATCACGTGCTCTATCATCCTTTGTTTGTAATAATGTAATGTAATTTATCTTCAAATGATTAGTTTATGTGGTATTTACAGGAGAATGAAAAGAATGTGTATTTTGATATAAATATTTAAATTAATAGAATAATCAAATGATATCATATAATTTAAAGAAAAAGAAATAAATTGGATCTATAGTGTAATTATATAATGGTGGCCATTGGAAAACTCGCTGATAGATAGGTAGATGAAACTTTTATTTACACTAATCTTTCATTATACAAAAAGAAAGAAGGGAGACTATACCAAAGTCGCCTGTTTTATTATCTCCATCTTGCCTATTTTTTTTTTTACAAAATAGTCGAGTGGTACACCGGTTTCAAGGTTCTCAATCTCCAAGATCCTATAACACAAGCCTTACAGAGCTTACTTTGGGCTAGGTTAATAGGTCCCGGCATGAACGGTAAATAGGCAGTGTAATTGGTACTGTTAGTTTACATCTTATGTCACAAGTTTAGGAGAGCTTGTAGAATTCAGGAGAGAATGTAGCTTAGTCATGTAGAGTCATGAAGTTGGTGCGTCTGCTTGTGACAAACCAAACAGTGTTGAGTTCAGCAACTCTCTGCATCCCGGGCGAGGAAATAATACCACTTCTTTTTAAAATACTGTCTGCGCCCAGGGAGTGCAGTTACAGGAGGCAGTTAGATTACAGAGGAATTTCCTCCCGCGTACACTCCTTGCCAAGGTTTCCGGAGTGCTACAGTATGGGGTTCTTTAAAAGTGGAGTAAATATGTTTTCAAAGGGTCTGCAACCCTCTGGTATCGCACGTGGCCATAGGCTACTGTCACCGCTTACCATCAAGCGGGTCGTAAGACTGTTACCATAATCACTACATAGTATAAAACAAAGTCGCTATCCGCAGTCTGTCTGTCCCTATGTATGCTTAGATCTTTGAAACTACGCAACGGATTTTGATGCCGTTTTCTTCAATAGATTGAGTGATTCTTAAGGAAGGTTTATATGTATAATACATGTATAATATAGTAGAGACACACTGACAAATTTAGAGGTTTCTAATGCGATGTCGTAAATAAGCACGTTTTTTTGCGCTTATATTGCAAAAACGCTAGCTGAACCCTATGAGATAGACCAAAATAATAAACTACAGTATGGTCCAGCTTACAAAAGTTTTTTTCTTTTTTTAATTTATTAAGGAACAGCAAACAGTTACAAAATACAAATAAACACAAAACATTACACAAAAGTTGGCAATATTGTAGCCCACAACGCTATCCACGTGTTAATTAATATTAATAATATTAATAAAACAAAAACAGTCGCGAGCCGCTGTATAATAACTAAAAGTAAAAAAGAACAAAATAAATAAATTTCAATTGTATTATAAAGTGGAAAACCCTGCAGTTCTTCGTAGATATACTTTTTAAAACTATTTTGACGACCTCCATAGTCGAGTGGATAGTACACCGGTTTCAAGGTGTCGCCATCTCTGAGGTCCCGGGTTCGAATCCCGGTGGGGGCAGATGTTTGTGTGATGAATACGAGCATTTGTACCTTAGTCATGGTTGTTGATATATATTTCAATAAAATTTATTTATATATGTATAATATATGTATGTCTATCCGTTGCCCTAGATCCCATAGCAGAAGCCTTACAGAGCTTAGTTTGGGCTAGGCTAATTGGTGTAAGTGTAACAAATATTTATATTTATATATTTATATATTTATATTCATACGACCGCAAAATAAATCTATATATATGTATATCTTATATATAAAAATGAATCGCAAAATGTGTTGGTAAGCTCATAACTCAACAAAGCCTTGACTAATTTGGCCAATTCTTTTTTTTAATGTTCGTTGAAGTTCAAGGAGGGTTTCTACAATGAGGAAAATTCGAATAACTATCGGAAATACCCTAAAAACAGCCTTTTATTTTCCCATGCAAACGTTTTTCTAACTAAAACGTACAGTCAATTTGAGCTTAATTGTTATTGTATAAAGATCATATTGCAAGCACTCACTGTTGTCTAAGCAATGAAGGTGTGTTCCTAACATCAAAGAGTCAATTTGCGCTTTATTAACGGTATATAAAGTTAAAACTCAAATATATCTATCAAAACAGTGTGCGTGTGTGCGTTGGAGCACAGAGTACATCGTTGGAGGATTTAATGTCACGTTCCAAAGTTGAATAGTCACAAAATGTAATAGTTCATTTGGATCTTCTTTGCAATTTGGTTGGCTGTGTGATATTATTTATAAAATAAGTAGGAGCAAAAAATTGCCACATTACAAATCTACCCGCAATCGTCGAGCATGTATGAGGAATGTTATGAAAGTAGATGAAGCGAAAGAGATATGTAAGGACCGTAGCAAGTGGAAGGACGTAATCTCTGCCTACCCCCGTGGGAAAAAGGCGTGAGTGTATGTATGTACAAATCTTTTTGACAGGACAAAGTCTGTCTGGTCCGCTAGTACGAGTATTTAATAAAATTGTCAACGGTCTTTTGACACGATACATCAGAAAGAATCTATCATTGTTGTCCATCTACCTGGGTAGTCTTATCTTTTGTTGGACACTTACACGTTTTACTCTCAACAATCGATTCTCGGAAAACTTAAGCAGGAAGACAATGGAACACAATTGCTGGTTTTTGCCAAACAGTCCATTAATTTCTTGCCACATTTATGAGACACCAGTTACGTCACCGTAGATTATTACCGCGTTTTTCTTTAAACACTTTACAAATATTGTAAACACGAAAGTTTGTATGGCTGGATGTTTGTCACTCATTCATTTAATGAATACTAAATGGAGTTTAATGAAACTTTACAATTATATAGCTTGTACATAACAATACATTAATAAACACAACTACTAATTACTAATATTACTAATAATCTATACTAATATTATAAAGAAGTAAAGTTTGTGTGTTTGTATATTTGTTAATTGTAAGGGGTAATCTCGGGATCTACTGAACCGATTTTAAAAATTCTTTCACCAATAGAAAGCCACATTATTGCGGAGTGTCATCATCATCATCATCATCGATTTTAAAAATTCTTTCACCAATAGAAAGCCACATTATTGCTGAGTGTCATCATCATCATCATCATCATCATCGATTTTAAAAATTCTTTCACCAATAGAAAGCCACATTATTGCGGAGTGTCATCATCATCATCATCATCGATTTTAAAAATTCTTTCACCAATAGAAAGCCACATTATTGCTGAGTGTCATCATCATCATCATCATCATCATCATCATCGATTTTAAAAATTCTTTCACCAATAGAAAGCCACATTATTGCGGAGTGTCATCATCATCATCATCATCATCGATTTTAAAAATTCTTTCACCAATAGAAAGCCACATTATTGCTGAGTGTCATCATCATCATCATCATCATCATCGATTTTAAAAATTCTTTCACCAATAGAAAGCCACATTATTGCGGAGTGTCATCATCATCATCATCATCATCATCGATTTTAAAAATTCTTTCACAATAGAAAGCCACATTATTGCTGAGTGTCATCATCACCACCACCATCATCATCATCATCATCATCATCAGCGGACGGCGCGCGATGGCTTCGGGTTTAATTCAGTTCGCTTTCGTGCTCGCTTCGGGGATTATTAATGTTATGCCCAACGAAGTGGGCGCGGGTCAGCTAGTAATATTATAAAGAAGTAAAGTTTGTGTGCTTGTATATTTGTTAAATTGTAAGGGGTAATCTCGGGATCTACTGAATCGATTTTAAAAATTCTTTCACCAATAGGAAGCCACATTATTGCCGAGTGTCATAGGTTATATAAAAACCGAAAAATTAAAAAGGTTTTTACCTGGTAATCCGTTTGCAAAGTGAATCGGAGAAAAAACGGTCGAATGAAAGCGTTTCTTACGAACGCTACCTTAACTATGAAAGATCCTACTACTATTATAAAGGCGAAAGTTTGTAAGTATGGATGTATGGATGTTTGTTACTCTTTCACGTAAAAACTACTGAATGGATTTGAATGAAACTTTACCACAATATAGCTTATACATCAGAATAACACATAGGCTACAATTTTTGAGGTTTCTAATGTGAAGTCGTAAAAAAAAACACACATTTTTTGCGCTTACATTGCAAATTGTCTGTTGTGTCTGTTTATAGGAGCATACTGCAGTAGCTACCTATAGGCATATTTAGGGCTCTGCAGTGCTTAGTTACCGTATTTCTTACTTATTACTAGACTAGACGGGACGAACCTGAAGTCCACGCGAACGAAGTCGCGGGCAAAAGCTAGTATGTCATATTTTTAAGTTTCTAGAGAAAAGATGTGGAGCTTGAAAATGCCTACAAAAAAGTCAACGACAGCTTATGTCTAACTTTTATATTTAAGTTACAAAAAGTAGTTTTCTTTATATTACAGTTAGAAATTAAAACATAACACTCTGTACTAAAAAAGGATTATTAATATTATACGCAACGAAGTGGGCACGGGTCAGCTAGTCATTTATAAAGATATAAGTCACACTAATCTTGCGCAGACGAAGTCGCGGACACCAGCTTGTTTATTAATTCACATACACTTTATTGTGTAAAAAATAGTATAATAATATAATACAGTAATTTCGCAAATAATTTTTTGACGTGAAACGTCTTTAAAATCGCGCCGGAACATACGGGTACCAGGTTTGAAAAGTGGACCGTAACGAAAAGGTCTATATCATCGTACCTTAATAATTAAAAAACTATTAGTCTTAGACACAAAAATGGGGTGTGAATATTTCACTTATATAGTCAGCTCGCTGTTGTGACATTGATTTTTTATTAAAATACTTAAAACACCGTCAATCTTGTTTTTATTTCAATATTTAACTTTGAAAGCGATTCCCTAACATAGACGTTTCACGTTGAAACCAACGGCCGTGTGCTCCGGCACAGCCTCACCCGATTTTTTTTTCTAGCAGACCTGTAAAAAAAAATTATAAATAGGTATTTATTTGAACATACCCATTTACACATAAATATATGTATAATATACACAAATAAACAAAAATATACACATGAATACACTACACACTATTTGAAAAAACATCAAATAGTTTATTTTGTCATCAGTGCCATATTAAAGTTACGCAGTAAACAAACAATAATCTATGTAATTTTAAAAAAATTAAAGTATTTTTTTTAAATACAAGCTTTTATTAAATGCGCTAAAAAGAACAAAATAAACTTTTACATATAAAAGCTTGTCGTTAAAAGTATACTATAACTTATAGAAGACTTTTAACGACAAGCTTTTATATCTTATAAGTTTACTTACTTATAGAATACTTTTAACGACAAGCTTTTATATGTAAAAGTTCATTTTGATATTTTTAGCGCATTTAATAAAAGCTTGTATTAATTTTTTTTTTACTTTTAATTTAATTTCCGACTAAGAAACCAAGCTTAGCAAACCCTTTCATTTGATACCCATATTGTAGGGGTGCATTATAAATAATTGGTCCGTCATCTTGGGAAAGTCCGCCATATTGGATTAAGAGTGACGTCACATTATTTATCGAGGTGTTCTTTGCAAGCCCTTTCATTTAATACCCATATTGTAGGGGTGCATTAAAAATAATTGATCCGCAATCTCGGTAATGCCGCCATCTTGGATTTAGAATGACGTCACACACATAACCATGCATTGTCATCCGAATTACACGTGCATGCAAAATTTCAGCTCAATCGGAAACCGAGAAGTGGGTCAAATTAAGATTCCAAGATTTTCTTACATAGTACAAAGAACTTGCGCATATAAAACTCATTTTACCAATGATATTATTTAATATCATTGTCCTTTTACAGACTCAGTGAATATTTGTTTTGACTTTGTAAATATAGAATCACTTATCAGTTACAACATTAACAAATGATAACGAGTATAATATATAATTATCAGGAAGTGTGGTTATCAGGGAAGTGATGTATAATATACACAAATAAATAAAAAAATACACACATGCAAAATTTAAAAAATTTTGCCTTCCATGTTGAAGCATTAGATTCTTTTAAGCGCTTCTTTATATATATACTAGCGACCCGCCCCGGCTTCGCACGGGTGCAGTGAAAAAATGGTTATGGTAGGTTATCCCTAAGAGATAGACATATACCATCGCGGACTTTTTTGTGGATTTTTGTAAGTTGTACAATACTGTAGTACATTATTTTGGTCTATCTCGTAGGGTTCAGCCAGCGTTTGCAATATAAGCGCAAAAAAACGTGCTTATTTACGACATCACATTAGAAACCTTTAAATTTATCAGTGTTTCTCTACTATATTATGCATTTATTATACATACAAACCTTCCTTAAGAATCACTCTATCTATTAAAAAAAACCGCGTCAAAATCCGTTGCGTAGTTTTAAAGATCTAAGCATACATACGGACATACAGCGAAAGCGACTTTGTTTTATACTATGTATTGATTGATTGATATGTGTGTGTGTGTGTAAGTATATACATATGTATATTTATGATTACGTATGGGTGTATCAAATTAATAATATCTATTTAATAATGTATGTATTGTATGTAGTATAAATATGACGCTTCCATTATTTATATTTTAAAAATATATATATAGAGTCTCGGCATATGTTTCTTTTCAAATTTCACAAAACCGTCTAGGGTTGGCTGGAAGAAATCTCCCTGAGAGATAAGTCCGCATTTGGACCAATCGACTTAGTAGCTCCTAATATATTTTTTTTATTATTGTAATATTGTTTAATTGTGGACAATAAAGAGTTTCTATAACAAAAATCTATGGCAGGATCAAAGCCCGGATAGATTAAACGCTAACCCATTGTAGATACTAATTAACTAATTCTTTTCTCCGTTGAACATGCAATGACCGCATTATATTCTCAATTCCAGGTGTTAACATTCTTCGTCGCAGCTACATTACTGCTGCTGTACGTAGCCAAGAAAGGCATGCTGCGTGTAGGCGGCACACGAAAGACACCATTGCTGCCGCAACACGAACAACCCAAGATCTTGGTGCCGGTCGAGATGATGCCATTGAAGAATGCAAAAGTTGTTACGTAATTATTAAGTTATCATGGAAGTCAATCAATAGATGTTAACACTATCTTCTTTGTTATGATGCTGTTCGTCTCCCACTCATTGAGAAAAAAGGATTACAAATTGAGCTCCCGATGCTGTATTCATTTTGTCGTACACAACTCAGCGACTATTCTTCAGTCTTGATTCAACTTATTAAACAGTAGCAATGGATGATCACTTCTTACAGAAAGTCAGCGATAAATAAATATTACTAGTAAATTATTGAAGGGACGTGAATTAACTACCGCCTTCGAGAGTTGTGAAGATTTTAAAAGTGTTTGCAAAGGTTTGATTGAAAAAGTTTCAAAAGCAACACATTGAAAAACTTTCACTATGAAACCTGCACTTGAATGACACGATCTGAATTCTGAAATTGGTAATAATTTTGTAACCTTTTTGAAATACAGGGACAGGGATTCAGGGACAGTTCCCTGAGTGTATTTCTGGTGCATTTAGAGAAACAGGTGTATAATGAAGCTGTATTTTTTTCTCTCAAACAACAAAAAAATGTTATGTGAAATAATTTCTGAAATGTAATTATGTAGAATTTTTATTCAATATACGTATTAATTCATAGACTAATATGTTAAACAGCTTAAATTTACTTTATTTGTCTAAATAAAACCTTTTTGGAACACTGTTAATGAAGAAATGTATTAAATAGATTAAAAAAAACTTCAGGTTAATTGGGAAATAAACATGTTAAAAACATGTTTATTTCTTTTTAGACTTACATATGTATTTTAAACTTAAATATGTTACTATATCACCTTACTGGGTAGTTTTGGTGGCAGTCATTCGTCTTATCGAGTCAAAGAAAACAAAAATATAGCATGTCCAATTTTTTTATGTTATCTGTGAATTCGAAATCTGAACAAATCTTAATGATAGTAACATAATCAAGGGAGATAATGTAAATAAAAAGTTTAATGTGTCATATTTTAATAGTTAAATACGTAAAGCTAGGAATTTTCGATGTGTGTAAGTCGATAGTAAAAAAAAATACGCCTACGATTAATGTTTGAATAATCAATTTACAACAAATAGAAATATTAGTCATAAAAATGCATTACTTTATTAGTTGAAACGTTGAATAAACGTGATTCAAACTAATTTAATGGAATCACATAAATTAATTTAATTATAAAGAATATACGTCGAACAAAATGAAATATTCCGATTTATTTTTCTTGTATTATTTATATATTTACATTAACATAGTGATTTATTATTTTATGTAATTGTTTAATATATTGTAGGTCTCTTGAGTGTATTATTAATTTTAATGCATTTAGCTTTCTCAGCTTCTATTTATGAAATCAAATCAAATTTATTTGCATTAAATATGGTTATTACAAGATCATAATTAATTTACAGTGCAGCTGATTTCGCTGTTTTATTCAGTATACAAATATTACTTTAGTTAAATATTAGAATGTTACAATATTGAATTACTAATTAACAATTATATAATAAATATAGCAGAGTTGCTTTTGTTTTAAATTGAGATAATTCAATTCAACTTAAGTCGTTAGTGTCACATTAAAGTTACGCAGTAAGCAAACAATTTATTATCTATGTAATTTAAAAAAAAAGAACTTGCGCATATAAAACTCCTTTTACAGACTCAGTGAATATCTGTTTTGACTTTGTAAATATATTACTTATCAGTTACAACATTAACAAATGATAATTAGTATAATACCTATCTAATTATCAATGAAGTAACAGATAAAAATGATTGTATTCGCTGTTACTATGGAAGAAGCATTTAGTAAATATTTGGAATATGCCCCCACTTAGGGTGCTATCCTGCTTTAAATTAGTCAATAGCTAGTCACAATATTTTTCACTTACTTCGCAGGTTGCTTGGAGACGCCTTCTTTTAGGACAAGGGCGTCGGACTTAATTGTCCCTTTTTAAATCTTGTTTTTATGTCATTGCAAGGCGCATTTAATCTAGTTTCTATAAAACTTAGTTGTAATATTCGGATGTTTGAATACTCCTTTGCCAAACCGGTATCTTGTTGAGTACGTACGCGAAACAAAATATGTAAATATTTGGTCTATGATGTGATGATTGTGTTAGAAATATAAATCTAGTTGTTAACTAGATGAATGAAATGTGTTTCTTCTATATTAAAATTACATTAAATTGTGATAAAATAAAACATGTTGTTTGTATATATTTATCACATGCAAATTTACCTAAAATTATAATATGGAATTTATATGAAAGAGGGAACGTTTTAATTGACTCAAACTTAATAATTAAATTTATAAAAAAAAACTAAATTATAAATAAAAATCTGGTCCAAATCGCTACGTGCCCAGAAGGCTGGTAGCATTACCACGTTGTATGATTCGCTGTGCCAGATATGATCTAGCCTCCAGATCACGTGTCGATTTGCTTCTAGCATTTAAAAGACTCTATGGACACTCCCAAGAGTCTCGACCTTAAAAGTCTAGGTTACCTTGTATAATTGTAATTTTCCGTTGACCTTCGCCAGAATGCGTATTCCGCGAGCAACGTTGAAGAGGTAATAAATTTGAAAATTGAAAAAATAATTACGTGGTTATTGGACTTCCTGTATAAAAAAGTGTTGCTCTGGAATTTACTCTGGGATCGGGTTTTGTTTTGAAACAATAAAAACAAGAAATACTTATAAACCTATAGTTCCATAGCTAATTACATGAAAGAGATACATGTTAAGATAAAATGAAATGAATGAAAGAGTTGTATGACATTTTTTGAGATATATACATATATATGTAGATGTATATATTAAGTGTTCCGTTATATATAGTCTACATTACACCTACCACATATATATGTTGAGTACAATTCCTAGATACAATAGATTTATATTAATTTTGTGTTTTATAATATGTATGTCATTTGTTTCAAAAAATACCTCAGAAAAATGGATTTTTATTACTGTATGTGTCACACACAAACCTTAGAGGATTAAATGGCACTATGTTTTAAATGTAATTGTATGTAACTTGTATTGTTAATATATAAAAAAATAATTACATAGATACAATTAAAATAGTTTTAAATTACATAATGAATAATTACAATGACATCAGCACATTCCTAATATTCCTTGGATAAAGCTTTCAGGGATTCACTCTTAAGCATTCTTGGCTTAGTGCAGAAAAAATCAAGATCAAGTTTATCGTCAAAAATTTTGCAAGATCGTCTAATGAATGTGTTTCTTCCATAACGTGTTTTAGAAACGGGATATGAGAAAAGAATTCATAAAGATATTGTGTCGTGCTCAGACGAAGTCGCCGGCACAAGCTAGTACATATGTACATCATAATAACAGTTATCGTACGTGATACTGATAGCAACCATTCCATTGTTGTTATACTTTGATTGAGATCCAATTTCATCCAATCAATTTAATTGTATTTTGTAACTAATACGGGTGAGCTGTTCGTGGTATCAGGACCAGCTCGCCCGTATCAGTTATTTTGAGTTTTAGTATCGATATTGTGAATAGAACGTATATGTCACCGTTTCTTTCCATGGATATCGTAAGACAAAGGGATATTACAAAAATAAAAAGCAAAGAAAAAAAATTTAATACAAGCTTTTATTAAATGCGCTACAAAGAACAAAATAAACTTTTACATATAAAAGCTTGTCGCGAGATTTACTTACTTATAGAATACTTTTAACGACAAGCTTTTATATGTAAAAGTGTATTTTGTTCTTTTTAGCGCATATAATAAAAGCTTGTATAATTTTTTATTTTACTTTCCGACTAAAAAACCAAGCTTAGCAAACCCCTTTCATTTGATACCCATATTGTAGGGGTGCATTAAAAATAATTGATCCGTCATCTTGGTAATGCCGCCATCTTGGATTTTGAATGATGTCACAAACATAACCATGCATTGTCATCCGACTTACACGTGCATGCAAAATTTCAGCTCAATCGGAGACCGGGAAGTGGGTCAAATTAAGATTACAAGATTTTCTTACATAGTTACAAGTGAAGCCAATATAAAAGCTTGTAAAAATACTTTTGTCGCAAGCGACTTGATGTGTGGTTATTTTAAAGCAAAGGTTCCCAAATAAATTTTTGTTTAATACACTACTTTCAAATTCTGGATTCGTAGGCCTCCTATAGCTACATTACTAACAAAATTACATCAACTTAAAAAAGGTCTATAAATCTTCTAAATATATATCTATACTAATATTATAAAGAGGAAAGATTTGTTTGTTTGTTTGTTTGTTTGTTTGTAATGAATAGGCTCCGAAACTACTGAGGAGGGTCGAATGCGGCGTTCCGCAGGGGTCGGTGTTGGGACCCCTGCTATGGAACCTCGCATACGACGCGGTCCTTCGCACCAGCCTTCCTGACGGCGTGAGTGTCGTCTGCTACGCTGACGACACTCTCGTCGTTACGACTGGGGCCGACTTTGGGCCGGTGCTTACGCTTGCCGAGCTTGGGGTGACATGTGTCGTGCGGCGATCCGCCGGCTGAGTTTAGAAATAGCGCCTCACAAAACCGAGGCGCTATGGTTCCACGGCCTTCCGAGGCGCCGGGAACCACCCAGCTGCCGGATCCGGGTGGGTGACGCGGTGGTCCCGGTGGGGCCGTACATCAAGTACCTGGGCCTCACCCTGGACCGCCGCTGGAGCTTCGAGGAGCATTTCGTGCGGTTGGTCCCCCGAGCCAAAAGGGTGGCGGGCGCATTGCATCGCCTGCTGCCCAATCTCGGTGGACCGAGGGATGGAGTTCGCCGCCTGTACGAGGGCGTCGTGCGATCCGTGGCCATGTATGGGGCTCCCGTGTGGTCGCAAGACTGCGCGAGGTCCCCCCGCTGCAGAGCTCTGCTACGGAGCCTGCAGCGGATAATGGCCATACGGATCGTGCGAGGCTACCGTAAAATCTCGTACGAGGCGGCGACGGTTCTGGGACGCTCCCCCCCATTTGGCATCCTGGCTGACATGTACGCGGCGACGTATGCGTCGCGGCGTGTCGGCCGGGAGGGCGATGGGGGGAGCGCCCTGGAACCCACGCACGAAGTGCCTAAGCGGGAGTGGCACCGACGGATTGTGGCGGCCTGGCGTGCGCAGCTCGAATTACGGATCTGCGCGCGCCAGCGGGCCGTCGGTGCCGTACTCCCGCACCTCGAAACTTGGCTCCACGGGAAGGAGGAGGTCACCTACCGATTGACTCAGATACTCACCGGGCACGGCTGCTTCGGTGAGTATCTGTGTCGAATAGGACGGGAGGGATCGACACATTGTCACCACTGCGCATCCGACCTCGACTCGGCCCAGCATACGCTGGCGGAGTGCCCCGCGTGGGCCTCCGAGCGCCGAGTCTTGGTCGCAGAGATCGGGCGAGATCTGTCTCCGCCAGCATTGATTGCGGCAATGCTGGCGGACGAGGGAGGTTGGAGGGCTGTGGCCTCCTTCTGTGAGGCAGTGATGCTCCAGAAGGAGGCCGCCGAGCGGGGTCGGGAGATGGCCGATCCCGCTCGAAGAAGGCGGCGCCGGCTCGGTAGCACAGCTGCGGCGCCGCCGCGGGTCGCCGGCGGGCGCGAGTAAGTCGCGACTGCTACGGCGACCCGGGATGGACCACGCCCCTTCCGTGGCCGGGGGGCGTCGTCGGTGGAGGAGACCGGGGGAGGTAGTAAGCCTCCCCCGAGGAGGGCTCCCCTGTGTCGACGGGGGAGCGGAGGCTGGGGGTTCCCGGAAGAAGCTTTCTGTACCCAGGGGCTCCCTACATGCCTGAGGAAGGCCATCCCTGAGGTTTTTAGTGGGTAGGCCTCCCCCTTCTGGGGAGGAGAGCCCCACATAACCCCGGCTCGCCACAGCCGGGGTATGCAATTTAATGCATTTTCCTCAGGGAAACAAAAAAAAAAAAAAAAAAAAAAAAAAAAAAGGCTCCGAAACTACTGGACCGATTTCAAAAATTTTTCACCTTTGGAAAGCTACATTATCCCCGAGTAACATAAGGTACTTTTTATCCCGGAAAAATTGACAGATCCTACGGGATGCGCAATAAAGGCTTCGCTCAAAAACTACTGCACAGATTTTCATGCGGTTTTCATCAATAGATAGAGTGATTCTTGAGCAAGGTTATGCGGTATTTTTCGTCTCGAAAAAACGGATAGTCCCACGGGAAGCGCGATAAAACCTTCGCGTCATAAACCGACTTCCGCGCATATGCAGCCGTGGGCAAAAGCTATGACCCTTAACCCTCTATAGACCAATCCCGCAATCCACGCAGGCGAAGCCGCGGGCAGAAAGCTAGTAATATATAAACTTCTTAATATAAATAAATATTCTTTACACTTACACCAATCCCAGTCAATCCGCGTAATACAGAATATCGTCGACCCAGGCACGTCATTTCTGACCCTCCCGACTCATTGACGCTGGCTCTTCAAGCCTTGCGAGAGGCGGCATCTGCGCCGCCATCCCTTAGTTAGTCCATACTTCGCAGCTTGCTGCACATGTACGAGTAGGCCCCATCATTTCAAGGCCGGACCCACTTTGGCGTACCGAGCCTTCTTTCGCGCATATGTCCTCTTCGGAGGGCAGCGCTAACGTGCCCTCTCCTGAGGGTGCGCCAACCATTCCATTCAAGCCGTAGGGCCATTAGGGCCAAGGCTAGGCTGAGTTTAGTCGGTAGGTCTGCTGGATCGAGCCGCCTCGATTCACCAGGAGTCCGACATAATCAACGCATCCCTGCTTGCCTGTTGCGTTGGTATCCATGAGGATTCACAGCCTCCTCTCCTGAGGAAATAAAAAAAAAACTTACACCAATTAGCCTAGCCCAATGTTAAGCCCTGTAAGGCTTGTGTTATGGGATATAGGGTAATGGACAGACATACAAATCAAATCAAATCAAAAATTTATTCTTCAAATAGGATTTTACAATCACTTTTCAATGTCAAAGATGCTACGCCATTGGTTCACAAGTCTACGGCGGGAGACCTTGTACTGGAAAGAACCAGCAAGAAAACCAGCAAGGGCAATTTTTTTTCTCCCTGTATCATTACAGAGTCGTCAGTTGGAAGCCGGCTTCAGATACACAGTCTGAACCCAACCTCCGATACAAGTTAAAACAACTAACAAAGGTATATTTCCGTCACAAGAGTCATATCGCATTAAACAAATCTGATATGTAGACATATATGTCCGGTACAAAACAAAAATATTATTTATTATAGAATCATTAAAATTATATATCGCAAAATTTACATCCAAGCATGTTTAATAATTCAGGAATTTTAATATCGTAAAAATTACATCGAAGCATTTTTATCATTCAAGAAATCATTGACCTTGTGATACCCTTTTTTTGTTAGAGTATTTTTTTAATATGTGCTTTAAATTCATGAAACGGTAAAGCAGTAATATTTTCTGGTACGTTGTTAAGTGTAACTAACGTGTAACAGTAATATTTTCTTTCACCATCTAGTTATAAAGAAAACACAAAATAATACAAAATAAACAAATTACTGATTTAATTATCAACTTTTTTTATAACAACTAAATTAAAAAAACAAAATTAGCCAATTAAAATAAATAACTTTATTAGAATAACTTAGTACTTAGAATAACAAATTTTGATGAGTAGACCACAAGGGCAGGTTGGTTCGGTGCTGTTTGACCAATCTCGGCAAGGATATTTAACAACAATAGAAATAAACTATTTATTATGGTAATTCTAAAATCTAAGAAATAATATGTATTAATGCTAAATTCCCATCCCCCGGTGGTTAGTATGAATACCTTCCTTGAGGCTGGGTCCAGACACTCTTCTTTTAATAGATTGCAGTTAAGTATTCTCCTTAAGGTTTATATAATTCTCTTCAAGGCTTTTATTTTATATATTTTCCTTACATAAATTTGTAGGGCCGGGTATAACAACCTCCCGGTACCTTTTTGCCCTGTTACATATCATAAAATGCTACATTATCATAGTCATGGACTCACTGTGGGTGGTCTATGCGGTTCAGAAGGAACCCATATACATTACTGTTCTTCATACAATTAAATCTGACAACTAGGTTACAAAGAAAAATATCAAACATGATCTATTGAACATTCATCAAATTATGGTACATTTACATTTATAAAAGAACAAGAATTTACATTATTTATATTATTATGATTAAATACAAAACACCAATTACCTCAAATACATGAGATTAGCAACTGAAACAACTAATTTCAGCATGATTTGGTATGGGTGGTTAAGCCTACCCAGCTCAAACAAATATCAATAATTATTTGTGAAAATCATTACTATTGGGAACAAATTGAAATTAAAGAGATTTAAAGAATTAAAGAGATAAATGCAACTATTACTGACCTTTTTATCGGGCTTTCAATATGTAAATATTTTAGTTTATTATTTTTCCTAAGTGCCGGTGGCAACTAGGTTAAAATTATGTTGGTTCAAAAGATATGGATAATTTTATGGGAAATAAAATACTCCTGAAATTTGTGATCCTCACACCACTTTCAGTAACTTTTATACGATTTCTATATCACGAAATATGCGTGAGATTTTTACAATAGATCGATTCCCAAATCCCAGATTTCAGATCTCCAAGTCACAGATTAGTATAACCGTTACAGATTGCTTACCACCGATGAGGCAAAGACTATATAGACGATGTATAGTACCTATGTGATGTTGTTGTTAAATGGAACTAGGATGGTGTGGAAACTATGTCGATCCGCACAAATAAAGGAAAGGAAGAATTGATCTTCCTAAATTTAAGTTAATTCTAAATGATATTTTTGTAACCGCAGTGCAAATAGTTTGTTGTTAATTAGTATCCGGTATATAATCTGTGGGCAGTTAATAATCTAAGACACCTGTTTTTAATCTATGAATTCCGGAGTGATGTTTCAGTATTATTAATAAAGAACCTATCTTTGTAGACGACGCTTGGCTAGATTTGGTTGCCCAATTTGCCCATAGATAATGGTGTTAGGATCATGATAAGCGGCCCACACTATAGAACTGTCAATGTCAAAGTACAATTCGACGAAAACATAACCAATGCAAGGTACAATTGTAATGTGAATTTATCAATATGAATAAAAAAAAATGTCTTTAATGTACTTAAAATCAGTGAAAAAAAGTGTTACAGTATACAGTTAGTTACACAGTATACAGTTAGTTACACGTTTCCCTAAGAACGAACCTCTAGTTTTTTGAAGCCTGTATGTTGGAACGGCAAGTTTATTTTTTATACACATACATTGTACATATATAAATAAATTTGCTAGATATATATCTATGAAATAATAGTAAATATGCTAAAATAATATCCGACGACGGTGATCATGTCCGATTCCGAACCGGTCGAGGCGGCTTAACCGGAATTCATTCAGACTAGTAATATTAAGCTGTTTTAAGGTCGTTTTGCTATTGTGTCCCGCGGTTGTTGTTTTTTTAGTTGTGATAATGTACACTGGTACCTGCTTTTGGTAATTTGTGTCCTTTTGTGGCTTAGGGGTAGTCATAGTCTCATTAAAATCTCTTCGGCAGTGTCGTGTGAGGCGGGTCGTTACGTTCCCTAAAACATGGTTGAGCGAAGCGATGGCTGGTTCATGCGTCATGCTCGTGAACGGGTGCTGCCAGCGGAGATGAGTCTGCTCTTTGCTATACTGGGTACTACTCGTATTTATTATAATTTTAATTTAACTTTAATATATTCTTTTAAAACTGTATGACACGGTATTCCTAATATAGGCATGTTTTCAAATTATTTTTTTATTAATTGTATTTCCTATATAATGTAATGGAAAGTGACTTCATGTATTATCCATATTGAAGTCATTTTCCAAATTGACGACTCTGTATCTATTTAATACAGGGGAAAAAAAACAGTCCTTGTTGAGTTTCTTGCCGGTCGTCTTAGTACAAGGTCTCCCGCCGTAGATTTGCGAACTGATGGCGTAGCTTTTCGACTTTTACAAGTGCTTGTAACAGCCTAGACTGAATAAATGAATTTGAATTTGAATTTAAAATATCTTTCCTGTCATTCTTTAAGTTCGCATATGAACTGGATCATATCTCGTCTGAAGATAATCACTAATGAAATCACAGGTGGATCTATTCAGTATGTAATTCAGTTTAGCTACCATGAGTTTACATTACTATGCAAACGAAATGTAATCTAATAATTCTCCTACTCACCAACTAGAGTTATAAAGAAAACACAAATAATACAAAATAACAAAGTTACTGATTTATTTATCGACTTTAACAGTATAAATGTATATTTAAGTTTTTTTTAACAATTAAATTAAAAAAACAGCCAATTAAAATAAGTGTACCCTTTATTATGAATACTTTATTACTTAAAATAACAAATTTTAATGATTAATCACAAGGGCAGGTTGGTTCTGGTGCTGTTTGATCAATCTCGGCAAGGATATTTAACAACAATGGTTGATCAGGGTATTGAAATAAAATATTTAATGGTAGTTCTAAAATAAAAAAAAAACATGTATTCTTATGCTAGATTCCCATCCCCCCGTGGTTAGTACTGAATACCTTCCTTGAGACTGGGTCCAGACACTATTTTAATTCTTCTTTTAATATATTGCAGTTATTCTTCGACATTTTAACGACAGCGTAAATCTTTGTATGAAAACTTTGTCCAGTGCCCCTAATAGCGGAACGTAACTGTACTATTCTTTCATATTAAACTGACATGCGTTCTGTAGGTTATTATACGTCAAAGACCAATCGAAAACAATCGTTAACTCATGGTAGATGCACTGCTAAGAACAAATTCATCACAGCAGCCTCCTCAGAGATCTTATCTGTAGTTATTTTGATATACTGCAATCAAAATCAAGGTGAAATAGAGATATGAAATCTAGCTATGAAATACACTGGCATTTCAAACAGTGTATATTTCACTTATTTATAGAATACGATATTAAGATAAATGTACTAATAAACTTACAAAAGCATCCATACTAATATTATAAATGGGTAAGTGTGTCTGTCTGTTTGTCCGTCTTTCACGGCAAAACGGAGCGACGAATTGACGTGATTTTTTACGTGGAGATAGTTAAAGGGATGAAGAGTAACATAGGCTACCCCGTTTTTATCCCGGAAAAATCGACAGATCCCACGGGCTGCGCAATAAAGGCTTCGCTCAAAAACTACTGCACAGATTTTCATGCGGTTTTCATCAATAGATAGAGTGATTCTTGAGCAAGGTTTTGCGGTATTTTTTATCTCGCAAAAACGGATAGTCCCACGGGAAGCGCGATAAAACGTTCGCGCCATAAACAGACATCCGCGCATTTGTAGCCGTGGGCAAAAGCTATGACCCTCTATAGACCAAATTCCGAAATCCACGCGGACGAAGCCGCGGGCAGAAAGCTAGTTTAAATACAAATTGAATAGATATTGATGATTTTTAGATGGATGGACTGTGTGTATGATGATATATTTAAGAAGGGAGTAAGTGTCGAAATGGCGAGTGATAAAGTGATATATAGTGATAGTGATAGATTGATATAATGGATAGAGTGTAAAAGGCAAGTGAAAGAAGAAGATATTTATTATTTTTGAAACATATTATACAATTTCATTAAAATATATCCTGTTTACTTCAGTTAGTTCTCAAAATATTTAGAAGTAACATTAGTGATTTAAGTTAGTTAATTATACTCTGTCCATTATGTTATTTTCTTTTTGACAGATCGCGCGTATGAAATATTGTTTCTATTTTCAAATTATAGTACTACAGTAATAATATACTTTCTAGACGGGTAACGCCCACATAGTGAAGTGCTCTGTGCATAACAAACTACCACAGACAATAAGCAGTTCTTGAAATCAGATAAATCGATAAATTGTCTTCAAATCAAATATTTGTAAATTTATTTATTTCCTTCTCGACAGCTACCTTACATTATTTATAGGTATGTGAATTTTAATATTAAAACGCATATGTAGTTAATAACATCTACGTCAAGTTTAAATCAAGAATTATGATCAAGAATACTTAGGAAATCACATACATACCATTTTTTTAACAAACTAGCTAGGTAATTGGTAATTCGCCAAAAATATAAAATTTTGCCTAATTTACTTGGCACGTGTAATGGCATATATTTCTGATCCATTTAAGAGAGAAAAAGGAAAACTTTCTTAAATGGATCAGAAATATACGAAAAAATAAAGTTTTACACATGCCAAGGAAATTAGGCAAAATTTTATATATTTGGCGAATTACCCCAATTGGGTAATTCGCCAAATATATAATATAAAAATTAAACAAGTAAATTTATTTACATTATTTATTACATAGATTCATCAGATTCTTCTTCGTAAATTACACTAGACTCGTCAGTTGAGTCCTCTGTTACATAAATAACCAATTCTTGTACCAATATGTTTGACAATATATGACAATACAATTTATGACAATTAGACAATATATAGTTAGACAATATATGACAATTTATTTCATGTATTTGAAAAAACCAGATAAACGAATTTAATATTTATAATAAAAATAATATCGCTGCATTAAATCGATTAAAAGTTCTTCTTAAATAAAATCGATATTCTGTTTTAATCGAATCGGTAACTTGCGAGTTCATCACTGATTTCAAAATATCTTAAACTGTCAAAAAGAAAATAATATAATGGACAGAGTATAGCTAATTAATGTATCGTTGTCATTGTGTGACGTAACCAAATTAGTCATTAGTCTAGTTTGCACGGTTCTATGTCATTAAAATGATATTTAAACAAATGATTGAATTTTAATTTCGTCAATTACCTTAACGTCATAGGTATTCCAAATTTGAAATTCATGATGAGTTTATATTGAGATACTTTTGGAAGTTTTTTTTTAAAAGCGTCGCACTCTATGGTTTTTATCCTGTGTCGTGGACGCATGTATCGCACATGCATATACGCCCAAACCTAAGCAATTTTTTGTCCCGTGGGGGAATCATATCACCCTGTCTCACACTTTGCTCGAGACATATTGGTTTTGATTTCTGGTCCTGAAGGCGGACTGACGTTGTTGCGTTTTAATAGTCTGCCATACTTGGATGTAGCGATAAGGATGAGGCTGAACAATGATTCAGGTGTCGACAGAATCCATGACTTCATTTCACACTGTTTAAACGCCAAGTAAAGCGGCAAGTTGTTCGGTTTCAGTCGTCGATTCTAATGGAGAATCAAATTGCACGAATCTAAGTCAATACATACTTCTTTCTCTAATACGAGTAATAAAGTTGATTAATGTCCTGTTTACATAAAAAGCGAAATTGTATCATACGCCAAAGGCAAAGCCATCAAAAATGAGAGAGGACCTGACACCTTCAGCGAATTTATTTGATTAAAATCGGCACAGACTTCTTAGACCGCGACACGTCCTTACGTAACGCAGGACCTTCAAGACCTGCAAGCATGGCGCCCCTTGCCATCCCCTTCTCGGTAGTCTTCTGCTCAGCCACGAGTAGGTTCCCTTCAATATCCGCCAGCATTGATTGCGACAATGCTGGCGGACGAGGGAGGTTGGAGGGCTGTGGCCTCCTTCTGTGAAGCAGTGATGCTCCAGAAGGAGGCCGCCGAGCGGGGTCGGGAGATGGCCGAGCGGAGTCGGGAGATGACAGCTGCGGCGCCGCCGCGGGTCGCCGGCGGGCGCGAGGAAGTCGCGACTGCTACGGCGACCCGGGATGGACCACGCCCCTTCCGTGGCCGGGGGGCGTCGTCGGTGGAGGAGACCGGGGGAGGTAGTAGCCTCCCCCGAGGAGGGCTCCCCTCTAGGCAGGGGAGCGGAGGCTGGGGGTTCCCGGAAGTGGCTTGATGTTCTCGGGGGCTCCCTACATGCCTGAGGAAGGCCATCCCTGAGGTTTTTAGTGGGTAGGCCTCCCCCTTCTGGGGAGGAGAGCCCCACATAACCGCCGGCTCGCCACAGCCGGGGTATGCAATTTAATGAATTTCAATATAGGCCGGAGCCATTTGGGTGTGCCTCTTCTAGCGCATATGCTTTCGTTATAGGGCAGCGCTGCCTGTGCCTCTTCTGAGGTGCGGTCTTCTTTATCACAACAAGCTATAGGGTCATTAGGACCAACAGCTCAGGCTGAGTTTAGTTACTACTTTTAGTAATTTTTCAAGTAAAGTTAATACTTTATTAAATAAATACTAAGTAAGTAGTATTCTACTTATTTAGTATTTATTTGCACTTACATTTTTTAACCTAACCCAACCTGTCATCCAAAGAGTCGACAGGATAAACTTTTATTTATAAAATAACCTTTTATTTTTTGTTGAGGCGGAAGAAATGCCTAAACCCGGGGGGAAGATGTTGCTCCCCGGTGCTCTATCTGTCCTCAGGAAAGTTAAGAGGGGGAGTGTGGGGCTCGCACCCACTAAAAACTCCACCGTGTTCCTTCTCCTCATTTTGCCCGAAGTCGCCGGGACCACCAATGGTATAGTTTTATCGAGACTCATGAGGGGTCCGTCTCTATTTGTGAAAGTGCGTGGGTCCACCGCGCGCGCCTTTTTGGAGCCATCAGTGGCAATGGTTCCCCAATCCACTGCCACAGCTCCTTGTTCATGGATCTTTGTGCTTACTGCGGGGGCAGTTGGCGGATGTACTTTGCCCTTCCCTCCCTGTTTTCTTCTGACGAATGACCGTATTAGCGACTGCTTCACGGACCTTGCATTTATAAAATAATCTAACCTAACATAGTTTTTGTCGGCTATGGTTTTAGGTAAGGTTAGGTAAAAGAAAATATAAGTTAAAATAATACCTTTTTCTATAGCAAAAAAATTACTATAAAAGTATGGTTCATTTTTATTAGCAAAAACTAGATTATAATATCTCATTTCAGCAAAAAACATCTGTATACAGTGACTTATCAGCTCACTGACTCTGGAGTATGTGAAATTCCCGCGCCCTACTACCCGCTTCCGATATTTTTCATAGCATGTTAGTGGAGTCCAGGTTGGTTATTGGGGTTTAGTGTATTTCCGAACAAGTGCGGGTAGATCACAATCTAAATCCGAACGCTTACGAATTCACATTGTAAGCAAGGGTGTGTTTTACCCTTAGGTACTTTATTTGTCAATAAGTAGCAATAAAAAAAAGAGAACAACATACAGGTTACAAAAAACTAGAGGTTCGTTTATGTATAGAGTAGCTAATGTATAAAAAAAATAGAGTAGCTAATGTTTACATTTTTATAACAAGATTCCACATAATGTAGCTGAATTGCCTTTTCATAAGTTCAAGGTACGGTCGCCAAGAAAGTGGTCTACCACCCTAAGGTTGAAAATCATTCGCGCGCTATAAAGTAACAGAGTTGATTTTCCCGTGAAAAAATATTCTGACAAAATTGACAGATTAATAGCTGTCAGATTATTTTAGGTTTAAACGTCATCACTCTGCATAATCTTAAAAAGGTAATAAGTACAGGAGTTCAACCTTATCGCTATTTTACTCACATATGAAATTTTGTCAAAACTGGTAGACCACTTTCTTGGCCGACCGTACATGTTAAAAAAACAAGGTACATGTTAAGAGATTACAAAGTCAATGATTATTTAAATGAGGCCAATGCTTGGTGTTGCTTTGAAAATATTTCATTCTAAAGTGTAAATATTTGTTTTCCCGTATAAATTGTAAACACTTATGTACCTACGTTGTATTGTAACGAAATAATTTATTGTAAATGTTGTTATTACTTTTGATAAAGCTGATAAGTTTCTTCCGCTCATTCTTCTTATCAGCTAAAAAATACGCCCTGAATACCATTCAAAAGAGTTTTTTACCCAACTAGTAACTGTAAATATAAGAATCTCCCGGTATCGAGTTACATGATCTGACCAGATACATATAAAGCTAGTAGTTTTTTCAGCTAAGACAGCGGTTTGAGTTTCGGAGTAGTAAATAGCGCAATAAAAGCAAAGTGGCAGTAAACAAACAGCGATTGCCTCCGGCAACTAAAAAAACGCTTGAAATAGTCGGAAAAACAATTTTCCCAGTGAAATGCCACAGAAGTGGCAGACTAAACGGATGAGCAGGGATGGCTGTAATAAAATCAAACAACCCGCTTAGAGGCGGGGAACTAGGCGGAATCGAATCTGCGGCCTCCATGCCGTAGGAAATTGGGTTGCTGAGTCGTCGGAAGCAAACGACAAATCTACTGGGACTAAAAAGTATTGCACCAACTGCTTTTTTTTTTAAATTGTTTATTGATTCAGTAGCTGTGGCTTGGTAGCTTTCTATCAGTCAGCTATCTATAGCTGACCCGTGCCCACGTTGGACATAAGAAGCGAGCATGAACGCGAACCGAATTAAACCCGAAGCCATCGCGCGCCGTCCGCTGCTTTGACTTTCACACTTAAGATGATGAGTTTACTTATTTTCATAAAGATTCATTATTTTTGGTAATATACGACTAATAAATATGACCTAATGATTTAAATTATTTTATTCATATTAAAAATTAAATGATCTATACTAATATTAAAAAAAAAAAACTACTTTTTGTAACTTAAATATAAAAGTTTGACATATGCTGTCGTCTATTTTTTTATAGGCATTTTCAAGCTCCACATCTTTTCTTTAGAACTCAAAAATATATGTTTCAAAGTTAAGGCAGCGTTCGTAAGCAACGCTTTCATTCGAGCTTTTTTCTCCGATTCACTTTGCAAAACGCCCAATCCCGAAATAAAAAATAAATCTGAAAATTAAAAACAAACTTTATTGACATATTTTTCTAGAATCGCTGCATACTTTTTCTGTTCAAGATTCACCGTTCAGAACCAAAACTAGAAGTGGTTAGTTGCTGATGAAATATTGCTTTTTCATCAACGCGTGGATTAAGGGTCTGAATATTAAAGCGCTCTTCTCCTGAATACCGAATGTGCGATAGAAGCGTTATCAGAACCTAATCCTACAGGATGGGTTAGCACTTAAAGAGGACGTGACAAGACAGCTGCTCTAACGAAGGGGATATTGATTGGGAATTTGATCTCTGGATTTGTCTTGTGTGTGATCTATGGATCTATGGATGGAGTTATGTGAAGAGAGATATTTAATATTATATTGAGCATAGATCAACGCAATAGGGTAGACGGCTACAACTGAATATGGCCGTTTTGATACTATACAGTTTATATTTCATGAAAGTATGTATGTCAATATAGATTATACCTATTTAATATTTTTATTCAATATATTGATATATTTATGAAAATATCGTCTCGATTAAAAAGCTAAAACTAACTCATAATGACAACGGAACCAAAGTAAATTATGACATAACTCAATGATTTCAGTTTTAAATCAATTTAATTAACTGGTAACATCTGTGTGCGGGCACAGACAGAGCTATGCATATGCATTCCATAGAGCAGACAGCAGATCAACATTTTCTTATCTATTCTTAACATAGATTAAGTATTCCTATGTGAATATTCTTAATGTTGGCTACATTATGGTCCTACATAATCTGTGGGTTTGTGGATTCACGCCGACAACTCATAAGTTCCTTTGACCATCGTCCAGCTTCATCGTCAGACCCTGGTTACCTTATTACACTATTAGTATAATCTTACTCTGTTATTTGTTTATAATTTCACATATATAATACAAACAACAACAAACTGTCTGCTTTTGATAAGAAAATGGACAATATAAAATTTTAATGAAAAATATTCGATATTAAAAAAAATATCGATATTTTCAAACGATATATCGAAAGGTATCGATATCACGTTTTGATATTTTATATTGATATATTTTTGGAGTGGACAACCCTTTTTTTTTAGAGGGGAAATACACCTTTTGCACCATGACACCGCGCTGGCTGGTGTTTGGGGCTCTGCGCTCTGAGTGGACCGGCTAAAACCCCCCTAAGTTCTTTAGGCCCATGCGGGGTGCATGGCAGGGTGCACTTTCGCGGTTCTACCGCCATGTGCTCCGGGGCCGAAAGAGTGGACACCCCTAGTGAAATGACAGCAATTGGTTGAATTTGAACGTTTAGTCAGCTCAAACTTTCAGTTTAGTTCGGAATATTTTTTATATATTACAGAATACTGATCAATAGGTCAGCACTAATTAAAGTGTTTTAAGATCGTATTAGTAACATTTATCTTCTTGTTATTTGGAGTAAAAAGAGTGCCCCAAATTGATAGTGTTTTAGGTACTCTATTGTAGCAGGTGTTATTTTGCGGAAGTCCATTGTATTACAAAGGATATTGATTACGTTTGCTGATTCCGCGCAGTTGATGATGGCTTGTCCAACAAGCAGACAAGGTCGACACGTGTTTCGTCTCTCAGCGAGACATCTTCAGGATATGTTGCCCGCTCGGTGTCTCACGAGCGACTCGCTCGTCGCTCGTGAGAGTTTCGCTTTTATCTTTACGTCTGCAAAATTTCAAAGCAATCGGTTCAGTAGTTACGGCGTGAAAGCGGAACAAACAAACTCACTTTTCGATTTATAAGGATACTCCCGTTCTGAAAAGCCAACTTTATAAAAGTATCGAATAATCACGAAAGAAAGTAACTAGTCACATTATTGTCTCTCAAATTCCAGTAATCTAAGAATATTTTAATTTGAATTCAAAAATCAACCCTTCATTAAAGCGCGGAATCTCTTTGTTGTGATATAATCTGTGCCCGAGGCTTTGTTTAGAATTGAGAAGTGCCTTATCTCGCGACACTGAAGGAATTCCGAATAGGTTCGCTGAATATTGTTCCCGATTGCTTTTTGCGCCGGCAGTATGTAAATATTAGTTTCATTATTATATAGATGTGTTCTTTGTACATAAGCTTATTTACTTAAATCTATTTATCGTAATTTAGGACCTACAGTAATTGTTACATTATTATATCTATATAATAAGAATGTTTAACCTATAGAACATGACTATTTTTTAAGGTAGTCAAAATATACACTATACAGTAAACAACAAGAATCTCAACCGCTAAAATTTGTGCCACGTATTATTGCTGCCTCTTCGAGCTTTCTACGTATTCAAACTGCTAGCTTGCTGCTGCGTACCTATCAGCCTGCTGCGGAATACCTGCCAGCCTGCCGCTGGATACCCGCCAGCTTGCTGCTTCATACCTGCCAGCCTGCTGCTGCAAATCTATCAGCCTGCTGCGGAATACCTGCCAGCCTGCTGCTGAATACCTGCCAGCTTGCTGCTGTATACTTGCCAGACTACTGCTGCTTAGTATCTGGTACCGCCTACCTTTTTTCTTCTTTGCCATTTTTATTAACATTATTTGTAATTTTTAGTTTAGTTCCTAAGTTTAGGTCGTGCTGTAATAATATTTCTTTTAATATAATAGTTTCTTGTATTTATCTTTTTGTTTTTACCTTTCCTTATTTTACTCCGTAACCTTCCGCTACGTGACAATATAATGACTTTAGCGGGCCAGTATATTTATGAAAATTTGATTAATGTGTATGAAAATTGTCACACATTTCATACTAATTTTCAACAAGAAATAAATATAAACTTGCCATTCCAACGTACAGGCTACAAAAAACTAGAGGTTCGTTTATGGGCAAATGTATAAATTTTTATAACAAGATTCCACATAGTGTAGCTGAATTGCCTTTTCATAAGTTCAAGGTACATGTTATAAAGACGCTAATGAAGTAAGGGCTAGTACAAAGTCAATGATTATTTAAATGATGCCAATGCCTGGTGTTGATTTGAGGATACATTCTAAAGTGTAAATTTTGTTTTCCAGTATAAATTGTAAACATATATGTACATTTGTATGATCAAGACATATTGTAAATGTTGTTGTTACTTTTGATAAAGCTGATATGTCCCATTCATGCATGCGCCCATTTCTTCTTATCAGCTACAAAATACGTCCTGCATGGGGGTAGGAAAAACATTTGGACGATTCAAAAGAGCTTTCTATAAAGTCATACTTGAATATAGTTAATTTTGATTTGATATATTATATATAAACTCTTTATTGAACACACGTACAGCAGCAGTAATGTAGCTGCGACGAAGAATGTTAACATCTGGAATTGAGAATATAATTCGGTCATTGCATGTTCAGCGGAGAAAACAATTAGTTGGGGACATGTGTCCAATTAAGTACCCCCAGTGGGTGTAGCGTTAATCTATCTGGGCTTTGATCCTGCCATAGTTTTTTTATGTTATATAAACTCTTTATATAACATAAAATTATTAACAATATTACAATAAAAATATTAGGAGTTACTCAATTATTTGGTCCAAAGGCAGACGTACCTCTCAGAGAGATTACTTCCAGCCAACTTCCAATTTCTTCCAGTCTAGATGGTTTGTGAAATTTTTAGAGAAAAATTTGCGGGGTTACAGTATTTATATATAATTGTTTATAAAATATAAATAATAGAAACGTCATATTTATACTACATACAATACATACTATTTTTATATTATTACAAATAAAAAAATAACAGCGGTCTATGGTTGCGCCATTACACGTTTAGTCACTCTTGTCCGACCCGCCCGACCCCATCACACGCTCAAACCAATCCCTCCCGCCGGCCACCAACCGCGTCGTCCCTCACGCCACACACCCACGTCTCTCTCTCACTCACCGCGCTCGTCGGCGAGCGCGACGACCCGGGCTACATATACCCGTTACCGTCACGTACCGGGTAGATTCTCACCCCCCACTAGGGGCCATCCATAAATTACGTCACACAGTTAGGGGGTGGGAGGGGGTTGACGAAGTGTGACATTGTGTGTGACAAGGGGGTGGGAGGGATCTTAAATTTCGTGACGTCACATTACAAAATCTATTAAATCAAATAAGCTGTTAAAAACACAAACTTTAATTTTTACTATTAGTATGAAAAGTGCTGTAAATATTAACTTTTATTATAAAGTCTGTATACCCTCGTAAATAAAGAAAGGAATAGTATCTTCTTCTATCTATTAATAGGGGTCCTGAAACGTACTATTTTTCTAATTGATTTTAGTAGGTAATTTTGAAAAATATAATGAGAAAATCATGAAATGACCATATCCTTATTTAATATAACTAATCGTTTTTTGTTTTGTTAATCGATTGATATTAATTTTACTAAAATGAAATAAAACTGATTTCGAAACCGCTTTTTATCATTCAATAATTACTATAACTTCAAAATTTGTGACGTCACACTAGGGGGGGGGGAGTCTCACAAATGTGACTAGCTGTGACAAGGACGGGGGGAGGGGCAAAAAATCACGAAATTCGTGTGACGTAATTTATGGATGACCCCCTACACGGCGATCTTGAGCGTTCGAGCCATTAGACGGCGGGCTCAAGCTGCGCCGACTCCCTTTGCTTCGACCATAACGACACTGGAACGGTTGCCGGTGTAGTTATTTGGCTAGGTGTCGAACCTGCAGTTCGTGCGCCTTCCACAAATACACATCATTGCAAAGCTGAACATAGCCATCTGAGGCTTCAGCATAGGTCCAAAAAAAAACGTTTAGTCACTACATAGTATAAAACAAAGTCGCTTTCTTTGTTCCTACATCGCTATGTATATGCTTAAATCTTCAAAACTTTTTTTTTTTTTCCTCAGGAGAGGAAGGCTGAGAATCCTCACAAGGCAACGCAACGGCAAGTGTCACGGAGGTTATGGGGCGACTCTTCAAAACTACGCAACGGATTTTGATGCGGTTTTTTCCAGTAAATTGAATGATTAAATAGGACAGTTTATATGCATAATAACATTTATTAAATAGTGGAGAAATACTGTTATTTTCGAGGTTTCTAATGTAATGTCGTAAATAATTACATTTTTCAGCTTACATTGCAAACGATTATATACAACACCTCCTGCAATATGCAACACCTGATGTCTACAGGAGCCAGATTTTGCATTTAGGGACTTTTATAGCATATTTTATAGATAAGCCGGGAATATTTAATGTCGTATAAAACTTTTTGTTTAGATACCAATTTCTTCCATTCCAGACAACCAAGATTTTGTTTAGATGTTTCCCTTCGCCCAGCAATAGGCCACGAATTATCACGATAATATAATAAAAATACCAAGTACAAGGCGAGAATCATGACATTGACAGATACAGTAAGTCAAAGCCTTTTTTATCTGTTTGAAAATCAAATAATATTTGTGTTACTGTATTTGAGCTCCTTCAGTGACTTAGTTTTTGTCCGCTGATTCGGAATTTAAATTAGATATTTATATTGTAGACTAAATCTATATAAATAAAAATGAATTGTTGTTCGTTAGTCTGCTTAAAACTCGAGAACGGCTGGGCCGATTGAGCTGATTTTGGTTTTAAAATGTTTTTTCATAGTCCAGGGTAGGTCTAAACGGGAAAAATTGCGAGTAAGATAGAGTAAGACGACAATTTCATTTTCCATATAAAAGTTGATCACTTACTTTCTGTCAAACATTTGACGGTATTTGTACTCTCAGTTCCACTCGAATTGAAGAACGCATTAAAACAAGACTTTTGAATCGAAAATAATATCAACTTTGCTTATAACATCGTGTATTTAAATTTCAAAAACATAAAAAATAATTAATGTGTTGACATATTGATGGGTGCCAACCTTACAGTGTTACTAACTCTCAAAAATATTTTTATTATATTGTTTTGTCATCTCATGTAAAAAGAACCCGTGTATCCGAACGCTCCATTGTTTTGTCCATATAGACCAGGTTATAAGCCTTTAAAAATAATAAAAAGCGAAATGTATTAGTAACTCTTTATTTCAATCAACTTGGCTCCATCTACTTGGGAACCACTTGGCTCGCCAGGAACAAAAATCAAAAATCAAAAATCAAAATAATATTTATTCAACATAGACCTTTACAGGCACTTATTGACGTCAACAACAAAACAAAAAAAAGCTTAAATAATAAAAAAAAAAAAAACAAAAACCTTGTCCGTACGTACGAATAAGAAAAAAAAAAGAAAATATATTGACTCGACACCTGTTCGGAAATTGGGAGAGCCTTCTCGAGAAGAACAGGCAAGAAACTCTGAAGGTCTATTTTTTATCTCCTCTTTTCAATGTTAATAATTATAATAATATAATACAAAAATACAATATAGTATAGACACAATCATACCTAATACGATTACAGTCGTATGTATGTTTACATACACATATAAAAATACAATATTATAAACAATGTTACCAAACATGGCTCTATGAATAGTGTCCCTATTCCCAAATACTGTGATCATTTAGATAGTCACTTACTTTATAATAACCTTTACTCATGAGTGTATTTTTTGATATGGATTTTAAATTTATATAAAGGTAAATCAATGACACTTTGCGGAAGCTTGTTAAACATAGATATACATTTCCCCAAGAACGAACAGCTAGTTTTATGGAGTCTGAACATTGGAACGGCAAGTTTATTTTTGTTTCTAGTATTCACATTATGTAGATCACTGTTTTTATTGAATTTATTATAGTTTCTATATACAAAAACTAAATTATCATATATATATTGACTAGCTAAAGTTAAAATATTAATTTCTTTGAACAATTCTTTTAGGGATTCTCTAGCCCGTAAACAGTAAATAGCACGAATCGCTCTTTTTTGTAAAAGGAAAATACTTTCAATGTTAGCCGCTGATCCCCATAGCAGCAGTCCATAGGACATAACACTATGAAAGTAGCTGAAATAAACAATTCTTGCCGTTTCAACATTAGTTAAAAGTCTAATCTTTTTTACTGCGTACGCCGCTGAACTAAGTTTGATTGCCAAAGTTTCAATATGTGGATCCCACTGTAGTCGTGAATCTAACGTAATGCCTAAGAATTTAGTATTATTTACCAAGTCAATGACATCACCATTCATATTTAAACTAGTATCAACCTGCCTTACATTGGCAAAGAGAATTTGATACATTTTGTTTTCTTAGAATTTAAAGACAAATTATTAGTTGTGAACCAATACAGAACTCTCGAGAGAGCACTATTTACATCGTCATAACATTCCTTTTTGTCTATCAACTTTGAATAGTAAAGAAGTATCATCTGCAAACAATACTGTCTCACACGATTCTGTAATGTAGTAAGGAAGGTCATTTATATATATTAGAAACAGTAGAGGACCCAATATTGATCCCTGGGGAACCCCATAGTTATAGGCGAGCTAGCAGATTCTGATCTATTAAATAACGACTTTCTGCAATCTGTCTGATAAATAAGATTTTAAAAGGCTAACAGCTCCATCCGAGACACCATAATGTCTAAGTTTACTTGATGATATGATGATATGGTGGAAGTACTAGGCGACTCGGACAAATCTGATTCGATCAGAACATAATTATAATTAGACGGTACGAAGTTCACCGGGTCAGCTAGTTTGAAATAAAATATTTATTGTGATATATTTATAGGACCGGTTCTCAGAGGAACAAAAAAAAAGGACCGTTCCACGAGGTGATCCTTGTGGTACTCCTATATTTAATAGTGCGCATTTCTCAGCTAATATGACAAATATTGATGAAACCGATATAATATTTCGTTTAATCGTAGTTATATTCTGTTTCCACGAAACGAAATTTCACAAGCAACTTTATTTACGAACTTTTATTCCGTGTCCATAGCAACGTTTTCTGGAATGAACAGAATGAGTATTACTACGAACTATCTTACTGATATTATTATCCGGCCAAAATGAAAAGAGGTTTTGTAGACATGTTCTAGGAATAAGAAGCGCGTGTCAATTTTAATAACACTCATTGAATATTTTATATGTTACAGATGAAGAAGAGACTCTTGGACTTCATTTCACCTGATTCTAAAGCCCTTCTCTCATTACGATACGCACAGACGATTTAAGTATCTTGCAAGTCTCGAGGACTTGTCACCGCGAAGTATCTCACATACATTTGAGTGCCGGCTCGTACATTACGATACCGGTATCCTACGCGTCCGCCACTAGTATCGCGCGACTCACCGTGTTGGTCGCTTGTGCGTCGCGTTTCGATAAGATGGCGGCGGAGCAAGAAACAAATATTAAGTTTGTACAAGAACTTGAAAAACATGCGTGCTTATATAATTACAAATTACCTGAATACATGCGGGAAAATACAATAGATAGGAATTGGGCAGAAATTGGAAACAAACTTAAAATAACAGGTTGGTTGGTTTTTTTTTGTTTGTACACATACCGTAAAACGGGGTGAATAGGATTTGCGGGGTGCATGGGAACAAACTGTGGAAAGTTGTTTGTACGTATAGTCGATCGACATAACGTCCGTCCACAAAAAACGAGTTTGCACAAATGAGGAATATAGTCATTTTTAGTAGCGTAATATGCGAGCGTTGGGTAGCGAGCAAGTATCCAACTAGTATTCTACTCGAGTATCGTATTCTACAAATATCGTAATGGGAGAAGGGCCTAAGTGACGATAAAGCTGAAACTGGTGGTACATCTAGACTCCTCAGTAACAGAGGAACGCGTCTGGCCTTGCATGGAGGCATCGGAATGAATGCTGGGTGTAACAAAAGAAGAATAAAAGCAAGATTAATGCAGTGGAAACGAAATTTTTGGGAAGAATGAATGGAGTGACACAGTATCAACTTCAGATTAGTGAGGTACGAAAAATGTGTGATGTGAAAAAAAATACTTGTATAGTGACAAATATCGAAAGTGGAATGGTTTGGACATGTAGAAAGGATGGAAGAAAGGCGACTGACGAGAGAAATTTATACATATTAGAATGGCGCAGTTGGTCGGGAACGAACTACTATTCCCCTGAGGAAAATGCATTAAATTGCATACCCCGGCTGTGGCGAGCCGGCGGTTATGTGGGGCTCTCCTCCCAGAAGGGGGAGGCCTACCCACTAAAAACCTCAGGATGGCCTTACTTCCGGGAACCCTCAGCCTCCGCTCCCCGCCGACACAGGGGAGCCCTCCTCGGGGGAGGCTGCTACCTCCCCCGGTCTCCTCCACCGTCGACGCCCCCCGGCCACGGAAGGGGCGTGGTCCATCTCGGGTCGCCGTAGCAGTCGCGACTTCCCCGCGCCCGCCGGCGACCCGCGGCGGCGCTGCAGCTGTGCTACCGAGCCCGGCGCCGCCTTCTTCGAGCGGGATCGGCCATCTCCCGACCCCGCTCGGCGGCCTCCTTCTGGAGCATCACTGCTTCACAGAAGGAGGCCACAGCCCTCCAACCTCCCCCGTCCGCCAGCATTCCCACAGTGGACCCCTGTATAGACGGGGCAGCGGAGGCCGGGGTTCCTGGAAGTAGCTTGGTGTTCCCGGGGCTCCCTACATGCCTGAGGAAGGCCATCCCTGAGGTTTTTCGTAGGTAGACCTCCCCCTTCTTGGGAGGAGAGCCCCACATATCCAATTTAATACATTTTCCTCAGGGGAACAAAAAAAAAAAGGTCACTTCAATTCTAAAGGTGCGATATTATGACCAAGATGTAAAGCTTATGAAGTTAAGTGTCGTAGAGTTGGAAGCTTCGCTCTACCTGAGATCTGATAAGTCAAATATTTCTCGTGTTTATGAATTTAACAATTTTTCTTAAATGCGTTAAGAAAAAAGGGAGGGTCCCTTAGTTCGGCAGCCTTTAGCGTCGCCATGATAAGGCCGGCGCCACTTTGGCTTCCCGCGCCTCTTCAAGCGCTTTTGGGCCCCTTTTATGGATCTGCGCTGCATCGTCCCTCTCCTGAGGGGCGGTCACCCTTACGATTTGCCAATATGGTTCTTAGAACTTAGGTACAGGCTGAGTTTAGTCGGTAGGTCACGTGGTCAGACAGCTCTGGCCACGTGCAGTCCGACACAACCTCCGTGAGACTTGCCGTTGTGGGGTATCCTGGGCACGTTTCGTGCTCCTTGGGAGGATTCTCAGCCTTCCTTTCCTGAGGGGAAAAAAAATAATGGGCTTTTAGTTTTTATAAATGTTCATTAAAGTTCTAACCTGTATCACCTTTAAATAAATCTGTTAAAGATTTCCTTTGTTTTTAATTTACAATTAGCGCAACTCTATCCCCATCCCCACGCCAATAGTCCATAGAAGGTACATACGAAACTTTGACACTTAATCATACATTGACGTTTTAATGCCAGATCTTCCAATTAGAATAATTCTATACCCTGAGTTTCTGATGTAAGGGCTCCAGTTAATTCAATTCTCAGTTTGACAGATTAAAAACTTTCCAAGTGTTAATCAGGCGCTTTCCTGTAATCACGAAAGCTGGACGAGAGGCGAAGCAAAGATCGGCAGGAACTTTGTGAATTAATTTAGAATTAATCAATCACCAGACGTCTTGATATAGCTGGACTTGTTTTTATTTAATTCATTGAAATTTGACAAAAAAAAAGCATTTTTCGATAACTATTAGTTAAGATGAATTACATTATTATACTAGCTGGTATTCGCGACTTCGTCTACACAGTTGGTAGACTTTTTCATACTTAGTATAGTCATTTTTTTTTTTTGTTTCTCTGAGGAAAATGCATTAAATTGCATACCCCAGCTGTGGCGAGCCGGCGGTTATGTGGGGCTCTCCTCCCCAGAAGGGGGAGGTCTACCCACTAAAAACCTCAGGGATGGCCTTCCTCAGGCATGTAGGGAGCCCCCGAGAACACCAAGCCACCTCCGGGAACCCCCAGCCTCTGCTCCCCTGCCTAGAGGGGAGCCCTCCTCAGGGGAGGCTACACTACCTCCCCTGGTCTCCTCCACCGACGACGCCCCCCGGCCACGGAAGGGGCGTGGTCCATCCCGGGTCGCCGTAGCAGTCGCGACTTCCTCGCGCCCGCCGGTGACCCGCGGCGGCGCCGCAGCTGTGCTACCGAGCCCGGCGCCGCCTTCTTCGAGCGGGATCGGCCATCTCCCGACTCCGCTCGGCGGCTTCCTTCTGGAGCATCACTGCTTCACAGAAGGAGGCCACAGCCCTCCAACCTCCCTCGTCCGCCAGCATTGCCGCAATCAATGCTGGCGGAGACAGATCTCGCCCGATCTCTGCGACCAAGACTCGGCGCTCGGAGGCCCACGCGGGGCACTCCGCCAGCGTGTGCTGGGCCGAGTCGAGGTCGGATGCGCAGTGGTGACAATGTGTCGATCCCTCCCGTCCTATTCGACACAGATACTCACCGAAGCAGCCGTGCCCGATACTTAGTATAGTCATGTTTTGGACAATTTACACCAGTGATTCCGAAAGTGGTCTCTATCGACCCCTAGTCGTCTATGACAACCTGCAAGGGGTCTACGTCAACGAAACAAAAATTTGGGGTCCATGAAATGAAAACGGGGGTCCGCGATAATGGATTTCAACATTATACTATTTTCTAATATAAAGACATATCCTTACTATAATATTATAAATTGGAAAGTTTGTTTGTTTGTTCCACTTTCACGCCGTAACTACAAAACTGATTGCTTTATAATATTGCAGACGTAAAGTTAAAAGTCCGGATTAAATAATAGGGTAATTTTTGTCCGGGAAAAATCGACAGATCCCACGGGATGCGCAATAAAGGTTATGCAGTATTTTTTATCTCGGAAAAATGGATAGTCCTACGGGAAGCGCGATAAAACCTTCGCGCCATAAACCGACTTCCGCGCATATGTAGCCGTGGGCAAAAGCTATGACCCTTAAGACTCTATAGACCCAATCCCGAAATCCACGCGGGCGAAGCCGCGGGCAGAAATATCTAATAAAAGTAAATGTTTATAAAATTTTGTAAGTTGTAGGATGTAGGCATTCAATAGGGCAAAATCTACGACACTATAAAGTTTGGGAAGCTCTGAGCTAGATCATACTTGTTAGGTATCAAAGCATAGTTGTTTCAAATAGTTCTGGTCATTCGCGATAGATGGCGTTGTACGATGTCATACTGTGCTACTGTATCTCAATAGCGTTTAGTGACAAAATTGTTTATCTAAGGGGCGACGCTTACACGAGAGTCGACCGTCAACACCACCAACTGTGAGCCAGTCTTAAGGCAACACTAGTCAATACCGGCAGAGGATACGTAGACCGCGACATGTCCTTAGCGACCCCCCTAACCAACTCACGCAGGAACTTCTAGACCTGCAAGCGGCGGCGTCTGAGCCGTCGCTCCCCCTTGTCAACCCCTAAACGGCCTTCTGCTTAGCCATGATTAGGTTCTTGTCAATACTGGCCGGTCCCACTTTGGAGATTCGTACCTTCTTCTAGCGCATATGCCTTCACCATGGGGTAGCGCTAACCGTGCCTCTGCTGAGGTGCGGCCCTCTCGTCAATAAAGCCAGTAGGGTCAATAGGACCAAAGGCTAGGCTGAGTTTAGTCGGTAGGTCTGTGTAGTCGAGCCGTCTCGACAGTACCAGGAGTCCGACATAATCAACGCATCCCTGCTTGCCTGTTGCGTTGGTATCCATGATGGATTCTCAGCCTCCTCTCCTGAGGAAAAAAAAAATACTAGAGTCGAGACTAGGCGCGGCGCACAAGCGGCGCGCCGCGCCGCTTCTAGGCATCATAAAGACACGGGTTACTTCTTACAAGTTCGATTATTTTTATGTTTAAATCGTCAGACATTTCACTTGAGTAATGTGTAATTGCGTAACACGTGATAACACATCTAAATACAGCCACGACCGAAATGCAAAGACTAAATGTCGACAGAGCCGCAGTAGGACGACCCCGCCGCGCCTCGACGCGACTCCGCACCTCGACTCCAGTGTGTGATTTTTTTTTTTTTCCCCCAGGAGTGGAGGCTGAGAATCCTCATGGATACCAACGCAACAGGCAAGCAGGGATGCGTTGATTATGTCGGACTCCTGGTGAATCGAGGCGGCTCGACCCAACAGACCTACCGACTAAACTCAGCCTGAGCCTTTGGTCCTAATGACCCTACTGGCTTATATGGAAGAGGGCCGCACCTCAGGAGAGGTACGGTTAGCGCTGCCCCATGGAGAGGGCATAAGCACTAGAAGAGGCGCGGTTCTCAATACTCAATACTCAATAACTTTATTGCGTTCCATAATGATACAGGTGACCTTAAAATTAGAGGTAGGTACAATTATGGACCCTGTCGGGCACAGCAATATTGATCAACGGGAGCGAGGAACTATTTTTATGTGTATTAAATCATTTCTGATAAAATTGTATTAATTTAAGTATATTTAATTATTTATTATAATTTATATGTAATGTATAGTGTATTTAATTATTCATTTTAATTAGTAATAAATATTCCATTTTTATAAAATTGTATTAACTTAGGTAGGTATATTTAATTATTTATTATTATTTATATGTAATATATAATGTATTTGAGTATATTTTATTATTCATTTTAATTTACAATAAATATTATAATTTTCAATTTTTACTATTTCACATTTAGGTAGGTATATTTAATTATTTATTATTATTTATATGTAATGTATAATGTATTTAAGTATATTTTATTATTCATTTTTATTATATTTCCACCAAAAAATAAAAGACAGCAGCTTAAAGAATGGTTATATGTATAATACTTATATATATCTGTGTATTTAAAGTATATTTATGGAAAGGATATTGTAGGTGTGTTGTGTGTTATTATTTTATTACTATAAGAAGCTTGGTTGAGGTCTGTATGCATGTTATGTTTGTTGGTCATTTAGGTACTCGTTTACAGAATAGTAAGTTTTATCTAGGAGGAAAGCTTTCAGTTTATTATTAAATATATTTACTTTGGGTTCGTTTTTTATAGAGTTTGGCAATTTATTATATAGTTTAATGGACATAACATAGGGGCTGGATGAGTGCATTGCTAATCTAGAAGTGGGTAAGTTAAGTCTGTTCCTGTGTCTTAGTGTCATTTGAGTCTGTATGTCCTCTCTCTTTATGTATTGTTCTGGGTAATTACGGACTAATTTGCATATTTCAAATATATAGATGCTAGGTAATGTAAGGATGTGAAGATCTCTAAAGTGGGGTTTACAACTGTCGGTTTCTTCAATATTGACTAGAATTCTAATAAGTTTTTTTTGTGAAATAAGAAGTTTATGTGCCTCTGTACTGTTTCCCCATAGGATTACACTATGTGAGCCATGAGTAAGCGTATGCATAGTAAGTTGATAAGGCGGTCTTTAAATTAGTGGTTTTTTTAATTTCGCGGAGTGCATAAGTAAATTTAGAAATTTTTTGCTTTAATTTTTTGTACATGTGATTTCCAATCAACATGTGTGTCTAAATTTATGCCTAATAGAGTGAATTTATTTACTGTTTCTAGTTTAATATTGTTAAAGCTATAATCTATATTAAGTGGTAATTTTTGACGGGGGTGAAATGTAATTAATTTTGTTTTATTGAAATTTATTTCTAGGTTATGGTCGGCCATCCAATCAGTAGTACGCGTCAGTATGGAGTCGATTGTGTTATTCAAATTATTATTGTTTTCGCATGATATTAATATTGATATGTCGTCTGCAAACAGAACGCACGGCTCGGCTATATATTCAGGTAGATCGTTGATATATAGGAGGAAGAGAAGACATCCTAGTACACTCCCCTGGGGAATTGACGCGTTTATTAGTTTGAAATCGGATCGAATTATTCTATTTCATTAGTTACGTGGTTAAGATATTCTATTTCAACTAATAAAGTGCTAATAAACTTCTCCAAAGTGGGACCGGCCTGTATTGACTGGGAACCTACTCGTGGCGAACTCGTGGCTGCCGAATAAGGGGAGACAAGGGAGGCGACAGCTCAGACGCTGCGTTAATTGATTAGGGGGTCGCTTAAGACATGTCGCGGTCCGCGTGTCCTCTGCCAATATGGACTGGTGTCGTGGGGATGTGCCCGCTGAAGGCGATGTTGACGGGAAGTGTGTGAGCGCACTGTCATTTATTTATTGAAAAAATATAGTAGCGGCGCGCCGCTTATGCGCTCGCGCCTCAACTCGACTCTCGTGTGGGCGTGGCCCCTAAGTTATCAATGTTTTTCATAATAAACTTGCACCGCGTCGTCTCCTGAGGAGACACAAGGTCATTAGGACCAAATCTTAGGTTGAGTTTGGTCGGTTGGTCACATCGATCGAGCCGCCTTGATCGGTCTGGAGGCGGACATTACCATCGTGACACCTTGTCGCGGTGGTAGCCATGAGGCTCACAAACTCTACTCTCCTGTGAGAAAAAAAAACAATAAATGTGAAACTGCAGGTATGTTGTAATTAAGTAAATTTAAAATCTTATTATATTAATAAGTGAAAGTTACGAATAGCGCCATCTATTGTTTTATTAGGCGGTAACCTCGTCGTTGTCAAATTGAGGTGTTTTTCCTTCTTCTTGCTTGACAAATTGTCCAAATCGAACGCTGGTAAGAAAATGCAAGAACACAAATTAAAAGTACAGTTATAAACTGTGTTATTTCTCGATTCAACCATCTCAACAAGGTCAATCAGTTCAGAGTACAGTTGTTTTGTACTTTGTTCACAAGTAGTTCAGTGCATTTTTGATATTTTACAATACTTTTGCGAAACAATTGCGACTTCTACAGATTATAATTAAACACAAACTTAGTCTATATTTCGTGATATTCATTTAAGAAGTACATATACAGTTTTGTGCATTGGATTTAATATTGTGTATTGAAATTAAATGCAGTATTCTGTATTTTTATTTTACAATGCGCCCGCGCACCTTTTTTATTTTGACTTCATTTGTAGAGTTGTAGTGATGTGTGTACACATTAGGGCGGTGCGTGCAGTATTGATCGTTTGTAACGGACTTATCGATTATCGATTGTTGACTTATCGATTGTTTGTAACAGACGTTTTGCCGATTGTCCTTGTTATTAAATTTAAACGGAACAACAACTGTTAGACGATATATAAACAATAAAAATGATGTCATTCCTTCAGGTGCTAATAAACCCGTAATAAGTTGACGTCCAAGGCAACAAATTAATACAAAAAGCAATCAAAAAGCCATACCACTTTTAAATTACAATTGGAGTGGGTGTGGACGAACTCTACTAATTAAACTTCTTTTAATTACGTTATAATACCAACACTTGCTCACTCAGAGCTTTAACCCTGTCGAGTCGAGCGTAAAGTGCGTCGTACGGGACGCAATTTCACACTTCCCTTCCCTTTACACGTAGTGTCTGGCGACCTTGCGAGGGTTGGACTTGTAAACAACCTCAACAGTACATTACCGTTCACGCTACGACGGAACATGATGATAAGGAATAGAATTGATGGTACTACTTCGTAATTGGGTAGAAATGGCTGTAGTGTGAGTTTTAGTAGTTAGAAGAATCGGTGCACCGATTCTCGGATCTGAGCATAGCGGTGGCGCTGCGGTCTCAGCATTCTTCATTCTCATGTACTAATGCGTTTTTTGATTTTGGAATTTCATGTGTACTATCTGACGCTTCTACAGAGAAGGAAAACATCGTGAGGCAATCTGCATATACCTTCGAAGAAATTGAAAGGTGTGTGTATTCAATCAATCCGCATTTGTCCAGCGTGGTTGATAAAGACCAAATCGCTCCAACATAGTTGATTTAGGCTGTCACTGTAATCGCCGGAGTCGCGATGAAGCTATACCATTGGTGGTAATGATGAAACAAACGTATCTTTGTTGAGATTGAATCATTTGTATCCGGATCAGTACAAAGATTCGAATCAGTAAGGTGCTTCATTTGCATCATTTGTATCAGTGACTCTATACCGATTAAATCGGTTCAGAGTCACGAAACACTGGAAGTGTTTCTCGCGGAAACTATCCAGTTCAGAAAAAAATGATATTAGAAAACTCAATATCATTTTTGAAGACCTATCCCTAGATAATCCACATGGGTTTGATGAAAAAGAAATTAACACTCTTAGTTCTACGTATGGTAAACCACTAATATTCATTTATTTTTGTGTAAATATCTTAATGCAGTTCACAGAATACATCGACTTTCCAAGTTTCAACAGTATAATTGTTAGAAATTCGGAAAAAAGTGCATGTGACATCCAGACAGACAGACAGACAAACATGACAGTGACAGTTTTTCGCTACTTGGCTAGGAACACTAAAAAGGTTGTTTTTTTTTCTCAGGACAGGAACGCTCAGAATCCATCACAAGGAGCACGAAACGTGCCCAGGATACCCCCCCCCCCTCCCCGCAACGGCAAGTGTCACGGAGGCTAATGTCGGACTGCCTACCGACCAAACTCAGCCTGTGCCTAAGTTCTTAGAACCATATAGGCAAATCGTGAGAGTAAAATGGTTCATACAAAATTTGATAGTTTAAAAATATTATATAATACGAGTATACCATTCTTTCATGTAAATTTTTCAAGTTCCCGTCCTATCTTAATATACTTATTAGCATTTCAAGGCGACTTTTTTATAGCTTAAGATTTTCTAATTAACATGTCTGGAATTAAAGAACTTACATTACCTAGCAATACAATAAGTCAGCAGTAAAGACAATGAATTAATCGAAAATTTATCGAAGCGATTTCATCTATCCAGAACATTGGAACATTGCAGTGATCGCACAAGCCATTAGTAGGGACCATCTCTCCTGGCTATAATGGAATTACTGACCGAAAGTCCCGAAACCATTTCGTTGTTGGCTCGACTGAGCTGTGAAGGGATGGGGAAAGCGACACTTCGAAATGTTCTGATGCGATAAAACTGCCTAGCCGATCGACAGTATCAACTACGCGAGAACTTAGGTGGGGAGCCGAGCATGTTATCCTAATAAAATTATTATTATTACTCGTTTATATCTTTCTCTCCTCTTTTAGAGAGTTTGCATCTGGTACGCGGGCCAAAGCCAAGCGTATAAGGGATCAAATTGAATAACCGCTTTTCAAATCAAGGTAAGTGTATGGGCGGGTATTGTATCTAGGCTTTGTTTAAGTGACTTTGGTATAACTCAGGTTGAAACAGAACTATGGGGACTATTTTTTTTTTTCCTCAGGAGAGGAGGCTGAGAATCCATCATGGATACCAACGCAACAGGCAAGCAGGGATGCGTTGATTATGTCGGACTCCTGGTACTGTCGAGACGGCTCGACTACACAGACCTACCGACTAAACTCAGCCTAGCCTTTGTCCTATTGACCCTACTGGCTTTATTGACGAGAGGGCCGCACCTCAGGAAGAGGCACGGTTAGCGCTACCCCATGGTGAGGGTATATGCGCTAGAAGTAGGCACGAATCTCAAAGTGGGACCGGCCAGTATTGACAAGAACCTAATCATGGCTAAGCAGAAGGCTGCCGTTTAGGGGTTGACAAGGGGGAGCGACGGCTCAGACGCCACCGCTTGCAGGTCTAGAAGTTCCTGCGTGAGTTGGTTAGGGGGGTCGCTAAGGACATGTCGCGGTCTACGTATCCTCTGCCGGTATTGACTAGTGTTGCCTTGAGACTGACTCACAGTTGGTGGTGTTGACGGGAATGGGGACTATGTGAACAGCTTGAACCTTGATACTTACTTAATTTTTCAGCTATGGTAGACTGCAGGTTGTGCGTGTTGAGGATGGTCATATCAATGAGATTGGGTAAACTTTTTTATCGTGCACAGTGATGTTGGGTCTGTTATAATGTATGGTCTTATCAGTAATTAGTCATGATTTTCTAATACGGAATTAGGGGCATATTTATAACAAGCTGTCATCTTAGGTAGGAACGAGTATTTGTGAGCTAGGTGCTGATGAATTATTGACGCTACTTGATCGTGTCTGTGCTTTCGATTTATGGTTATGTGTTGAATAGTTTCAGATGCTGCATTGCAGTGTCGGCATAGGTCAGTCTGTTGGTTGATGTCTTTTATTACATGTTTCCTATAATTACGTGTAGGTATGACTTCATCCTGGATGGTCAGCTAAATCCCTCAGTCTCCGGAACAGTTCACACCTCCTGAGCCACTCGTTCGACTTGTCATTATTATTATTTGCTCAGGAGAGGAAGGCTGAGAATCCTTAAGAGGAGCACGAAACGTGCTTAGGATACCCCCGCAGTGGCAAGTGTCACGGAAGTTGTGTCGGACTGCACGCGGCCAGAGCGCTCTGACCACGTGTCCTACCGACCAAACTCAGCCTGTGCCTAACTTCTAAGAACTATATAGGCAAATCGTGAGGGCTATTAAAATTTTATTCAAATTTTATTCATCGTTATATAAAGTACACATTGCCGAGATTTCTTTCATTACGCTTGTACTGTAGACAATCTACATATTATCAAATAATTTTTTCAATTTGTTTTTTTTTGCTACTTACGTTAAACCGGAGCTTCCCAACCAGTGAAGTGCGTCCCACTAGGGGGGCGTAGAGAAAACCAACGCGGACGCGGTGAGTGGCTCTTTGGATATGAAGAGCTTAGGATTGACACATTGCTGTGGCGTGTAGTCCAAATAATAGCCACACAGCACAGACTCAGAAGAAATTTTAAGTTGTCTCTTAAAATTTCATATGGTTAAGTTCTTTATTGATGAAAAAAGTAACTTTCTTTTGAAAATTTGATTTCCATAGAAGGTGTATTGTCAGAGAAATTACGATATTTAAAAATGCCATTAAAATAAATAATAATCTTTGTTATTTTTCCTTTATTACATTCTCTACATACAATAGGTAAATTATAACACACTTGTAATAATTTTTTTTTAACAATATTATATCAGAAATTATCATGTTCATAGAGTTTAATTGTTACTTACACGTCAAGACTGGCAGTTTTTTTAATGGTACAAATGATGTTAAATTTCGTAGTAAAAATCGTATGATAATTACACATGCTTTCACTAATGAGTCGTGAGTTTATGTGAGATTGTAAAATTCTTAAAATAATACGAGCTACTTTATTGATTTAATAAAACAAGCAAGCAATGTTGCTAGCTCCTAGTCTATTGTTTCACTCCGTTAATTTTTCTTAACAAGATCCATTCGGGTCTTTTATTTTCTTTCCTTATTTATTTTAATACATCGGTTTTCATGCTTACGTTGCAACAGCGTGTCTTTCTTTCCATATTGCGTTAACTCCACTGTAACTGGTTATGGCAAGTCTCATCAGTAAGTCAATCAATATTAATATTTCTTACACTCACACCAATTAGCCTAGCCAAAATTAAGCTCTGACAGGCTTCTGTTATGGGAACTAGGGTAACGGATAGACGGACATATAGTGTTCCAGCCGTAGATTTAATCGATACCTATTATATTAGGTAGTCGATACTTCTTAATCGATACCGAGTAATTTCGATGCCGGACGAGCGATACTGTATCGGATAACGGTATCGATCCTCAACGGTATCGCTCCGTTCCTAGGTGCGGCCACACGGCCGCCGTGTGCCAGTCGTAGGTCTTTTTTTTTTTCCTCAGGAGAGGAGGCTGAGAATCCTCATGGATACCAACGCAACAGGCAAGCAGGGATGCGTTGATTATGTCGGACTCTTGGTGATCGAGGCGGCTCGACCCAGCAGACTTACCGACTAAACTCAGCCTAGCCTTGGCCCTAGTGGCCCTACGGCTTGAACGGAATGGTTGGCGCACCCTCAGGAGAGGGCACGTCGGCGCTGCCCTCCGAAGAGGACATATTCGCGAAAGAAGCTCGGTACGCCAAAGTAGGTCCGGCCTGTGTGATGGGGCCTACTCGTACATGTGCAGCAAGCTGCGAAGTATGGACTAACTAAGGGATGGCGGCGCAGATGCCGCCTCTCGCAAGGCTTGAAGAGCCAGTGTCAATGAGTCGGGAGGATCAGAAATGACGTGCCTGGGTCGACGATATTCGGTATTACGCGGATTGACTGGGGTACGCGGGGTGTAGCTACACGCCTGCCTCACTAACGGATTCGGATGCCCTTCAGCGGTGGTGAAGAACCGCTTAGAGCACTCCAGGAAGTGTTCGTGTATGGTGTTAATTTCGAAATCGCGATGTATATCGCAATTCCGAACGTAATATGGGAGGTTGGCCATCCTGCGCAACAAGACGCTTTGGGTACGTTGGATTAGATAAGTTGCCTCGGTATGTGTGAATACCGGGCACGCGTAAGAAAGGACGGTTAGTCGTAGGTCAAATCGATACCTATTATATTAGGTATCCGATACTTCTTAATCGATACCGAGTAATTTCGATGCTGGACGAGCGATACTGTATCGGGTCACGGTATGGATACCTCAACGGTATCGCTTTGTTATTACGTGCGGCCACACTGCTGGCCGTGTTCCAGCCGTAAGTTAAATCGATACCTATAATATTAGGTACCCGATACTTCTTAATCGATACCGAGTAAGTATCGATGCTTGACGAGCGATACTGTATCTGGTAACGGTATCGATACCTCCACGGTATCCCTTCGTCTCTAGGTGAGGCCACACTGCCGCTGTGTGCCACCCCGTAATTTTAATCGATAGATATTATATTAGGTACTTCTTAATCGATATTGAGTAAGTATATAATATATATATATATGTAATATACTTACTCAATATATTAACAACCATGACTAAGGTACAAAGGCTCGCAGTCATCCCATAAACCGCGACACAGGATAAAATCCTAGTCTGGAGCTATGATATAAAAAAGTAACTTCCTTCGTTATTCGATAGTTCGTTACAAAATTGCTAATTTCGTTAAACTCTAAAAGCACTTAGGTTGTCGGCACCGTTAATTTATAACTTGTCGGTACATCAAAGACCCAATAGCTAGAAGTTTAATGGCATTTTTATTATCCCTTTTAGCAATAGTAAATATATTGGGGTGTAATATGAATTATACCCAATAGAGAAAAGCTGAAATTACTCCCACAATCGGTGATGTCTTATAATAAAACGACTTAAAATAAGGGATGGTTCTCAATTCGAATGTATTTTTTATATTTGTTAGCTGTTGCTACTCTTCTCTTCCTTCAATGAAGCACAGTTTTGACAATGACATCTATAAGAAAATCATAGAAGTCTTAAATTTGTATCCAGTATGTATGCGAGAAATGGACGAATAACTAATGATCATGTCCAGTTATTAAAAAAGTCGGTTTTACGGGCGAAGATTTTACGTGACAACGTCTTTTTCTCGGTAGAATATTTATTGATATGAATTAATTGTAAATGATGAAGTTGAAAATTAAAACATTTACTTAAATTAGATGTTAAAATTCTTGCTCAACACAGTTTAAATCAAGTTTTCTTATATCTGCCACTTTTTCTTAATATTTGTAATTTTAAAGAATCAATTCGAAAATCAAAACATTTATTCAGATTGAAGGTTCAAATTTTTGCTAAATAAATTTGAAATTAATGAAAATTTGTAAAATAATAATTAATTAATTAATTAATTTTAAACTAATAATTTACTTAACATTATCAACATTTATCAATAGTATGACGTAACCTATAAACTCAGTTTCTCAACTTTTGTGTCAATCTAACAATTAATCAATCAATCATAGTTTACGATAATGAAATATCAGTGTACAATTATTTACCTTTATTGTTGTAGTTGTTGTAAATGACGAATCTAAGCACTCCACATTTTCACTACAGACACAGCTGACGATACTTTAACCACACGTGTGAACTTGTATTATGACGCTTTCTTGTTTTTCCAACGCCAAGAACGTTCGAGAAAGACAAAGACAGAGACACAAGCATGCGCCGATTCAATGCGCCTAATTCTCTAGTGCTGCGCGCGCGGCAGACCGATCATAGTTGAGTGGGAGAGAGACGCAAGGCATTCGGCGGGCCTCTCTCTCGTTCGGTGACTCATCGTAACGTTACCGAGCGTTACACTTTTTCATAAGTGACTCCCAGCCGCAACCTAATTTAAGACGTTGTCACGTCAAAAAAAAACAAGGGCCAGCCAAGGAACCATTACAATGTACCTAGCAAGCGACATCGTCCCCAAAAATAACAATAATTGTAACTACATTATATTATCGTAATTCCTTTTACTTTTTAGTGCTTGTTAATTAGTTTTTTTTAAGTAGTTATATCGTTAATTTTCTTTAAATCTAATTCAATTCAAAATGATTTATTCAGTCTAGGCTGTTACAAGCACTTGTGAAAGTCGAAAAGCTACGCCATCTCATTCTCACTATGTTTCTTTCTTTCTAGTCAATAATACGATACGTTACGTAATTTATCCATATAAATAAAGTTGGAGTGTCGTCTGTCTGTTTGTTTCTGTTAATCTCTGAAATAGCTTGACCGATTTTGACAGAACTTTTATTGGCAGGTAGCTGATGTAATAAAGAGTAACTTAGGCTTTATTTTTGGGTGCGATATCAGATAACCTCCTCGTGGTGCACCCTGGGCAACGTCTTTTGACGACTGACAGAGGGCCTTCCAAGGGGGGGCGTGGGATGGCCGGGTCCAACCTGGCGGGCCGCTTCCACCAGCCAACGGCGGACGGGCAAAGCCCCCCCCCCTTCTTTAAGAGGGGGTGGTTGTCGTCCAGGGGACCCATTTTGGGTCGGTGGATGGCCGGAGGTATCCGGCGACCGCCCTTGTTGTGGCCTGGTGTGGGCGCTTGTCGCCATATGCCGTCGGGGTCGTGGTAGTGTCCGCAAGAGTTCCTATGGCCTCGTCAGGACGCGATGCATCTCTCCTTCGGGATCGAGCGCTCGCGCCCAGGCGTAATGAGGGAGATCGCTGAGGTTTTTAGTGGGTAGGCCTTCCCCTTCTGGGGGATTTTAGAATAATAAAGTAATGTTGCAATGTCCAAGTACTGTCCTCGAGCAGCAAATGCTAAATCATAAAAAAACTAAATAAGCTAATTAACTTTTTTGTCAAATTCCACGCTGTCGAAGTCGGTGCCTGCCTGAATTATAGGAAAGTAAGAGTGTGAAATTAAAGCATATATTAAAGCATATTTATCTAACCAAACACGTTACTACTCCCCGGGTACGTCTACTACAAAATATTCTTTAAGGTGTAAAACATATTCTCTACATTTTTCCCTTTGATGTTTACAGGGGTAAGCGGTTTCTTTCGGAACGATGTCTTCAGTTCCGACGGCTCTCAAGGACGAGATTACATATACAAAAAAGAAAGCGCAGCGTCACTGAGGTGTCCAAAATTCAGTCGCGAAAAGGGTCTGCGGTTATAATGAAAGGGCTTAATTAACTCCGCGCGTCGGTAATTTACAGGTATATTAATACAAACGGGCGGTTCCGTCCGGCCTTTATTATGATTTGTGGGTTGAATTCTTTGCTGATTGTATAATTCTGTATTTTTGATGTCATCTTCATGTGTTTGGTTTTGCACATATTTTTTTAACATAAAAAAATATTTTTTATTGAGATTAATGGGAGATTTAATATATTGAGGATGTTAGGAATTTTAATCACGTCTAGGATAGCAAGACATGCCATGGAACTCCAGTAATGCTTTTCCTATGCTTCTTGGTATATCGATATGTTTTTTTTTTTTGGGACGGACCTATGCTGAAGCCTCAGATGATGTGTATTTGTGGAAGGCGCACGAACTGAAGGTTCAACACCTAGCCAACTAACAACACCGGCAACCGTTCCGGTGTCGTTATGGTCGAAGCAAAGGGAGTCGGCGCAGCTTGAGCGCGCCGTCTAATGGCTCGAACGCTCAAGATCGCCGTGTAGTGGGGGGTGAGAATCTACCCGGTACATGACGGTACCGGGTATATATTTGACGTATGCGTGGCCCGGGTCTTCGCGCTCGCGGACGAGCGCGGTGAGTGAGAGAGAGACGTGAGGGACGACGCGGTTGGTGGCCGGCGGGAGGGATTGATTTGCGCGTGTGATGGGGTCGGGCGGGTCGGACAAGATGTTTTTGGGGCGGCGGGCTTTAGCCGAGACGCTATCGGTCGGGGTGTAATCTATCATTTATATCGATATGTTCTGAGATAATTTTAAAGTGGATATCAATACATAGTATAAAACAAAGTCGCTTTCGCTGTATGTCCATATGTATGCTTAGATCTTTAAAACTACGCAACGGATTTTGACGCGGTTTTTTTTAATAGATAGAGTGATTCTTAAGGAAGGTTTGTATGTATAATAAATGCATAATATAGTAGAGAAAAACTGATAAATTTAAAGGTTTCTAATGTGATGTCGTAAATAAGCACGTTTTTTTGCGCTTATATTGCAAACGCTGGCTGAACCCTACGAGATAGACCAAAATAATGTACTACAGTATTGTACAACTTACAAAAATCCACAAAAAAGTCCGCGATGGTATATGTCTATCTCTTAGGGATAACCCACCATAACCATTTTTTCACTGCACCCGTGCGAAGCCGGGGCGGGTCGCTAGTCAATACATAGTATAAAACAAAGTCGCTTTCGCTGTATGTCCGTATGTATGCTTAGATCTTTAAAACTACGCAACGGATTTTGACGCGGTTTTTTTTAATAGATAGAGTGATTCTTAAGGAAGGTTTGTATGTATAATAAATGCATAATATAGTAGAGAAACACTGATAAATTTAAAGGTTTCTAATGTGATGTCGTAAATAAGCACGTTTTTTTGCGCTTATATTGCAAACGCTGGCTGAACCCTACGAGATAGACCAAAATAATATACTACAGCATTGTACAACTTACAAAAATCCACAAAAAAGTCCGCGATGGTATATGTCTATCTCTTAGGGATAACCCACCATAACCATTTTTTCACTGCACCCGTGCGAAGCCGGGGCGGGTCGCTAGTTTATAATATAATAACTTTGTGTCGGTACGTGTCAACCGCTCGTGTGCAACGCCAGCGTGCCATTGACTGTAACATCCAAATTTTAATTCCAAGCCGGCGGCGGCACGTCTTCATATTTTCCCAAACCGCCCACCCTTCAAAGCCGCCTTAGCTCATCGAGCGATGGCCTACTTTGATGATCCAACAAATTAACTTCCTTAACGTTTTGCAAATGCTTACAAGTTCTCGCACTATTGGTGAGATGTTTTATTAAGTAAATGATTTAATTATGGAAATTTCGAACTTAATTATATTTACAACTAGCTTCCGCCCGCGGCTTCGCCCGCGTGAACTTAGTTTTTGTCAATCCTGGTCCCTTATGTCTAAGAGACTCTTACAGCCTCACGTTGACCAAAATTCATGATCTTGTCTTCAATTCAACCCCTATTTCAGTCCCATACCGGCAAAAATTTCAAAATGCTAGAACAAACGATTTTTTGTTTCTTATGACGTGATATTTGAAGAACTCGCATACTAACTTTCAACCCTTATTTCACCTCCTAGCTGGTCGAAATTTCGAAAATGCTAGAATAAATGTTTGATGATTTCTTATCAAGTGTTTGAATATAAAGTTTCAAGGTTTTATCTTTTAAAATTAAGAAATCCCATACAAACTTTCAACCTCTATTTCAACCCCTTCATCCCTTTTCTTCGAAATAAAAAGTAGCCTATGTTCTGTCTCAGGGTCTAAAGATTGTTTGTACCGAATTTAATTAAAATCGGTTGCGAGGCTTAAGCGGAAAAGCGTAACAGACAGACAGACAGAGTTACTTTCGCATTTATAATAATAGTTGGGATAATGGTATTATTGTTCTATTAAGTTCATAGGAATCTAGATTTTTTAACCATATTTTAAATATTTATCCTCCTTTAGGGGTTGTATAATAAAAAAATAACTTAAAACTTGTTTTTATTCCTTTGCCTAGGTATACTCCTGCGCAGTCACTAATGTAATGTAATGGTATGAAAAGGAATTTTATCTCTAGACTCTCTTACAATTTTCTGCATCCCTTAACTTCTCACCTTCAATAAAAGTTCCCTTTAGTACCAAACTGAAAATCTCTAGTTCATGCAGTTTTAGCCTTGGTATGTCATTTTCTGTTTATACTTAATTCGATTTTGACATTTCAACCCCACCATACGTAAATATAATATAATATAAAATAGTTGTTATTTTTGTTACTAGCGATCCGAAAAACCATGATACCGATATTCTAGTTGATTCTTAGATATTATTCGTCAATTTGATGTTTTTAAAATTTTAATTTACATATTTGACAATAGCAGCTCTTTTGCGAAGTTTCGAATTAAATAGTCCAAGAAATGTCGAAAATAAATTATTTCTTAGTTTACATACAGGCTTTATACCAATTTTGGAGTTGAGGTCCAGGAGTTCAGGTCCAGGAGCTTGTGTTGATATATCAGTAACCAATCTTTTTCTTCTCTTATATATTCGGAATTTGAGTATATATATAGTCAAATTCCGAGTCGAGTATATATAGACAATAATAGTAAAAAATGTATGAAGCATAAACTATGCAGTACCTAGAAATGTTCAAATGCTTTCTGTACAGGAAACGTATTTTTGTATCATTAGACGTGAATTTGGAATTCGAATACGAATACAAATTATTTCCTACTGCTAACAATTTTATAGATTTTCGAATCACTCGAATTCAGTGTTGTCATTAATAACAAATTCTTAATTAGGTTCCGTTTCACGCAGAAAAATTAAAAATCACAACAACATAAATTAAAATATATGTCGGGAGGTGAGGGGTTATCAGTAGTTTCAGACATATTTGTAGGCAGGTGAGGAATATCAGTAGTATCAGACAGGTTTCACGTCAGTCACGCTTCAATCACTTTAATTGGTAGAATCACTTAATCACGAAAATAATATCTTCTTAATTTAATTAAATAGTTCACAATCTAATACCAATCACAACTTATAAAGAATATGTCGAGATTACGCGGAAACTTAGCGATTCGTCTAAGTGGTGGTGCGCGGTCCGTTGCCGAAGTCTTTTCCTTCTGCCAACATGGCCGCGCGCCCAACGACAAGACGCTTCGCTAGAATGACAGTTGTCATTCTAGTTCCGAAAACTAAAACTAGATGGCGGTCATAATGCGCCTTCAAGTAAAATTAGATAGCGTTCGTAATGTGCCGTCGCGATCATAATGCGCCGTCATATATATATTCAAACAATATTTACTTCTTATTATGTACCAATTTACAAGCTTTACATCCACCAGAGTAAATGTATCACTGTCAACGTCAATTCAGCGTTGGATATTCTACTAGTAGAAATGAAAAACGAGTGGGTTGAACCACTCGTTGCACAACGCACGAAATGAAAGTACAGAAATAGTGAATTCTGTAGTTCGTATACGAATTCTTTGGTATTATATATATATTCGTATACGAATTAGTTTTCTATTGTTTCGAAAATTCGTCTCCAGGCCGTCTTTTCGACACTAGCGCGTGTCGCTCCGTCGAATGATGCACAATTATAACTAGAGATCGGGTAATCGGATGCATATTTACCTAAAGTTAGTTTAAGACAAAGTATGGAAACGGCTATTTATTGTTTTGTTAAATAAAATTTTTCACCATTTCTGCTTTTTTATTCAATTATTTAATTGATTATTGTGTTAGTCAAACTAGCTCACTACTTTCGTATAACTCTTCATGTAATAAATCGTACATTCATAAATCGCACGGGGAACTGAACTAAACTTCATGTAAATACGTATGCATAGTTGTATAAATGAACCCGGAGTCTCGGTCTTTTGAAAATAAATACCACGTGCTAATTTAGTAATTTTCAAACAATATCACTACGTTAAATTTGCAGTCCCGTATTTTCCCGGGATATTTATTTAACAAAATGTATTTTAAAAAGCCGCTCCCATAATTTGTGAGCCAAAAATTAACTATAGGTAAATATGCATCCGATTATCCGATCTCTAATTATAACGAATCATTTAAAGGTAGATTTATTTTGTCGTTATATGAATAGTTTTAAAAATTCTATCTCTTTATTAATTTTATGTATAAATTTAAGTTGTTTAAATAGTATAAAGTCTTGTTTTGTTACACAATTGAAATAATTTTTTTATACTGTTAATATTAATCAGCGGCTTGTGACTAAGTGTTTTATGGCTGTTTGCTGTTCTCATAAATAAAAAAAAGAAAAATAAACTTTCAATTCTTGTTTTTTCTTTTATTAACAATATAAAGTAGAAAATCAGTTTTGGTAGTTGAGATACATGAATCCCGAACTACCACAATCTTAGCAACACAAAAAGGCTTAAAATTATATTAACTAAACAATTAGCCAACCATTCTTCAACCCCAAAAACTTATTGTTTTATTTTCTATTTTTGTATAAATCTTAATGCGGTGCTCCGAATACATTTACTTACCAAGTTTCCACATCATAGCTCTTATAGTTACGGAAAAAAGTGGCTGTGACCTACGGACGGACAGACATGACGAATCCATAAGGGTTCCGTTTTTTGCCATTCGGCTACGGAACCTTAAAAAAATTACTAGCTGACCCGGTAACTGTTAAATCTCATGCCCACCAGTCGCCCCGTGACCAGGGACGGTGAAACGGATTCCATCCGTCATGTAAACTAATTAGTTAATCTTAATTAAGATGCTTTAACATCAAAAGGTTCTCGAGATATATCCGCAGAGTTGATTCATTTGAATTTATTTCACAAAGGCTATATTGCTGTTCTTTACATTAATTATTTCTGTATTTTACTATGGAACCTCTTTCCTAATTTTGTGGCATCTGACGCAAGGTTATTATATACTGGGGTGAGGCACTCGCCTTTCCAGCTGCCGGTCACCGGACGATTGAAGCCATTCGTCCGCTGTTGGAGGAGTGGGTTGGGCGCCGGCAGGGCAGCCTCTCGTTCCGCATGGTGCAGGTACTGACCGGGTATGGTTGCTTCGGCCACTACCTGCACAAGGTCGCACATCGGGAGATAACGCCGCGGTGTCATCACTGCGGCGCTCCCGACGACACGTCCGAGCGCAAACTGTCAGTGTGCTTGGCGCGGCAACAACAGCGCAGCGAACTCGTAGCTGCGCTGGGAAGCAGCGACCTCTCGCTACCAAGCGTGGTCCTGGCTATGTTCCGCGGCGAGGCGGAATGGGAAGCTGTCGCCTCTTACTGTGAGAGCGTCATCTCGGAGAAGGAGGCCGTGGAGAGGGAAGCGGAGGAGGACGTCGAGGCCATTCCCCTCCGCCTCAGACGGATTGTTAGGCGAAGGCGCACACACGCAAGCGCGGTGTTGCTCGTCTAGTGACCCTACTATGAGGCTGCGTGCGCGTCCGGCTGAGCGCGCACGCCGTGGTGAAGTCCCTCTGTCTGGGGAACTGTCCAGGGGTTCTCGGATAATCCCACCAACCACCCATGACCCTATCAACCATCTTGGTTTTACGGGCCGAAGCATCGGGAGATGCGCACGGAATCTGCTGATCGCATTTAGCTGCACGCATTTCTTTACTCCCTACAAGTAATTTGAAATCTGTCACCATTGTCCCTAATGTCCTTCTCCCCTGAAGGGGCGGACGACACACGTTACGCCTTCGGTTCTCCCCGGGTCGCCGTGTGCCCACCGTTGGTGTACCGCTGGATAAGTCGCATTATGGTCGTCTTCTTTCTTTTCTTCGGGTCTTCTCTAACGCCCTCTTCGCTCTTCACCTCAATCCACTCCTGGTCTCATACCATCTGTGCGCGAAATCCCGTAGTGCTCGAAAGTTCGAAAGGGTTCTCGGACAGTCCGTCCTTTGGCGGTGGCTCGATCAGTCCTTGGTCGAGCCGGCCCCGGGACACATGGCGGTAGAATCGCGCAAGTGCACCCCGCCATGTGCCCCATATGGGTTTAGAAAACTCAGGGGGGTTTTAGTGGGTAGGCCGGTCCTCTATGACCGGAGAGCCCCACATACGACCGCGCCTTGCCAGCGTGGTGTCATGGTGCATAAGGTCGCATTTCCCCTCTCAACAAAAAAAAAGAATCATAGTAATGATAGCTTCTACGTGCAAAGGTGCTATTTACTCTACAAACAATGATTAAAAAGACGATACATTAAATATAAGTTATAAACTATGTACGCGATGAGCAAATTTTATATCTTCAGTGTGATATGAAATCACAATTGTCAAATTCTATCGAAACTATTAATATTCACAAGAAAAAGTAAAATTCACATTCAGTGCGATGAAGTGGGGAACAGATGTTCCGGCTAATATTTGCGGAATCTCCGAAATCCCGTCGCCAGTTAATGCGGGCTCATCCGGGATGAATAATTCATAGCCGGCCGCTTCTGCAGGAGACGGGATGTTACATCGAAGTTTACTTTGTTCGAGGTGTCTTGCTTTGATTAAAATATTAAGTTTTATATTTTTATTAACATCAAGCAAATTTAATACAGTTATCTATTATTTATATAAATATATAGTTAATTACATTTATATAAATAAAAAGAACCAAAAACATTCTATAAAAAACTAGCCAAGTCTCGATGGAGCTGCTAGTTTATCTCTAAAAAGTAATGAAATATTACAAAATCGTGCTAAGTCTAAAGTTCCTTATTGCGATTTCGTTATTATTATAGTTAATGTTGTGTGACTTTGCCGTTAAAGGGTACACAAGGGTACAAAACCAGGTACTCCATGACACCATTCCACCAATCTGTCGCCAGAACCGCTACCCATTGACGATGGAAAATTGCCACTTGGAAAACGTGGTTATCTCTGAGTTCGAGTCCCGGTGGATGTAGATGCTTGTGTAATGAATGCGAGCATGTGTATCTTGGTCATTGTTGTTAATATATATTTCTATTTAAAAATATTTATATATGTATAACATATGTATGTCTATCCGTTATCCTAGTTCCCCTAACACAAGCCTTATAGAGCTTACTTTGGGCTAGGTTAATTGGTGTAACCTGTCATCTTCGCCTACCTGCCACTTCAGTCAGCTGACTTCTCAAAGCCTCCCAATTGATTTAAATATGGCAGGTGGTGACTCACCGGTCAATAAATGGGCCCCCAAAAAAGCAGACCAATATTGGTGCGAAGAGAGCCACATTGGTGTGAATGGCTAAGGGTGTAGGGAGGTGTCTGCGACAGCGATCGAGACGCCGTCGGCGTTATGACATTGTTACACTTCCACTAATTGGGGCATTTATGGCAGTTAAGGGGCATTAAATGCCCCACCAGCGGACGATGGGGTCGTCACTTCCTACTCTACGCACTTATTATTATTATTTATTATATATTATATTTAATGCCGTTTATTATTATATAAGAGTGTCCGTAATCGAGGAGCGTGCATGAAATATTAGTGAAACTTGAGGAAGAGGAAGGAAGTATGTTTGGATCATAGCAAATCTCTGCACTGCATCAGTTGTACTTGCTCATGATTTGATGTATGACACCAAAGCTTATCCTCTAACAATGGACCTTATGTAGAGACTTATAATAGCACAAAGGAAAAGATTCGGAAATCTCTGTATCATAGCTTCGAAAGCCGCACAAAAACCAGGGCATAGTTCAAAAAATTACGTACTTTAAGTGAAAATGGGCAGGAAGCATATCCCGTAATGGCGGCCGTTGAGGCGGAAAAGTCCTCAACAGTCAGATCATTCGCTTTATGTTTCCTATAACAGTGAATAGGTATTTCTACTAGCCTCCATAACTCTTTGAATCCAGACTAAATCCAGATTTACGTTAGTAAGCGGCTTACATGATTTTACTGTTTTTTCGGTATTTCAGTCCATTTCAAGCTAGCAGAGCCGACAGGAACAGATGTCTGTGTCAGTCAAAACAATGCCGGAATGGGAACATTTTTGCGTGGAAATTTATAAACGCCATGTCTTGCTCAAACCGAAACTGAAAAATTCTATATGTCACTTACTGATGCGTTTTTATTAAGAAAACACCACCATTGGGGTGCGGGAATACAATTATTAAAATGTAGGTAAACTGGTTCGATTGCACGATGAATGGACTGTATTTTTGCGTAGTAACGTTATAAATGCACTAGATTGAGATGGATATAATACAACTGCAAGGAAAACAATAGGAATAGAACAGTTGTACTGAAATGGAAACAAACATGCACACTTACCGAATAACTCCTGCGTGGCGCAACCTCGTCGTACACTTGGAGGGCCCTCCGTGAATATGCTCCGATTTCACTAGTTTATATATAATTTAGTAGCACTTTATATTTATTTATTTCGATTATTTATATTACGTTTATTATTTATTTCTATGTTATAATTACACAGACGTGCGCGTGCGGTGCTTAGGCGGCCATACTAACTTGGCAATGTGCATGTAGGAAAGGGACGGGAAATGAATTATAACCTAGTGCATTTACGTAGACATACTTAATTATTAAAATAATAACAAACACTTACTATTGTGACAATATTTCGAATTCAAATTATATACTTTAGTCACTAGACATTGTCATAAGATTTGTAAAATGGATTTCCCAGTTTATAAATAGCTTCACAATATTTTCGATAAAAAGAAAACTCAGTTACTAGCACCAAGAAAAATTTTGTGAATATTTTAATAAATTTGGATTCACTCCTTATTTAAATCATACTACATACAAAATTTGCAAAATAGGCAACCTTAACGCCGTGGGCGATCTTTGCTAGGCAAACTTTGGGTAGTAAAAAAAAACACAAATTAAAATTAAAATTACAATAACAAATTATATATATATTAAAATAACTAGAAGGAAAACACAAACATATTTTATATTGTCGTGGATAATTAAAACCGTGGTAAAAGGGAGAGGTGGAGGTGAAGGAAATTTTGCTTAAAATTTTATAATTTTTTTATAGCTGACTGTAGGTTATTGTAAACACAATTAAATAGCCTGTAAAGGGTTGTTAAAATCAGTAAAATGTGCGGGGAATTCTACGATGTTATAATTTTTATCAAAGCATTGACATTAAAGGAAAATGCGGGAATAAAAAAGTTTTAAATTTCTCCATATCATTTGTAGATCAATACAGAATTTCTAAGAGACTTATTTAAATTTAAATTAGTGTTTGCATTTAATTAATGTTAATAAGATCTCGGTGTTATTAGGAGCATAAACGAATCGGGAATTATGAAATCCACAGAAGACCCAGGGTTGCTGAGAGAGCTCAATGAATTGTGAACCTTAAGTGACAGTGGGTTACGGTGAATTGCCGACTAGGCTGAAGACTGGTTGTGATAGGTCCTGTAGTTGCCTATGCCAGGATCTAGCTGGATATTCATAGTTACGTCGGTTTGGGGATTATTGCTATGTTAGGTGTTTAGACGCAGCCGTAGCTGATCGGGTCGTCCTTAGGCGATCCGGAGAAAATGGGTTCCCCAGTTCCTGGACCGTCTTTACTTAAGGACAAGTTGGACATCAGGGTGGTTTAGTGGAGTTCCCGGAAGTCGCTTGGCGTTCCCGGGGCTCCCTACATGCCTGAGGAAGGCCATCCCAGAGGTTTTTAGTGGGTAGGCCAAAAAAAGGTGGTTTAATGGGTATATTTAGTGGGTACGCCTGACGCAGCATACCTGATAATGAGGTAAGAAAATAGTTGAAATAGATTTAATCGCAACACAAAAACATGGTGAAAATATAAAAGTATAATTTCAACTAAAGTTACTAAGGAAAGAAAAATGTTAATTGATTAAATTATCACAAATAATGATCAATAAGGCATTATTGCTATTAAGCCCCAAAATATCTTATTATTATTAATATTGTTTGTGTAGACAGTAATAATTTGGAAAACCAATTAAATGTAACTGTAAGAAGTTGAGATTAGTGGATAAAAGACGTTAATATAAATAACAATTTATTATACTTTCGGAGTAATCAATGTAAAAACAATAAGATAAAAATAGTAGACAAGCATGTATCAAAAAGACAGCGTTCCTTGACATATAAATTTTAAAACTTTCTAAGTGGCCAGTGTTACAAGAAGAACATGTCAGCAACAGTTAAAAAATTCTAAAAACATTATAAACGTCGTTCAGATTAGTGTTATCGTTCTAATCTCTATGGTTTGTCTATGCTTCATAATCAACAAAAGCAAATCCACTTCCACAATCCACCACTTTCATTGAATAATCCTAATGTATATAATGTTATTTCTATATATTTGTGTAACAATAATATTAAATTATAATCCAACCTTATTTACTTCCTGTTTCTATATTTATTTAACCCTATGTATATAATGCTATTTCTATATTATTTTTGTGACAAGAATATTTGATTATAACACACCCTTATTTACCTACTGATCTTGATCCTAATCCTCATATATTCAGACCCTTACATTTACATATTTCATTCGTTTCCCTACCTTTTACCCTTGTTGCTAATGCACAAGTCGTGCAAGCCAGAAGAGAGAACAAAAAATCCACTATAGATATAGTCAAAGCGACATCTTGTCGCTAACATAACGAATCCAATTAATCAACGCAGAAGAGGTGTTCATTAACAAAACTGAGTGTCCCTCAGTAAGTCTAACGGTACTATCATGTTGTGCCAGACAATATTTCGGGTGCTGGTTTGATTCCCGTGCCGGACATTAAAAATGCTTTTTAATAGTGGACTGTATAATATTTATTTTAAATAAAAACTTCATTTTCTACATCTTATGTAAATAAAATTCACTTTTTCTTTCTTGTCTCACAAAAACTCTCTATTTTATTCTTTTGTTTTTTTATGTCATTTTTTTTTCACTTATCATAAACTAAAAACTAACCTGCCTGCACTTAATCTATCTAAAAATAGGTTTTATTTTGTGTTCCGTTCCGAACACATGTCACAAGAGCAGTGCTACAATATTCTTATCCGACGACCCGGACCCGGACGACCCGACGACCCGGGCTACACCTCCGTCCAAACATATACCCGGTACCGTCACGTACCGGGTAGATTCTCACCCTCCACTACACGGCGATCTTGAGCTTTCAAGCCATTAAAGGCCAGTCATTAAAGCCGAAACCCGAAAGAAATTACTAACTCGCTAAATGTTGAGGGGTCATTAAGGAAGTGAAATACCTTTACCGTGTGTTTTTGCAGCGCTCTGGGGTGTACGGAAAGGGTTGAAAAGGGGTGAAAAGTGTTTTTTGTTAATAACATTGTCAAAAAAATTTGTAACACGCTGCAAATTTGGTATAAGGTTGTTCTTACTAATTCGTTTACTCTATTAATTTTACAACGCTTCAAAATTAATACACGTTACAAAACAATGAGAACAACATAATTCCAAATTTGCAGCGTGTTACTAATTTTTTTACCCTTTTATTAACAAATTTTACTGTTTTTTAATAATAAACAATGTTCCGTACATTGAAAAACGCTGCAAAATTAATACATGTTACAAAACAATGAGAACAACCTAATTCCAAATTTGCAGCGTGTTACTAATTTTTTTGACAATGTTATTAACAAAAAACACTTTTCAACCTTTTCCGTACACCCCAGAGCGCTGCAAAATCACACGGTAAGGTATTTCACCTTCCTTAATGACACCTCAACATTTTAGCGAGTTAGTAATTTCTTTCGGGTTTCGGCTTTAATGACTGGCCGATCAAGTTGCGTCGACACCCCTTATTTCGACCCTAACGACTCCGAAACGGTCGCCGGTGTCGTTAGCAGGCAAGGAACGTTGTGGAAGACGCACGAACAGAAGGTTCTACGCCTTCCACAAACACACTCATTGCAAATCTGAACATAGCCATCTATAGTCCGTTTAAAAAAAAAGTGCTACAATATTTGTAATCTAGTTCTGTTAAAGATAATAGCAGGGCGCCATGGAACACATGTTCACGGATTTATCCGCCATTTATTTGCAAGAGAATCGTAGCTACCACGTGTTGTGACGCCGTGACGGGCGGGCGGCTCTGTCCCGTTGCATTATTCATGGGGGCGCCGTTTGTCTTGCACCGCCGTGCGGAATGCCAGCCAGAATTAGGGACGTGGATGAACTATCGATAGTTCTTAGCAACAATATTTAAATAGCTTTCATATTTTTTTTTTTTTCCTCAGGAGAGGAGGCTGAGAATCCGTCATGGATACCAACGCAACAGGCAAGCAGGGATGCGTTATGTCGGACTCCTTGGTGAATCGAGGCGGCTCGACAATGTGAAGGTATACGAATTATCTTGTTGTGTAAGGCAGAAACCAGGATATTGATAAGTGATATGTTTATTTACTTACTTACTTTAAGTACTGTTTATGGTAGACGAGTACTTGTCACTATTAGACTTTACATGGAAACTGTTCTATACTTTGAATTTATACTTTGATGTATGTCATTCGGTCATAAACAGTACTCAAGCAAGTAAGTAAATAAAGTTTCTGTTATCAAATATCCTGGTTTATCTGCTTCCACAACAAGAAATTCGTATACCTCACATTGGTTATGGGCCCAGAGCACAATCCAGGACTATTTTGAACGATAAAAGAAAGAAATTTACGGCAAAAATGAGTAGTAGTGTGAAGATTGACCAACTCAATGAGAGCAACTATGAGACGTGGAAAATCCAAGTAGAAGCAATTTTAATAAAAAATGATGCCTGGGGATACGTAAATGGAAGTATTCACAAACCAGCAGAATTAGCCGAAGCAGCGAAATGGGAAGTTGGTGACTCTAAAGCTAAGTCTGATCTCATTTTATCTATTACTCCTAGCGAATTACGACATTTGAGAGGTTGTATGACATCGCGAGATGTATGGTTAAAGTTGCAAAACGTTCATGCATCGAGGGGACCTGCGAAAAAGGCGACATTATTAAAAGAGCTGTTACTACGTAAATTGGAGGAAGGTGGTGACGTTAGAGAACACGTAATGAGATTTTTCGATTTGAAATGCCAATTAGCTGACATGGATATCGAAATGCACGATGATCTGACATCGATAATGCTTCTATATAGTTTGCCATCCAGTTTTGATAACTTTAGATGTGCCATCGAGTCTCGAGATTCATTGCCTACACCCGATGCACTGAAGGTCAAAATATTGGAAGAGGATCATTCCAGGAACAAAAAAGAAAGTGTAGATAGGGCACTTCTTTTAAAAGAAAAGAGATCTTCTAAATCGAAAAATGGTACAGGCCAGAAAGGACGCGTAAACGATAACGTTGAGCAGAAAAATCTGAAGTTCAGATATAAGTGTTTTAAATGTCATCAGCATGGTCATAGAGCCTCTGAGTGTAAAACCCTGAAGGAAAAAGAGCTGTTTAGTGCTAGTGTAAAGTATGTGTCGAACATTGATAAAATAACAGATGTCGATTCCAATTTTGTAACATTTAATTGTGTTTCAGATGTTAATGCTGTTTGCAATAGGAATGGAAATTGGATCATTGACAGTGGATGTACGTCACATTTGTGCAATGAGGCAAGCAAATTTAGTACTACATTATCGCCTTTGTCTAGCAAGCTAAATTTAGCGACTAATATAAGCACAAACGTACAAGGTAAGGGGACAGTGAGATTACCTACATGTACAAATAATTCTAGAACTATAGTTCAATTGCCAAATACTTTTTTGTTCCGGATTTGCGATGTAACCTAATTTCAGTAGCTAAAATAACTGATCAAGGGTATAGCGTTACGTTCAAGCGTGACATAGCTAGTGTTGAAGATAGCTATGGTAACACTAAACTTGTTGCGAATCGTAAAGGTAATTTATATTACGTAGAGGAATATTGTGAGAGCGCGTCAGCGATTTCTGATCGAAAGGTTGACATACGGTTGTGGCATGAGCGTCTAGGACACTTGAACGCGAAGGATCTTCTTCGAGTTTTAAACAAATCTGGTATGAATGTAAAGATGTCAGATGTAAGTAAGATTTACGATTGTGATGTTTGTGTGCAGGCGAAAATGAGCCGTTTACCTTTTCATAGTTCAAGTGGGCCATATGTGATGAGAAGTTGAGAATAATTCATTCTGACGTAGTAGGGCCTATACAGCATACGTCAATCAATGGGGCGAAATATTTCGTCACCTTTATTGATGATCATACGAGATGGTGTGAGGTATATTTTCTAAGTAAGAAAAGTGAAGTTTTCACTACTTTTAAAATATACAAAAATCACGTAGAGAATCTGCATGGACGAAAAATAACCTATCTTCATACGGATAATGGAGGCGAATATTGTAATCGGGAATTCGATGAGTTCTTGACTAAAGAAGGAATAGCAAGACGACTAACAATTCCTGGTGTTCCACAGCAAAATTCTGTTGCTGAAAGAAAAAACAGGACATTGACAGAAATGGCGAGATGTCTGCTGATTTCTTCTGGAATGTCTCCGGGTTTTTGGGCAGAAGCTGTAGCAACAGCGTGTCATATCAGAAACCGTTGTCCAAGTAAAAGCCTTGATGGTGAAATACCATTTGAGAAGTGGTTTGAACGACATGTCAAGTTAGACTACCTACATAAGTTTGGGTCTAAGGTACACGTCTTGGACAAGGCTGTGAAAGACAAGTTCGCTCCTCGAGGCATAGAAGGTATTTTTGTAGGTTATCCCAGAGATAGAAAGGGTTATAGAGTCTGGATGCCACAAAAACGACAAATTATTATAACGAGAGATATAAAATTTCACGAAACAAAGAGTGTAAAGAATGAAAGTATATTGCAAGTGAATCCTTTTGAATTTGGTAAGATAATCCTGCGAAAACTCAAAATCAATTTTCAACGGTGGAAGTAGAATTTCAACCAATTGAGACCAGAAGAAACCCAGTTGAAGAAGTATCTGCTCATGAATATGAACAGGTAAATTATGATCCTGAACCTGGGGGGAGACACGAAGTTCCCGTTGAAGTTAGCCGAATGACAGATCAGGCAAACGTTGATACAGAGCCATTTCAACATGATCTTCATCAAGATGACGTTCATGTTGATGGGGGGAGGGTAATGAAGAGAGGTCCAGGGCGACCACGACTGGAAAGAGGTCATGTCGGCAGGCCACGAAAGATACACCACATGATTGACATAGAGCCACAAGTTCTCTCTAGGGAAGATTGTGACGAGTCATCAGAGGAGTATGACAGGCAGGACTTCGTTGGAATCGCTGAACTTACTCTCAAGCAGGCTTTATCGGGTAATGAACAAAAGGATGGAAAGATGCGGTGTTGTCAGAAGTAAGAGTTTGATTAAAAATGGACTTTTGATATTTGAAAAAAACCTATGGATCGAAATGTTGTTGGTTGTCGTTATATATTAACAACAAAGCTGACTGTGGATCGATCTGAGAAGAAAAAGGCTAGACTGGTAGCGAAAGGTTTCAGTCAACGATACGGTATTGACTACATGAACACCTTCGCCCCTGTTGCTAGACTTGATTCAGTAAGATTGTTAGTTGCGCTTGCTGCTGAACTTGATCTTGTAATTCATCAGATAGACATAAAACGGCATATTGAATGGGCTATTGAAGAGGAGATATACATGAAGGTGCCAGAACTCTAGAAGAATGCCTGCAAGACCTCATACGTTCTGAGAAACCAGGATCAGAAATATATGTAAGAGCACTCATATGATGCATGACCTGAAGTCTGGGGGAAATGTATGTAGACTAAAGAGGTCGCTATACGGGCTGAAACAAGCTGGACGTCAGTGGAACATCAGACTAGACGAACAACTCAAGTGCATGGGGTTGCAAGTATCCTTGAATGAGCCTTGCCTTTATTTTAAGGATATAGATTCGCAATATAAACTCTTTGTACTAGTATACGTCGATGATTCTCATTGGATCACAAGAGTAAAATACATAGATAATTTCAAGAAGGAACTAGCACGAAGTTCGAGGAAGACTATGGCATTGCGAAATATATGTTAGGCATAGAGTTTGACAGAAGTGACAAGGGCATTAAATTTCACAACAAAAGTATATAGAACAACTTTTGTTGAAATTCGACATGAATAATTGTAAGCCGATATCTACTCCTATGGAATGTAAGTACAAAATTGAGAAATCAACAACGAAGTGCAGTGAGACTGTACAATACCCGTACCGTGAACTTATAGGTTCGTTAATGTATTTATCAACAGGAACAAGACCTGATATCACAAACACGGTATCTATATTAAGTCAATTCTTGGATTGCCCTAATGAGCAATGTTGGCTTGCTGCGAAACGTGTATTACGATACCTAAAACATACAAAAATGTATGGACTTCAATACATGAAGACAGGTAAATCATTGCATGGTTACTCTGATGCAGATTGGGGTTGTTTAATGGATAGACGTTCTTATTCAGGTTATGTTTTTATGTTAGGAGGTGGATGCATATCGTGGAACTCGCAGAAGCAAAAATGTGTGTTGCAACTTCAAGTTGTGAATCAGAGTATGTTAGCTTGGCGTCTTCAATGAAAGAAGCTATCTATTTGAACAGTTTGCTGACTGAAATTGGGTTACGTAAGTTTGCTCAATTATCTTTACATGTAGATAATCAGGGGGGCGATTTGTCTCGCTAGTGATCCAATGTTTCATTCCCGGAGTAAACACATTGACATAAGGTATCACTTTATACGAAGTGTATTGAAGGACAATAAGGGTATTGAGTTGAAGTATTTGTCAACTGACTCAATGCTCGCTGACATTTTAACCAAGGCTTTGCCCAGAGAGAAACACTATACGTGTATGAGTGGTTTAGGCATTGCTTTGTAATTTTTTTGTTATAATTGTTCTTTGATATTACTTATATTTTTTATGTGTTTTATAGTGATGTTTTGTTTTGAATATGCACATTAAGGGGCGTATTGGAATATTATGTTAATGTGATATGTTTATGAGTTAATGATTTATACCTACTTTAAGGTATTTTAGTACTGGCTGTAGACGAGTACTTGTCACTATTAGACTTTACATGAAACTGTTCTATACTTTGAATTATATACTTTGATGTAAATTATGTCATTCGGTCATAACAGTACTCAGCAAGTAAGTAAATAAAGTTTCTTTTATCAATATCCTGGTTTATTTGCTTCCACAATAAAGAATATTGGAATATTATGTTAATGTGATATGTTTATGAGTGATATGTTTATACCTACTTTAAGGTATTTTAGTACTGGCTGTAGACGAGTACTTGTCACTATTAGACTTTACATGGAAACTGTTCTATACTTTGAATTTATACTTTGATGTATGTCATTCGGTCATAAACAGTACTCAAGCAAGTAAGTAAATAAAGTTTCTGTTATCAAATATCCTGGTTTATCTGCTTCCACAACAAGAAATTCGTATACCTCACATTGGTTATGGGCCCAGAGCACAATCCAGGACTATTTTGAACGATAAAAGAAAGAAATTTACGGCAAAAATGAGTAGTAGTGTGAAGATTGACCAACTCAATGAGAGCAACTATGAGACGTGGAAAATCCAAGTAGAAGCAATTTTAATAAAAAATGATGCCTGGGGATACGTAAATGGAAGTATTCACAAACCAGCAGAATTAGCCGAAGCAGCGAAATGGGAAGTTGGTGACTCTAAAGCTAAGTCTGATCTCATTTTATCTATTACTCCTAGCGAATTACGACATTTGAGAGGTTGTATGACATCGCGAGATGTATGGTTAAAGTTGCAAAACGTTCATGCATCGAGGGGACCTGCGAAAAAGGCGACATTATTAAAAGAGCTGTTACTACGTAAATTGGAGGAAGGTGGTGACGTTAGAGAACACGTAATGAGATTTTTCGATTTGAAATGCCAATTAGCTGACATGGATATCGAAATGCACGATGATCTGACATCGATAATGCTTCTATATAGTTTGCCATCCAGTTTTGATAACTTTAGATGTGCCATCGAGTCTCGAGATTCATTGCCTACACCCGATGCACTGAAGGTCAAAATATTGGAAGAGGATCATTCCAGAACAAAAAGAAAAAAAAGTGTAGATAGGGCACTTCTTTTAAAAGAAAAGAGATCTTCTAAATCGAAAAATGGTACAGGCCAGAAAGGACGCGTAAACGATAACGTTGAGCAGAAAAATCTGAAGTTCAGATATAAGTGTTTTAAATGTCATCAGCATGGTCATAGAGCCTCTGAGTGTAAAACCCTGAAGGAAAAAGAGCTGTTTAGTGCTAGTGTAAAGTATGTGTCGAACATTGATAAAATAACAGATGTCGATTCCAATTTTGTAACATTTAATTGTGTTTCAGATGTTAATGCTGTTTGCAATAGGAATGGAAATTGGATCATTGACAGTGGATGTACGTCACATTTGTGCAATGAGGCAAGCAAATTTAGTACTACATTATCGCCTTTGTCTAGCAAGCTAAATTTAGCGACTAATATAAGCACAAACGTACAAGGTAAGGGGACAGTGAGATTACCTACATGTACAAATAATTCTAAACTATAGTTCAATTGCCAAATACTCTTTTTGTTCCGGATTTGCGATGTAACCTAATTTCAGTAGCTAAAATAACTGATCAAGGGTATAGCGTTACGTTCAAGCGTGACATAGCTAGTGTTGAAGATAGCTATGGTAACACTAAACTTGTTGCGAATCGTAAAGGTAATTTATATTACGTAGAGGAATATTGTGAGAGCGCGTCAGCGATTTCTGATCGAAAGGTTGACATACGGTTGTGGCATGAGCGTCTAGGACACTTGAACGCGAAGGATCTTCTTCGAGTTTTAAACAAATCTGGTATGAATGTAAAGATGTCAGATGTAAGTAAGATTTACGATTGTGATGTTTGTGTGCAGGCGAAAATGAGCCGTTTACCTTTTCATAGTTCAAGTGGGCCATGTGATGAGAAGTTGAGAATAATTCATTCTGACGTAGTAGGGCCTATACAGCATACGTCAATCAATGGGGCGAAATATTTCGTCACCTTTATTGATGATCATACGAGATGGTGTGAGGTATATTTTCTAAGTAAGAAAAGTGAAGTTTTCACTACTTTTAAAATATACAAAAATCACGTAGAGAATCTGCATGGACGAAAAATAACCTATCTTCATACGGATAATGGAGGCGAATATTGTAATCGGGAATTCGATGAGTTCTTGACTAAAGAAGGAATAGCAAGACGACTAACAATTCCTGGTGTTCCACAGCAAAATTCTGTTGCTGAAAGAAAAAACAGGACATTGACAGAAATGGCGAGATGTCTGCTGATTTCTTCTGGAATGTCTCCGGGTTTTTGGGCAGAAGCTGTAGCAACAGCGTGTCATATCAGAAACCGTTGTCCAAGTAAAAGCCTTGATGGTGAAATACCATTTGAGAAGTGGTTTGAACGACATGTCAAGTTAGACTACCTACATAAGTTTGGGTCTAAGGTACACGTCTTGGACAAGGCTGTGAAAGACAAGTTCGCTCCTCGAGGCATAGAAGGTATTTTTGTAGGTTATCCCAGAGATAGAAAGGGTTATAGAGTCTGGATGCCACAAAAACGACAAATTATTATAACGAGAGATATAAAATTTCACGAAACAAAGAGTGTAAAGAAT